>JAUEKW010044435.1:0-13496 GCA_032274785.1 Ajuga reptans
CACTTCAAACACACTACACACGAATTTCACACATTACACATACTAAACACGTTTCACACACATTATACACAATACACACATTCCACACACATTTCACACACATATTTCACACATTTCACACACTACACACACTACACATATTTCACATACTACTCATATATTTCACACACTACACACTCATTTCACACATTACACATACTGCACACATTTCACACATAACATACACTAGACACATATTTCACACATTACACTCACTACACAAATTTCACACATACTAAACACACTTCACACAATTTACACACATATTTCATACATTACATACACTACATACATTTCATACACTACAGACACTTCACACATACCGCACATATATTCCACACACATTTCACACACTACACATATTTCACACACACTACACATATTTCACACACTACACACACTTCACACACAATACACATGCATTTTACACATTACACATACTACACACGTTTCACACACATTATACACAATACACGCATTCCACACACATTTCACAAATTATACACATTTCACACACTACAGACACATTTCACACTCTACATTTCACACAATTCACACACTACACACACATTTCACACATTACACATACTACACACATGTTTCATACATTACAAACACTACACATGTTTCACACACACTAAACATAATTCACAGACATTACACACACATTTCATACATTACACACACTACACACAATTCACACAGTACACACACTTCACACACACATTTCACAGACTACACATGTTTCACACACACGATACATATTTCATACACTACACACACTTCACACACACTACACATGCATTTCACATATTACACATAATACACACGTTTCACACACATTATACACAATACACGCATTCCACACATATTCCACACACATATGTGAAATATGTATATTATGTGAAATGTTTGTGGAATGTGTGTGTAGTGTGTGTGAAGTGTGTGTAGTGTGTGAAATATATGTAGTGTGTATAGTAAGTAAAATATGTTAAATGTGTGTGTAGTGTGTGTGAAATGTGTGTAGTGTGTGAAATATGTGTAGTGTATTTGAAACGTGTGTAGTGTGTTTAATGTGTGTGGAATGTATGTTTACTGTGTGTGAAGTCTTTGTTGTATGTGAAATGTGTGTAGTGTGTGTAATTTGTGAAATGTGTGTGTAATGTGTGTGATGTGAGTTTGGTGTGTGTGAAATGTATGTAGTGTTTGTAATGTGTGAAATATGTGTGTAGTGTGTGTACTGTGTGAAATGTGTGTGTAGTGTTTGAAAAGTGTGTAGTGTGTGAAATGTGAATAGTACATGAAATGTGAGAAATATGTGTAGTGTGTGAAATGTATGAAATGTGTGTAGTGTGTGAAATATGTTTGTAGTATGTGTGAAATGTGTGAAATGCATGTGTAGTGTGTGTTAAGTGTGTGAAATATGTGTAGTATGCGTGAAACTTGTGCTGTGTGTGAAATATGTATGGAATGTGTGTGAAGTTTGTGTAGTGTGTGTAATGTATGAAATGTGTATGTAATGTAAGTCGAGTGTGTTTAGTGTGTGTGAAATGTGTGTAGTGTATATAATATGTGAAATATGTGTATAATGTTTGTAATGTGAGAAATGTGTGCGTAGTGTGTGAAATGTATGTCGTGTGTACAATGTGTGAAATGTGTGTGTAGTATGTGTGAAATGTGTGTAGTGTGTGAAATGTGTATGGAATGTGTGTGGAATGTGTGTATTGTGTATAATATGTATGAAACGTATGTCGTATATGTAATATGTGAACTGTGTGTGTAGTGTGTGTGAAGTGTGTGTAGTGTATGAAATATGCGTAGTGTGTGTCAAACGTGTGTAGTGAGTCAAATATGTGTGGAATATGTGTTGTATGTGAAATGTGTGTAGTGTGTCTAATGTGTGTGTAATATGTGTGATGTGTGTTTAATGTGCGTGAAACGTGTGTAGTGTGCGTTATGTGTGAAATACGTATGTGGTATGTGTAATGTGTGAAATATGTGTGTAGTGTATGAAATGTGCGAAATATGTTTAGTGTGTGAAATATGTGAAATCTATTTATAGTGTGTGTGAAACGTGTGTAGTGTGTGTAGTGTGTGAAATATGTGTAGTGTGCGTGAAAGGTGTGTAGTATGTGTAATGTGTGAAATGTATGTGTAATATTTGTGAAGTGTGTTTAATGTGTGTGAAATGTGTCTAGTGTGTGTAATGTTTGTGAAGAGTGTGTGTAGTGAGTGAAATGTGTGAAATGTGTGTAGTGTATGAAATGTGTGAAATGGGTGTGTAGTGTATGTGAAATGTGCGTAGTGCGTGAAATTTATGTGGAATGTGTGTGGAATGCGTGTATTGTGTATTATGTGTGTGAAACGTCTGTAGTATGTGTAATGTGTGAAATGCATGTGTAGTCTGTGAAATATGTGTGGTGTGTGCGAAACGTGTGTAGTGTGTGAAATGTATGTGAAATGTATATGTGTAGTATGTGTAATGTATGAAATGTGTGTGTAATGTGTGTGACGTGTGTTTAGTATGTGTGAAATGTATGTAGTGTTTGAAATATGTGAAATGTATTTATAGTGTGTGAAATGCATGTGTAGTGTGTGTGAAGTGCGTGTAGTGTGTAAAATGTGTGTAGTGTATATGAAATATGTGTAGTGTGTGTAATGTGTTAGGAGTGTGTTTAGTGTGTGGGTAGTGTGTAAAATGTGTGTAGTGTGTGTAATATGTGTGAAGTGTGTGTAGTATGTGAAATATGTCTAGTGTGTGTAATATGTGAAATGTGTGTGTAATATGTGTGACATGTGTTTAGTGTGTGTGAAATGTATGTAGTGTAATGTGTGAAATGCGTGTGTATTGTGAGAAATGTGTGTAGTGTGTGAAATGTGAATGTAGTGTGTGAAATATATAAAATGTGTGTAGTGTGTGAAATATGTGAAATATATTTGTAGTGTATGTCAAATGTGTGAAATGCGTGTGTAGCATGTATAAAATATGTGAAATATATGTAGTGTGTGAAGTATGTGCAATATATGTAATGTGAGTGGAGTGTGTTTATTGTGTGTGAGACGTGTGTAGTGTGTATAATGTGGAAAATATGAGTATAGTGTTTGTAATGTGTGAAATGTGTGCGTAGTGTGTGAAATGTGTGTAGTGTGTGAAATATGTGAAATGTGTGAAATGTGTGTGTGTGGTGTATGTGAAATATGTGTAGTGTGTGAAATGTATGTGGAATGTGTGGAATGCGTACATTATGTATAATGTGTGTGAAATGTGTGTAGTATGTGTAATGTGTGAAATGCGTGTGTAGTGTGTGTGAAGTGTGTGTGGTGTGTGAAATATGTGTAGTGTGTGTGAAACATGTATAGTGTGTGAAATGTGTGTTGAATGTGTGTTTAGTGTGTGTGAAGTTTGTGTTGTATATGAAATATGTGTAGTGTGTCTAATGTATGTGTAATGTGTGTGAAGTATGTTTAGTGTGCGTGAAACGTGTGTAGTGTGCGTTATATTTGAAATATGTGTGTAGTGTGTGTAATGTGTGAAATGTGTGTGTAGTGTGTGAAATGTGTAAACTGTGTGTAGTGTGTTTGTAGTGTGTGTGAAATGTGTGTAGTGTGTGAAATGTGTGTGGAATGTGTGTGGAATGCGTGTATTGTGTATAATGTATGTGAAATGTATGTAATATGTAAATGTGTGAAATGCGTGTGTAGTGTGTGTGAATTGTGTGTAGTGTGCATGAAACGTGTCTAGTATGTGAAATTTGTGTGGAATGTGTGTGTAGTGTGTGTGAAGTCTGTGTAGTGTGTGAAATATATGTAGTGTGTGTATTGTGTGTAATGTTTGTGAAGTGTGTTTAATGTGTGTGAAACATGTGTAGTGTTTGAAATGTGTGTGGAATGTGTGGGGAATGCATGTATTATGTATTATGTGTGTGAAACGAGTGTAGTATGTGTAATGTGTGAAATGCGTGTGTAGTGTGTAAAATATGTGTGGTGTGTGCAAAATGTGTGTAGTGTGTGAATTGAGTGTGTAGTGTGTGTAGTTTGTGAAATATGTGCAGTCTATGTGAAATTTATGTAGTGTGTGTAATGTATGTGGAGTGTGTTTAGTATGTGTGACGTGTGTGTCGTGTGTGAAATGTATGTAGTGTGTGTAATGTATGAAATGTGTGTGTAATGTGTGTGAAGTATGTTTAGTGTGTGTTAAACGTGTGTGTATTTGTAATGTGTGAAATGTGTGTGTAGTGTGTGTAATGTGTCAAATGTGTGTCTAGTGTGTAAAATGTGTGAAGTGTGTGTAGTGTTTGAAATGTGAGAAATATATGTGTAGTGTGTGTGAAATGTGTGTAGGTTGTGGAATGTGTGTGGAATGCGTGTATTGCGTATTATGTGTGTGAAACGTGTGCAGTATGTGTAATGTGTGAAATGCGTATGTAGTGTGTAAAATATGTGTGGTGTGTGCAAAATATGTGTAGTGTGTGAAATATATGTGGAATGTGTGTGTAGTGTATGAAATGTGTGAAATGGGTGTGTAGTGTGCGTGAAATATGTGTGGAATGCATGTATTGTGTATAATGTGTGTGAAACGTGTATAGTATGTGTTATGTGTGAAATGCGTGTGTAGTGTGTGTGAAGTGTGTGTAGTGTTTGAAATATATGTTGTGTGTGTGAAACGTGTGTAGTGTTTGTAATGTGTGTGGAGTGTGTTCAGTGTGTGCGAAGTGTGTGTAGTATGTGAAATATGTGTAATATGTGTAATGTCCAAAATGTGTGTGTAATGTGTGTGAAGTTGGTTTAGTATGTGTGAAACGTGTGTAATGTGTGTAATGTGTGATATATGTGTGTCGTGTGTGTAGTGTGTGTAATGTGTGAAATGTGTGGAATGTGTGTAGAATGCGTGTATTGTATATTATGTGTGTGAAACGTGTGTAGTATATGTAATGTGTGAAATGTGTGAAATGTGTGTGAAGTGTATTTAGTATGTGTGAAACGAGTGTAGTGTGTGTAATGTATGAAATGTATGTGCAGTGTGTGTAATGTGTGAAATGTGTGTGTAGTGTGTGAAATATGTGTACTGTGTGAAAGGTGTGTGTAGTGTGTGCGAAATGTATGTAGTATGTGAAATACGTGTGGAATATTTTTGGAATGCATGTATTGTGTATAATGTGTGTGAAACGTGTGTAGTATGTGTAATGTGTGAAATATGTGTGTAGTGTATGTAGTGTGTGAAATATGTGTAGGGTGTGAAACATGTGTAGTGTGTTAAATATGTGTGAAATATGTGTAGGGTGTGAAACGTGTGTAGTGTGTGTAATGTGTCAAATATGTGTCTAGTGTGTTTAGTGTGTGAAATCTATGTGTAGTGTGTGTGAAATGTGTGAACTGTGTGAATTGTGTGTGGAATGTGTGTATTATGTATAATGTTTGTGAAACGTGTGTAGTATGTGTAATGTGTGAAATGCGTGTGCAGTGGGTGAAATATGTGTAGTATATGCGAAACGTGTGTAGTGTGTAAAATATGTGTGTTAAGTGTGTGTAGTCTGAGAAATGTGTGTAGTGTGTGTAATGTGTGAAATGTGGCTGTAATATGTTTGAAGTGTGTTTAGTGTGTGTGAATCGTTTGTAGTATGTGTAATGTGTGAAATATGTGTATAGTGTGTGTAACATGTGAAATCTGTGTGTAGTGTGTGTGAAATGTGTATAGTGCATGAAATGTGTGTGGAACGCGTGTATTGTGTATAATGTGTGTGAAACGTGTGTAGTACATGTAATGTGTGAAATACGTGTGTAGTGTGTGTGAAGTGTGTGTAGTGTCTGAAATATGTGTAGTGTGTATGAAACATGTGTTGTGTGTGTAATGTGTGTGGAATGTATGTTTAGTGTGTGTGAAGTGTATGTTCTGTGTGAAATATGTGTAGTGTGGGTAATGTATGAAATGTGCGTGTAATGTGTGTGAAGTGTATTTAATCTGTGTGAAACGAGTATAGTGTGTGTAATGTATGAAATATATGTGTAGTGTGTGTAATGTGTGAAATATGTGTGTAGTCTGTGAAATGTGTGAAATATGTGTACTGTGTGAAAGGTGTGTGCAATGTGTGTGACATATGTGGAGTGTGTGAAAGTGTGTGGAATATTTGTGGAATGCGTGTATTGTGTATAATGTGTGTGAAACGTGTGTAGTATGTGTAGTGTGTGAAATGTGTGTGTAGTGTGTGTAGTGTGTGAAATATGTGTAGTGTGTGCGATATATGTGTAGTGTGTGTAATGTGTGCCGAATGTGTGAGTAGTGTATGTAGTATGTGAAATGTGTGTATTGTGTGTAATATGTGAAATGTGTATGTAATGTGTGTGAAGTGTGTTTAGAGTGTGTGAAACGTGTGTAATGTGTGAAATATGTGTCTAGTGTGTGTAGTGTGTGAAATGTGTGAAATATGGGTAGTGTGTGTGAAATGTGTGTATTGTGTGAAATGTATGTGGAATGTGTGTGTAGTGTATGAAATGTGTGAAATGGGTGTGTAGTGTGTGTGAAATGTATGTGGAATGCATGTATTATGTATAATGTGTGTGAAACGTGTATAGTATGTGTTATGTGTGAAATGTATGTGTAGTGTGTGTGAAGTGTGTGTAGTGTTTGAAATATGTGTTGTGTGTGTGAAACGTGTGCAGTGTTTGTAATGTGTGTGGAGTATGTTCGGTGTGTGCGAAGTGTGTGTAGTGTGTGAATTATGTGTAATGTCCAAAATGTGTGTGTAATGTGTGTGAAGTTGGTTTAGTATGTGTGAAACGTGTGTAATGTATGTAATGTGTGATATATGTGTGTAGTGTGTGTAATATATAAAATGTGTGTGGAATGTGTGTGGAATACGTGTATTGTATATTATGTGTGTGAAACGTGTGTAGTATATGTAATGTGTGAAATGTGTGAAATGTGTGTGTAGTGTGTGAAATGTATATCGAATGTGTGTGTAGTATGTGTGAAGTGTGTGTAGTGTATGAAATATGAGTTGTGTGTGGGAAACGTGTGTACTTGATTTAATGTGTGTGGAATGTGTGTTTAGTATGTGTGAAGTGTGTGTAGTGTGTGAAATGTGTGTAGTGTGTAATGTGTAAAATGTGTGTGAAGTGTGTTTAGTATGTGTGAAACGTGTGTTGTGTGTGTAATGTATGAAATATGTGTGTGTTGTGTGTAAATGTAAAATGTGTGTGTAGTGTGTGAAATATATGAAATGTGTGTAGTGTGTGAAATGTGTGGAATGTGTGTGTAGTGTGTGCGAATCTGTGTAGTGTGTGAAATGTGTTTGGAATGTCTGTGGAATGCATGTATTGTGTATAGTGTGTGTGAAATATGTGTAGTATGTGAAATGTGTGAAATTCGTGTGAAGTGTGTGTAGTGTGTATGAAACGTGTGTAGTGTGTGTAATGTGGGTGGAGTGTGTTTAGTGTGTGTAGTGTGTGTAGTGTGTGTAATATGCGAAATGTGTGTGTAATGTATGTGAAGTGTGTTTAGTGTGTGTGAAACATGTGTAGTGTGTGTAATTTGTGAAATATGTGTGTAGTGTATGTAATGTGTGAAATGTGTGTGTAGTGTGTGAAATGTGTGAAATGTATGCTGTGTAAAATGTGTGAAATGTGTGTGTAATGTGTGTGAAATGTGTGTGTAATGTGTGTGAAATGTGTGTGGAATGTGTTTGGAATGTGTGGTTTGTGTATAATGTGTGTGAAACATGTGTAGTATATGTAATGTGTGAAATGCGTGTATAGTGTGTGTGAAGTGTGTGTAGTGAGTGAAATATGTGTAATGTGTGTGTAACGTGTGTAGTGTATGTAATGTGTGTGGAGTGTGTTTAGTATGTGTGAAGTGTGTGTAGTGTGTGAAATGTGAATAGTGTGTGTAATATATGAAATGTGTGTGTAATGTGTGTGAAACGTGTGTAGTGTGTGTAGTGTGTGAAATATGTGTGTAGTGTGTGTAATGTATGAAATGTGCGTGTAGCGTGTGAAATTTGTGTAGTATGTGATAACAAATTAAATTATCTAAATTTCAAGAACCATAAGAAAATAAAATAACGCAAAGTCTTTCTTCACTCCCCATGATATCCTTGAGTACTTTATCTACATTTTATATTATCCACCATTTTGTCATTGATGCTTCATCTCATATAACTAATTTTATGTTGCGCATTGCAGCACCACTTTATTTTGAAATGGAACATACTGTAGATTCATCTGCATTTTGTGTAATGCGTGAAATACGTGTGTTGTATGTTAAATATGTGTCATTTATGTGAAACGTGTGTAGTATGTGCAATGTGTGTGGAATGTGTGTGTACTGTGTGTGAAGTGTGTGTAGTGTGTGAAATGTGTGTAGTGTATGAAATGTGTGTAGTGTGTGTGTAATGTGTGTAACGTGTGTTTAGTGTGTATGAAACATATGTAGTGTTTGTAATGTATGAAATAAGTGTGTAGTGTATGTAATGTGTGAAATGTATGTGTAGTGTGTGTAGTGTGTGAAATATGTGTAGTGTGTGAAATATGTGAAATGTGTGTAGTATGTGAAATGTATGTGTAATGTGTATGGAATTCGTGTATTGTGTATAATGTGTTTGAAACGTATGTAGTATGTGTAATGTGTGAAATACGTGTTAGTGTGTGTGAAGTGTATGTAGTAAGAGAAATATGTGTAGTGTGTGTGTGACACGTGTGTATTGTGTGAAATGTGTGTATTGAATAATGTGTAAAATGTGTGTGTAATGTGTGTGAAGTGTGTTTAGTGTGTGTGAAACGTGTGTAGTGTGTATAATGTATGAAATATGTGTTTATTGTGTGTAATGTGTGAAATGTGTGTGTAGTGTGTGAAATATGTGAAATGTGTGTAGTGTGTGAAATGTGTGTATAGTGTGTGTGAAATATGTGTAGTGTGTGTAATGCGTGGTTTGTGTATATTGTGTGTGAAATATGTGCAATATGTGTAATGTGTGAAATACGTGTGTAGTGTGTGTTAGGTGTGTGTAGTGTGTGAAATATGTGTAATGTGTGTGTAACGTGTGTAGTGTGTGTAATGTGCGTTGAGTGTGTTTAGTGTTTCTGAAGTGTGTGTAGTGTGTGAAATATATGTAATGTGTGTAATGTGTGAAATGTGTGTGTAATGTGTGTGAAATGTATGTAGTGTGTGTAATGTATGAAATATGTGTGTAGTGTGTGTAATGTGTGAAATATGTGTAGTGTGTGAAATGTGTAAAATGTGTGTTGTGTGTGATAACAAATTAAATTATCTAAATTTCAAGAACCATAAGAAAAAAAAATGCAAAGTCTTTCTTCACTCCCCATGATATCTTTGAGTAATTTATCTACATTTTATATTATTCACCATTTTGTCATTGATGCTTCATCTCATATAAGTAATTTTACTTTGCGCATTGCAGCTCCACTTTATTTTGAAGTGGAACATACTGTAGATTAATATGCATTTATTCAGATTTTGAAGCGTGTACGTCTTATTCTTTCTCTAAGCATTATCCCTGCAGCTACTCCAGATGTTGCAGTTGCAAGTGCAATTAGGTTTCGAGATCTTAGATGAGCTAATAATGCTCGATATAAGAATGTTCTTAATGTTCTACCAGTCTCGTCAATAAAGAAAATCTCACCATTCATTTTTTGTATTCATTCTAAAAAAATTGAGAATACTCTTCGTTAGTCAACATTAAACTTTTGCTTTGCCTTATAATCTTCTGGATGTATTCTAATGGACATCTATTTTTCTTAGGATTTCATCATTTAGGGTATCAATATCATCCAGAATCATTAGGAGGTAATATAAATCTATACTTTTCCCTATGCTTCCTGGAAAGAAATTGAAATTTTTTAAGGTATTTGTCATTTTAAAAAATCTCATTTCTTTATCAAGGTATATGAGTACAAAAAATATTAATTTCATATACAAAAGTCATATCAGCTCCATATTCAAAATGTTGTTGCAAAAGGTTGAAGGTGAGATCATCTACATTGCGAGAATATATCAACTTCCCCTAAGCATCATAGCAAAATCATAACATCCTGTTCCAGAAATAAAAATTCCATTAAAGGATAAACAAAGTCAAATAATTCGCTCGTTGAACATGATAATAGTAGTATTTCTATAAAACAAACATCTCAAAATACTAAAAATGCTTGATATAAAACAACCAACTATGTTAAGAACCTTAATATAATAGATTATGAGTTATCACTAATCAACAAAAGTCAAAATTATGAAACTGTTCAAATTTTCTGGGGAATCACCCATGTTCTAAACCTGTGTGTAGTGTGTGTAAAGTGTGAAATATGTGTGTAGTGTATGTAATGTGTGAAATGAGAGTGTAGTGTGTGAAATGTGTGTAGTGTGTGAAATGTGTGAAATATGTGTATAGCGTTTGTGAAATGTATGTGGTGTGTGAAACGTGTGTGGAATGTGTGTGGAATATGTGTATTGTGTATTATGTGTGTGAAACATGTGTAGTATGTGTAATGTGTGAGATGTGTGTTGTGTATGAAATGTGTGTAGAGTGTCTAATATGTGAAATGTGTGTGTAATGTGTGTGAAGTATGTTTAGTGTGTGTGAAACGTGTGTAGTGTGTGAAATATGTGAAATATATGTGTAGTGTGTATAATGTGTGAAATATGTGTGTAGTGTATGAAATGTGTGAAATGTGTGTAGTGTGTGAAATGTGTGACGTGTGTGTAGTGTGTGTGAAATATGTGTGGAATGCGTGTATTGTGTATTATGTGTGTGAAATATGTGTGGAATGCGTGTATTGTGTATTATGTGTGTGAAACGTGTGTAGTATGTGTAATATATGAAATACGTGTGTAGTTTGTGAAATATGTGTCGTGTGTGTGAAATGTGTGTATTGTGTGAAATGTGTGTTGAATGTGTGTTTAGTGTCTGTGAAGTGTGTGTAGGGTATGAAATGTGTGTAGTGTGTGTAATGTGTGTGACGTGTGTTTAGTGTATATGAAAAGTATGTAGTGTTTATAATGTGTGAAATATATGTAGTGTATAAAATGTGTGTGTAGTGTGTGTGAAATATATGTGTAGTGTGTGTGAAATGTCCGTGAAATGTGTGTGGAATGCGTGTATGGCTTATAATGTGTGTGAAATGTGTGTAGTATGTGTAATGTGTTATATACGTGTGTGGTGTGTGTGAAGTGTATGTAGTGTGTAGAATATGTGTAGTGTGTGTGAAACATGTATAGTGTGTGTAATATGTGTGGAATGTGTGTTTAGTGTGTGTGAAGTGTGTGTAGTGTGTGAAATGTGTTTAGTGTGTAATGTGTGAAATGTGTGTGTCATGTGTGTAAAATAAGTTTAGTGTGTGTGAAACGTGTGTAGTGTGTGTAATGTAAGAAATATGTGTGTATTGTGTGTAATGTGTGAAATGTGTGTGTGGTGTGAGAAATGTGTGAAATATGTTTAGTGTGTGAAATGTGTGAAATATGTGTGTAGTGTGAGTGTAATGTGTGTAGTGTGCGAAATGTGTGTGGAATGCGTTATTTTATATAATGTGTGTGATCGTGTGTAGTATGTGTAATGTGTGAAATATGTGTATAGTGTGTGTGAAGTGTGTGTAGTGTATGAAATATGTGTAGTGTGTGTGAAACGTGTGAAATGTGTGTAATGTGTGTGGAGTGTGTTTAGTATGTGTAAAGTATGTATAGTTTGTGAAATGTATGTAATGTGTGAAATGTGTGTGAAGTGTGTTTAGTGTATGAAACGTGTGTAGTGTGTGTAATATATGAAATATGTGTGTAGTGTGTGTAATGCGTGAAATGTGTGTGTACTGTGTGAAATGTGTGTAGTTTGTGAAATGTGTGAAATGTGTGTTTAGTGTGTTTGAAATGTGTGTAGAGTGTGAAATGTGTGTGGAATGTGTGTTGAATGCATATATTGTGTATAATGGGTATGAAACGTGTGTATTAACTGTAATGTGTGAAATACGTGTGTAGTGTGTGTGTTGTGTGTGAAATATGTGTAAAGTATGTAAAACGTGTGTAGTTTGTGAATTATGTGTGGAATGTGTGTGTAGTGTTTGTGAAGTTTGTGTTGCGTGTGAAGTGTGTGTAGTTTGTGTAATGTGTGAAATGTATATGTCATGTGTGTGAAGTATGTTTAGTGTGTGTGAAACGGGTGTAGTGTGTGTAATATGTGAAATATGTGTATAGTGTGTGTAATGTGTGAAATGTGTGCGTAGTGTGTGAAATGTGTGTAGGGTGTGAAATGTGCGAAATGTGAGTTGCGTATGAAATATGTGTGGAATATGTGTGGAATGTGTGTATTATGTGTAATGTGAGAAATGCATGTTTAGTGTGTGTGAAGTGTGTGTAGTATGTGAAATATGTGTAGTGTGTGTGAAACGTGTGTAGTATGTGTAATGTGTGTAGAGTGTGATTAGTATGTGTGAAGTGTTTGTAGTGTCAGAAATATGTGTAGTGTATGTAATGTGTGAAATGTGTGTGTAAGGTGTGTGAAGTGTGTTTAGTGTGTACGAAACATGTGTAGTGTGTGTAATGTGTGAAATATGTATGTAGTGTGTGTAATATATGAAATGTATGAAATGTGTGTAGTGTGTGAAATGTGTGTGTAGTGTGTGTGAAATGTGAGTGGAATGTTTTTGGAGTGTGTGTATTGTGTATTATGTGTGTGAAACGCGTGTAGTATATGTAATGTGTGAAATGTATGTGTACTTTGTTAAATATGTGCCGTGTGTGTAAAACGTGTGTATTGTGTGAAATATGAATGGAATGTGTGTGTAGTGTGTGTGTAGTGTGTGAAGTGTGTGTAGTGTATGTAATCTATGAAATATGTGTTTAATGTGTGTGACGTGTGTGACGTGTATGTGAAACGTATGTAGTGTGTGTAATGTGTGTAGTGTGTGTAATGTGTGAAATGTGTGTTAAATGTGTGTAGTCTGTGAAATGTCTGTGGAATGTGTGCGGAATGAATGTATTGTGTATAATGTGTGTTAAACGTGAGTAGTATGTGTAATATATAATATACGTGTGTAGTGTATGTGATGTGTTTGTCGTCTGAATTATGTGTAGTGTGTGTGAAATGTGTGTAGTGTGTGAAATGTACGTGGAATTTATGTATAGTGTGTGTGAAGTCTTTGTAGTGTGTGAAATGTATGTAGTGTATAATGTGTGAAATACATGCGTTGTCTGTGACATATGTGTCGTGTGTGTGAAACGTGTGTATTGTGTGATATGTGTGCGTAGTGTGTGTGAAGTGTGTGAAATGTGTGTAGTAGGTGTAATGTATGAAATGTGTGTGTAATGTGTGTGACGTGTGTTTAGTGTGTGTGTAACGTATGTATTGTTTGTAATGTGTGAAATATGTCACTCTCTCTCTCTCTCTCTCTCTCTCGCTGTCTCTCTCTCAATCGCTCTGTCACTCTCTCTCTCAATCGCTCTCTACTCTCTCTCTCTCTCT
>JAUEKW010044545.1:0-13495 GCA_032274785.1 Ajuga reptans
ATGAGCTATTCGAGATGATGGGAGCCAACTCTCAACAAAAGAGTACTCGAGGATATGTATGCATGAATAATAGAACATTTGCAAAAATTAACTTTATCGACAACTATAGTAATAGCATAATTTTTGCATTGTAATGTAGCATACCTATTACTAGAGCCGGCACGGTGTGACGGAGGTCGATGACCATAACTAGTATAGTGACTTCGTAGAAATTTTTCCCTTTGAACTGTTAAATAATTTGACCCTTTGGAATAGAAACTATAGGAGGTCAACAGGATCATTCTCTGATACCATACTACCACACCTCAATTTTCGTAACTTTAAGTGAAAGATTATCACTAAGGAATGTGAGCTACATCACACATTTTCAACATAAAATATAAATTTGATGATCAATTGAGCAGATATATTTGAAGGTAAAATAGCGTAGTTTTGAAAAATACCCAATTCGAAACATGAGTTACAAAAAAAATTCTTTAGAATACAAAATTTTGGCGGAAGAGTAATTGAAATATGACTCAATAACTTGATTGAAAAAAATTACTAGAATTTCAGTAAAAGGATTTTTTTTTAAAAGTGAAAAAGCAATAGAAATCTTGATTTTGACTTGAATAAATTCAAAAGTAATCATTACTCTTTGACATCCACCGCCTCCTCGTACCACGATCGAGCACCAATGACATGTAGAAACTGAAATATAGAATGGGGTGAGCAAGTCACATGCTCAGTAGGTACATGTTTGTTATCCTTAAATATAATTCATGTAATAATTAACAAATACATATAACAAACTATAAAACAGATGTTTACCAATATGGTAAACATGTTGTCTGTTGAGCATAGCATAGCACAACACATAAGCATAACATAACATAACATATAACATGTTGTCGGTTGAGCATAGCATACCGTAGCGTATAACCTGTTGCCTATAGCCTATAGAATGTTGCTTTCAGACATTAACATCACAATTATGGCATTTAAAGTAGAAAAACATAGCCCATAAAATAGAAATAATTCCCACCTTAAAAATAGTAGAACTGTTGTATGTGCATGGAGATACAAATTCCTAGCATCCATAGTCTTCGCTAGTCTCGTTCTCCTTTTGATGCAAGCATGTAATTAACCTAATATGTCTTATATATATATATATATGAAATTTTGAGATTGGGAATCTATAGTCTGATAGAGGGTTTAGGAAATTTTGGAAAAAATAGAAAACTTGTACGTTTTTATTTACTGTGCAATAGTAAATAAATAATTTTTATCTAAAATAAGATAATGAATAAAACTTTAAAAATTTAAGTGTACCTAATAGACTCACATGGAAGTATCATACTAAAATTTTAGAAATTTTAAAGAAGTATAACTATCGAGTTTGAATTTTTAAATTTGAAATTGTTGAAATAGAAAAGTTTACGCAGCCGTGAGAAAATATCTATAACTCTAAAATTAATAGAAAAATCTCTTTGAAAAGTTAATATAATAAACGACATGTAGATAACTAACACATTAAAAAATCAGAATTTTGAAAGAAGTATAAATATATCTTTCGAATTTTTCAAATCAGAACAGAGAATATTTTAGATTTTGCGCTGAAGTTGTAGAAAAATCATATAATATAAAATACATTTTCAATGAAGTTGAGAGGTTTACTGAATAACATATTAAAATTATATTTTTTTTTGGAGTTTTTGAAATAAGGGAACACATTTTTGAAATAGAATACCTGTAATACGGAGAAGAGATTGAAAGATAAAAGCGGCACCCTAAAATCTCTAGCATAATAAGGATGAAAATTTTAAGAAAACCATATTTATAGATTATATTCCTAGGTTTTGATGACTCATGATTAGACTAGGAAAATATTTTCTTGTTCCCGAAGAAAAATCATAGGCTCAAGCTTTGATTCTAGAACATGGGCTCGAATAATAAACTATGAAATATTTTTTAACAATATAATTAGATCCTAAAATAATATAGAACTCAATTTAATAATAATAATAATAATAATAATAATAATAATAATATTTTACGGGTGTTACTATATATTTCCACACGCAAAGCTTCACCAACTGCCACATTACTTTGTTAGAAATATATACTAGCCTTGTAAAGTAATTCTATGGAGAACTTCTTACCCATAAGGTTTTTTCTGTTACTTCGCATCATTACGCTCGCTCATGGTGATTTCCTACTTACTTGTCAAACATGACTCTTTTTTAGGGGTGGACGAGTACAAGTTATTAATTTTGATAAGTATAAAGGTAAATGTTGCATATGTATATACTTACTTCAAGTTTACAGTCCTTGTCTCTTTCAATAATTTTTATATTATAAATATGTTTTAAAAATTATTAAATTAGTAATGAAATATAGTTATGAGTATCTCATCTCATTGCTTTGCTAAAAACATTCTCTAAATTCTTTCTCAAAAAAAATTCTTAGAATTTAAATTAGTTTGAAAAGCGGCTTATTCTTTTTAATTTATCTCTTTGTGATTATTAAAGTTCGCATATTTGTACCAATATTATATACTTGATCAAGAAAATGTGTTCAAAAGATTAAATTAAATTAAACTAATACTTAAATTATACACGACGCTAAAAGTTATAGAACATGATCATTATTTTTATAGAGCACAATAGAATCATAATTTTATAAAGATCTAAATGTAGATAACAATTCTTTTAAGAATTTTAGATGCGTTACTTATCTTAAAACTATTTGTCCAGTTTAGCATCAAAATTACAATGTGTGTCTTTATTTTTTTGTTCTTTACATCATAATTATATCTTTTTCTCAATAGAAATATTATATTAGAATTACCTTGTAATTTACACTAAAAGGTAAATCAATATTTAATTTACGAGAGAGTCCTCCCAAATTTTACTCCATATGCGAAAGTTAATGAGCATACATTTTCTAAAAATTTCTCATGTCAATTAATATATTTAGGCAAAATAAATCTTATAAGAATTTAATAAAATTAAAAATTAATGCCACCTCATACAAGTTCAACTAAATTCTAGATTTTAAATTAAAATATAAATATATTACACCTGATTTATAGTTTCATATTTTTTGAAATAATATATAAATAAATAATGCAACACTAAGTAGTGGATGAAATTTTTAATTCTTGCAATAAATACATATTAGTAATATGGTAAATTACATAGTTGTCCTTACATATTCTTTATAGATAATTGTATGATAGAAGGGCATTTTTGCCACTACTTAATATGTAAGAAACCACCCACACTTTAAAAGGTAATGAGATTATACTTATATCTAAAAGAAGAGATAGGCTCAATAAGATATCAATGTTGAGCTGGGCTTGCAACAACACAATATGACAAGATATAATAATCAGTATTGATAAAGCATAAACCATCACATAAATCAAAATTTTCTTCTGCATTTGTATCATCTCCTACTTGGTTTGCTTTTCCCTTTTCTCTTCTCTCTTCTAAGGAGTCACACTTACTCGGAAGGTGTATATCTTCTTTCCTTCTAATTCTTAGGAGTTTGTACTCACTCAAGGTTGTTGTTGGTCCCAAGTGGGAGAGGCTTAGAGGCGGGGTGAATAAACCTCTAACTGAAAATAGATTTTTGAACTTTAAACAGCAGGCAAGAAGTTTGATGTTTGCTAGTAAAAACTGGTTCTTACAGCAGAGCTTGCAGCAATAAGTTCCTACTAAAAACTTTGCTTACAACATGTTCTTCGAAACTTATAGCGAGCAAATGCCTTATGAGTTTTACGTGCAACAAAATAATATAGTAGTAGTTTAAAATCAGTTTGCAAATGGCTTGTTAGTTACAACAACAATAAATGATGTAAAGGTATAAGAAAATAACGCACGCATAATTTATAGTAGCTCGAAGGTGGGGGTAATCCTTCTACGTCCACTCTTCCCTCACACAGTGGGAAAATTCACTAAGTTGCTCACATATTACAACTCTAGTATGATACTCGAGTCTCAACATAGTACCTACAATAGTTTTCACCTGTCCTTGGAAGGCTACACCTCCAGCTATGCAAGTTCACACAGAACTATCTTATTCTAGTTTGAATCCAAGATTCAACAAAAGACTCCCTAGTATGCCACTCAAAGAGTAAGGTATAAGATGATCTTCAACTTCAAGCTGTCTCTAAAAATTCTTGAACGGATTCAAATGTGGGTGTTGCTTCAGTGAGGATGGACTAAGAATGAGATGCTTTATATGGATCTAGCTTGTAGATTGTTGAGATCTTTATTTGCTTAGTTGCTTGCTTGCTCAGCATTTGAGTTTTGCTTGCTCGTTCAGAGTATTCAGTTGTTTGCTTGCTCAGACTATTCAGTCAGTACAAGGTTTCTCTTGCATCTACTGGCTATTTAAACATTTAAAATCCTTGACTTTTAAGTTAGGTCTTCGTCTGCTGACTGCTTGCTGCATGAGCTGCTGTAAGATCCTACTTTCTGTATGCATTAGATCATGCTACTAGTAGACTTTGCAGTACTCCAACTTTGCGTAAGCTTCTCGTTGTATACTTCTTACAACATCTGTACCTTTCTTCCTCATGGTTATTCGTTGCTATTTCTTTTACTGTATGAGGTAAGGAATAACCGGCTACACCGAAAAGCATTCTACATTGAATATGCCTAATTCACTAATTCATGAGGAGATACTGAACTTACAATATATTATAGAATTTCAGGAGGCACTTGTTCCTACTACAATATGAGACTTTGACATCATCAAAACTATACATAAATTTCCTAACTATTTCCCCCTTTTTGATGATGTCAATACTCTAAGAATATAAATCTTAAAGTGTGATAGCAAGCTATTAGTGATAACAGTCGTTCATAAAAAAGGAAAACAAATCAATCAAAGTATGATGTATGATCACAAGCTGCAATCGTTTGGTAGTAATGAAGTAATTGTTTCGTTAGATGTTATCTATTCTATTACATCTGCAACTGTTTGAATAGGAAAAAAAGAATACATCTTACATCACGGAGAAAAAAAGAAGCGTTAAAGGTTACCCTTGCTACATGCTACTTTCTTCTATGGGAATAGTGTTGTTGCTTAGGTTTTTGTGTTCTGCTTCTTCTATTTTCTTCATCCTAATCCCTTCTTCTTCTATCACGATCAGGGTCTTCTGCAGTATACCTCCACCACTGACTGTACATGATTGGTTCAAAATTTTTGTAACTGTTTATTGCCTCAGGGGTTGTCTCTTCCATCAACACCATTCTTTGGATGGAGAGATCTTCTTCCTATTCCACATTCTTCCTTTTAGCTCAATTTTCTTAGGAAGTTTTCTTGAGTGCAGTTGCTCTCTGTAAGCTTTCAAATTCGCTATTCTATCTTGAACCTTCCTGAAGTATCCGTCAGCTTGTAGTTTGGAGAAGTATCTAAAAAATTTCTGCCAATCTCCAATTTTCTCTCTCATCCTTTGTTGGATTCCTCCTCTATGGAATCTCTGTAGCTAGCAGTTTGTCAACCTCCTCTTCAGAAATATTTTGGAGCTAGTCTGCATAGCGCTCACATATTGAAAGAGTTGGAGTGGCACTTGATTGTCTTTATGGTTGGCTAGGGTGTTCCCAGTTTGGAATGTCCTCAGAGACAATTCTAGTTTTAAGAAAGATTTCATGCGAAATCACGTTTGACTCTCCAAGTCTTTCCTGAATTCTTCTTGTGGAAGCTGCTTGACCCTCATCGAGCTGTCTCAGCTGTTGAGAAATTCTTTACTTCATCTTTCTTTTGCTTTCTTCTTCTTTGTTTTGCTGTTGGGCTAGAAGGATATCCTCTTCCTTCAGTTGTTGTTCAGCTAGCCCTTTCTTAGCTTATTCTTCCTCCTTTTTGACATCATCAATACTCACACCTTTTGCAATTTCAAGCAAGGTCTGAATATTATCCAGTTTGGACCGATCACCAACAACATCCTTTCGTAACAGTGATACTTCCTCCTGTATCTCCTTAAGGCCTTTAGAAGTTGAATTCATTCTGGCCCCAAGAATAGAGATCATGGTGTCCACTTTGATATCCAGGTAAACTCTCTTCTCCATTATCTTCTTCTAAAGTGCTTTTCTTTCAAGTTTTTCCTCTAGGTTGGCGTCATTCACAATTTGATGAATACTATGTGGAACTATTAAAATTGTCTCTGTAAGGTAGCCAACACATTAGTCAATCCAGAAGCATTGTTCCTTCGTGACCGGCGGAGTTGCTTTAGTGAGTATTGGGTAGTGGAAATAGCTTGTTGCATCCGTTCCATCACGTCTTGTAGTGCAGTAGTTGTGCCAACATCTAACTCAACATGAGACTGCCTCATTTCTACAACGGTATCATTTTCCCACTATTGAGACTCTTTCTCGTGTTCGTCTTGTGCTTTTCTCACAACTGCATCTACATCTCTCAGTTGTTTTAGCCGCTTCTGAGCTGGGAATTTTTCCACAGGAGAGCGATGTATTTTTCTCCTTTGAATGTACTCTACTAGTTCTGGTTCTTCTTGAACCTCAGTTGGGGCAGATGTAGACCGATCTTGTTGCGCTCCTTCTTCTACAACATCTGGTTCTACAGATTCGTTTCTTCCTCAACTGGTCTAGAAGCCAGATTAGTAGTTTGATTATCAGGGGAAATCATTGCTTTAGCTCTAGTAGGTTGTTGAGCTGCTGCTTTGTTTCTTGTTTTAGTAGGTGACATACGTTGTATTTTGTACTTTTCAAGATCATTAAGATGATGATTTAGAGCTATTGCATGCACTTTAGGCCATTTATGCTCGATTTTGTGACATTTGGAAAATATTACATAAATGCTCATTTTCCTTGGAAACGTACATTTTCAGGTATAAAAGTCCACATGGACTTGATCTGGTAGGCAAACAAGTAAGAAATGAGAAAAACAAGCGAAAAATAGACAAAGGACGAAAGGGAAACGAGCTAGAATGGAGTTTACATGACACACTTCCAGTATTTTGCTCATATCTCGAGTTCTAGATATCCAATTGAGGTGCAACTAGTGGCATTTGCAAAGCTAATTTAATTTCTACAACTTTTTAAGAAATAGCCAATGATAAATTCCAACCGAACTATTGAAAATTGCATTAAAGTTGGGATAGCAGTGCAGTCTCGGCCGAGTAGCACAACTCGAGCGGGCACAAATGCTGAACTTTCAGCTTGATCTGGCAGGACTTACTGCTTGACCGAGCAACATCCCTAAGCCCATATTTTGGTCTTTTTCACCTTAAATCCGGCCTATGATCTAATGTTTCCTACCCTAATTATAGATACACCCTTTAGCAATCATTGTAGCAGCTTTCAGACCCCCATCACTCCTTAAGGAGTGTTTGCAAAATGCTATTTTAAAGCACTTTTATGCTTTTAGCTTAAAACAATATATTTTAGGTATTTGCAAAATCTGCTTTTGGCTTTAAAGAATCACTTTAAAGCCAAAATCCAGAAGCAGGTTCCCCCTTACTTCAACTACTTTTCAACTTTGTTTTTACCTTTTTGTTCTCACCTTTACCTTGTCAAAAACACTACCTACTTTTACTTTAACGTGATTTTTGAACAATCTGTAGATTTAATCACTTTTTTAAAAAAGCATGTAAATTTCAAACACTCCCTTACTCACTGCACCAAAATTATCACCCCCAAAACTAGAAAATCAACTAAAAATAGAAGATCAAGTGAAAAATAAAGATAAAGTGAAGTCATCTTCAATGGTTGTATTATTTTCATTTCATTATATGTTAATTTCTAATTGTTTAGTGTTATTTTCCATTGATTATGCGTAGCTAATTAATCCTATTCTAGGATTCAGAGTAGATTATGTGAATCTATTGACTCTTGCTCTATTTGATTGGATCTCGTCTTAGCTTTTTATTTATGTGTTTGTGCTCATATGTGTTTAATGATCTAACTAATTATTCTACACAATATAGCTGAGTGGATTTGCTCCTAGGGGTTTTTTTATTAATAGGCTACAACATGTAACTTGATTATTCAATAGCACCCAAGAGGGTTGAGGTAGTTGAGATGGCATTGGTATTATGATCTTTTTAGAGTTAGATATAATTATTTTATCCGAGAGGGTGTGTAGTTGCATGTAATCTATTGATTGTTTGCTCAGAGAGGAGCTAATCTAGCTTATGTGATCATTATATAAAAAATAGAATTTGGTCTGAAGATTTGATCAAATGGAAATGAGGGTAAATTGTGAAGTATAATCGAAATCATTTCTAGAATATTTTTCATATATCAAAAACCCAAAAATTATTTGTTTAAAAATCTAAAAACTATTTGTTTTAATTATTTGCTTGTTTATTAAGTGTGTATTTCATGTTTAGTTTAATCTAAAACACATCACTAATTGATCATGTTTGGATAGCCGATAACTACATATTACAGTATACAAAAGCATCTCAAGACACCCTCCTCATGGATACGATACTCGTACTCACCCCTATCTATAGCCACAATCATGTGCTTGTGTTGTAGTCATAGAAAAAGGTGTGTCAGTGGGGTACACCATTAGCTTGCTCTTTCTCTAGTCTTTCTCTCTCCTCCTCTTGCTCAAGTTCCAATGGAGCTGCCTTCATCTTTTTAGCAATATCTCCCTTGGTCTTCTGAGACATGGTTGCCACTGCTGAGTCAATGTATGGCTTAATTTAATGTATTCTTCATCCTACAAATAGTGATCTTCATTGCTCTTAGATAGAGTGGGTATTGGACTGTCACCATAGTCCAGGAGCTCGTCATCTTCTTTCTGCTTCATTGATTGAGGATCAGGAGTGTCCTTAATTCATCTTTCAATTAAAATTAGGTCGGCAACAGTTGGTGAGGCTACAACAGGTGTGCTGGATTCTGCTTGGTCTTCACACCTTGCATTCTCCTGCTGCAAGTTTGTTGTAGCCTCTTCATCTCCTTCTACAACTTGTGAGACCCCACCTGCTGAACTTCCTGGTGCCTGCTCAAAAAGTGTTTGAGAGGTATTTCATGCCTTGTGAACTTGCCTCGGAGAACGAGGATTTTTAAGCAATGTTCCCCCTTTATAGTTGCAACCGTACAACTATGACCATCGGTAGTATATAAGACCATCAAACCCAAAAGGAGGATTTCCGTGTGAATTAGCTAAGTAGATAGTCGGTTTTAAGTTTAGAAAAAATGATAAGGTGATGGTGTGTGTGTTTGAGTCCACAAAAAAATAAGTAGCAAACAAAACAAAATAATACTAAAAACGATTCTGCAAGGTGTTGGTTTCACCCCAATCTTCCCACGGGGTTGGTATCTAATGGTCCATGTGATTCTAGTGTAAACATAGGGTGAACAGTTGCAAATCCCTCAACGAAACTGGAATATTCCCCCAAGAGCGACTCTCTCTCGTTTCTCGGGCCAGTGAGTTAAAATACAACCATTTCACTCCTAAGATGAGTGGAATTCATTAAACGATGTGAAAAGGTAAGGGATAACTCACACTTCCTAATGGATGTGTCTTAGCCTATCAAGGAGGTAAATCTCTACCTATGCTCCCGGGGTTAACGAGTTCAATAATTTAGGGGCCAATATACCATCAAATTCATCATGCTATAGACCGACACATATGAACATGATATATCAATAACAAGTCAAGAAAAAAGCATCCCAAAATCAATTCTCAAATTAACCCTTCCCTTTAATCCACTCTTGTCTCTCACTCCAAGTTGGATTAAAGTAATGGTATTATAATTCCGGATAAGGGAAATCGAACCCTAGCTCCTAACATGCAAATAAGCCCTCAATATCATAAACCACATCTCAAAATACAATAAATCAATATAAATCATTATAATACTCAAAAATTAAAGAGAGAAGAGTAATAGAAAGCTCAGACTAATAAGATGCTTGGAGATTTTCTAAAGCTACCAATCTTCAATATAACTTGAATGTAAATGAAAGCAAGAAAATTCTAAGAGACTATCTAATAGTCTTGGACTAAGACTATTCCAAGCTGTGGAGGCTAAGGAAGCTATTTATAGAATCAACCATAAAGCCCTTGGGACTCTAGAAAATAACATAAAAATAGGGGCCAAAGTGTAATAAAATGAAAGTATGACTTAAGCTTAGGAGACTAGTTAATTTTGGCTTCAAATGCATATGCATTTCTGTTCTCGGCCTGTTTCACATATTTCGGGCCCGAATTGGTCTTGAACCAAACATAAAGGTTGTAGAATTGTGTCTTTGCTACACGTGACAACTTGAATCACTTCAATTAGATGTCAGATGAGAAATATATGGCGAACTTATGAAATAGTGACTGAGTCAACTCGCGAAAATGGGATCCGGTTAACTCGAAGGTGTCCCAAAAGGGACCCCAAAACACAAACTTTCTGCCCAACCAATACTGGTGGGAGTACCTAGAACATTACCCATAACCGGTACTGGTGGCCGGTAACCGTGTCTGATATTGGTTTGAGTATCCGTCTTGTGTTCCCCCTTTGACACTTTCTCTTGTTGCGCGCGACCTTCTTTCATCGAGCTCTTCGTCTATTTATGTTTGTTATCTCTCCAAGGTCCCTTCACGACTTTTGTTCAGGACTTGATAGACTTTCTAATTGTTCAAGCCCAATTTTGAACCCGCTTAGGTCTCGGTATGTATGACGGAAGGGACAGAGACTTGTAATTGGCTTCTAAAGAATCCGTTTTTCATTATTCCTACAAAACCTGACTCAAAAATACCAAAAAGTGCATTAAATTACATAAATAAGATAACTCAACCTGATTTTATAGAAACGTACATTTTAGGTCTAAATTGGACGTCAAATGCATGATTTACACGTAAGAAAAGGCAAGAAAAGTGAATGAAGACATATACTTTTTGATGCCAATCATCCCCACAAACTTAAGCTTTGCTCATCCTCGAGCAAATAAAGCAAAAACAAGAGTGGAAAGCATGCTTTGGATGTCCTCAAGATAGTGAATTCTCTTTTTGATCAAGCATTTTTAATAACTTTTCAATTCACCACACACGTCTCATCCATCAATCTTATCTTCCCTTATCGGCCTCTAAAGAATCTGTTTTTCATTATTCCTACAAAACATGACTCAAAAACACCAAAAAGTGCATTGAATTACATAAATAAGATAACTCAACCTGATTTTATAGAAAAACACATTTTGGGCCTAAAGTGGACATCAAATGCATGATTTACACGTAAGATAAGGGAAAAAAAGTGAATGAAAACATGTACTTTTTGATGCCAATCATCCCCACAAACTTAAGCTTTGCTCATCCTCGAGCAAATAAAGCAAAAACAAGAGTGGAAAGCATGCATTGGATGTCCTTAAGATAGTGAATTCTCTTTTTGATCAAGCTTTTTTATAACTTTTCGATTCACCACATGTCTTAAGCATCAATCTTCTCATAAAAGCAAGGTAAATGTAAGGCATAAAATTTAGAAAATAGAGTATTTCTTTATATCACCCATGACTCTAGGTTGTGCATTAAAAATCTCTCACTTCTCCCACAAAATGTGCTTAGGTTCATTTGATTCTTGACGACCTAATATTTTTCGAAATCCTCAACTAGTGGTGGTCTCGACTCAATTGTTTTTTTAGGGAGAGGACACATACTTACCCAGTGTAGGTAATACAACCCTTTTCTCCCCTGGGCCAACTATTTTCCTTTTTGTCCTCCGATTTCTCCTTTTCCTCTCCGGGGTTGGTCCAAATAAGATAAGAATGAAGGTAATATAGTTTCTAGCCTATCGACTTAGACACGGTTGCTCTTTGCGAGCCACAAATTGTTTGCGCTTTCTCTTTGCAAGCTACAAGCGACTTACTAATCTATTACAATCTTTGCTATTTCATCAAGCTATGCTATCTTTGATTTAAATTTCCATTACGATGCTTTTTGCAAACTTGACACTTTTAAATTTATGCACAACTAGACTAGAACATTATAAGTGAAAGCATTAACCAAGCCCGTCGACCTTCCACCTTATCACTTCATTCCTACATCTCGTTTATTTTTCTACCACCAAATAGCCATCTCAGTCTATTTTTTATGAAATCTTCATAATCATGTAGTGTGTATTTTGGAGTTGAAGTGCGACTTACAAGTAATCACAATTTCGAGGGGGAGTATTTTATTTACACTATCAATGCTAACGAATTTGTCAAAATTTCCTCACTCTTGCAATGTGACAAGTTATGCAATCTCCATTTTAGACATGGAATCCTCTAGTTTTTATTATGCTCAACCTTTTAGAGAATCACTTTATCTATTCAACACAGACACTTCCAATGCCCCGTTCTTTTCAAATCCAAACATCTAAACACCAAGTCATCAAGTACAAAGTTACTTATTCAAGACCCTAAAACATGAAAGCATAAAAGACATGAAACATAAAATGCAAGATGGTTAAGAATGGACATAATGGCATGACATGGTTTCATATGATCAATCAATGAGGAACATCCTCCAAAATATAATAAATTTACTAATCACGACCCTCTCCTCACAAACTTGAGTTAAGTCAAGAGTGTACTCCAGTTTGTGCATAGACAACAAACGCAAGGGGTGGGAGGGACATGCAAATAATTCTCCAAGTGAGATATGACAATAATCAACACAAGCATGTCAAAATAGCGAATCAAAGCATTTTCATCAGTCACATACTCCAAGAAATACACATTTCAAACTTCACCGATTATTCAAGAAAATTAAAATCTAATACTACTACTACTACTTATTAACGAGCTAGGAAGGAATTTAAAAGAAAACTAACCCCAAGGGGAAGTACCTCAATCCCTTCTCCGTGCTTCCAGCGTCTAGCATATGTGAATTGAGATGACTCCCTATGGTAAGGCGAAGTAAGTGTACATCCTTCCTGTAGCAATGTTCCATATGGAGCGGTGGGCCATGGATCGTAACCATCATGAATTGGAAATTGTTGGTGGATGTCAAAGATTGATATAGACGGCAAAGCAACTTTCCCCATCTTACTTGCAATTCTCTCTCAACTTCGTTTACCACCTCCTTGTCTTGGCTTCATCCAGAAATGTTCTTGAGATACTCTTGACTAGCCAATAGAACACGAAGTGATTTTCGCACCCTTGCTTTTCCATAACTTCCACTCTTCGGTCTAGTTTCTTTAGAAGCTCAACCATTTCTTCATTTTGCTTTTGCAATGAAGTGAGTTGTTCATGTAGAACCAATTTCTTGCTCGCCATCACTTCTTCTTCTTCTTGAATTTCCTCGACTTCCTATGTTTCCTCAATTGGTGTCCGTGACAAGATGAGGGTATCATTCCCTTGGCCGAGTTCTCTGGGTGCCAAGTCAAGGGTAGGATATCGCCGGTAAGAGTAGTGATAAATCTTCCAAGGTGTATATAGGGATAGTCATTCCACTACAACAAATATGTTGATCAACAACAGTCAAAAGACAATGGTTTTACAAAAAATATGTTGTCTTTTACTCTTATACAACACTTTTGCTTAAAAATGTTGTCTACTAGCTTAATGAT
>JAUEKW010044653.1:0-13492 GCA_032274785.1 Ajuga reptans
TTTTATATAGGAATTGTTCTTCTACTAAGATGTTACGATATCCCACATCGGTTCCACATTCTCATGTGGAACCGATGTGGGATATCGTAACATAAGATTTATTCCATGCCCCTCTATGAATCTCCAATTATTTTGATCTGCAGATCCGGCTACAGGGGTAAGTTCTATCTACGTAATCAGTTGAGATGTCATACTAAGCTGCTTTATTTGTAGTTAGCCATTGGTAGGATGGAAATATCTACGCATCAATTAGCTTCCTAAGTTGTGAAGTTGTTCTAGTTACTTTTGCATAGTTGGATCTTGTTTATTCTTTCCCACCCCCTTTCTGATTTTGATAGGGAACTACAACACCTCACAGGGATAGAAGGTGGTTTCAGTATCTTCAACGCAATTACTGCATTCCTCTCCATTTCTATCAAGTTGCTTCTTTATGTATTGTCGTCTTTATTGTAGTCTTGTGAAGATGGCTTTTAATGGAGAAGACTTCCAATTGAGGGCGTCCAAGATAAGTTGGAGTGTGTTTGTTATGGTTGGCCATTCCTTTATTCCATGGGCTTATCTTACTGACGTGGGTTGGAATGTGTGCTCTCACTATTGGTGATATCGAGTGAGTGTCGTAACTGGTTTCTTTGTATTATATGTTTTTATTTTCCCCTTCGCTTTTCCATATGCTTTTTCATTTTCAGAGCATTGACTTTTGGTCTCTCCCAATTGAGATAAATGGTTCTGATATAGGTAGGCGTGTTCATTCATTTGCTGTGACATAGCACAATCTTATATATTTTGATATTCCTTTAGGGTGTTTCTATCTGTGTGGCTGATTCCAAAAATAGTTGGTTCCGGTAAGGGAGGCAGGTGTTTCTCGGTCTTATTTTTGCTAGTTTGTTGCGAGTACTTCTATTCTGCTGTCATCACTACTTGTTTGATCTTTGGTTAGGAAAGTGGGAGGCCGCGGTGTGTATTTTTTGGGTCCTTTAGTGGTGTTGAAAAGGTGCTGGTGGATTCCATGAAATTAGGACCTGGCCACGGGAAAGATGCGGATTTCAGTGGAGTCACAAATTCTCATTGTCGTTTTGTACATAAAACGACATTTCGCTGACTACTGAAATTTGTGTTCACAATCTTCCTGGAGACTATAGGATATAATGTAAATGGATATTCTACTATCCTTACCCATTTTGCTCGATATATTTGTGGTATGATTATAATCTACTCATGATGACTCGTTAATTGCAGAAGCCATTATCCAAACTAGCATGTTGTGCCCTTGAGTTGTGAGTTTTGGTGAATGATTAAAGTTGCAGGTACATTTGACTCTCACTAGTGCTACATTGAGGTGGAGATACCGATTAAACATGGGCAAAGTGGCCTGTAGGATATAAACAGATGGTTATATCTATTTACAGTTTGGTTCACCTTTTTTTTTACTCTTCAGCTTTCTCAAAAGTCTTCTAGGTTTCTAAAGAAAAACACTGATTTGTCTGCAGGTCACCAGCAATTTCTCATGCAACATTGTTGGACCTTATATACTACGAGAACAATCCACTTCTGCGAATTTCATATTTCAAGATGTGATATTTGTTAATTTGGTACTCTTATTGGATCACTCTTCTTCTTTTCCTAGGTTTCTCTGACCTCTCCTTTTATCTATTTGCAGATAGCTGCGTAGCGTGTACCTATCTACGACTTGGTGTACCTCTTCTAGTCACTAGTAGTGGCAAGGAACAATGCAAATGAAATTTTGTAAAGTTCCCTCTCAGTTGTTAAAACTATCATAACTGGTAACTTGATATTTAGACTTCGAAAATTTCTTAATTTTCAAAAGCGTCCTTTATTGTGCAAAATAATCTCTTCTGGTTACACCTAAAGAACAAATACAGTTATGCTCGTCTTTCTTCATTGTATCATCAGCTGATTTGATCAGGGAGACAGGTAATTTTTGGTCTGGTTATTGTTATTTTATTTCAATTATTGGTTATTATGAGTTAGTTGATCTTCAACCTAGCTACACTAAAGAGGGTGTGTAGGGCTTCAACAAAGAAAGTTCATCGAGGTCGCAAGTCATTCAAGTAAATTTGGTGCTTTTGGTGTGTACTTAACCGGCCCCCCACTGGTATTAAAAGAGAATATTTGTTAGTTCTATTCTTTGATACGTTTGGATATGTGTTGGTCTTGACACGCTTTCAAACCATGAAGGGGTGATGGAACTGGAGCTCACGTCCCTTACCAAAATTTGCTCATGCTCTGAGTTTGGTGGGCTCTTAATAATTGTTTCAAGTGGAATTGTATAATTCTTTTTTTGCCTCTTTTTCAGTTGTGTTATAGAATTGTTATTTCACTCAAGTTTATAGAATCATGGCTTTGGAGAAGTAGATTTGATTGTGGATTTCTCTGGTGGAGGTTCCCTCTTCTTATCTCGAGTGATGTTCTGATTTTGTTTTTGAGTGGTTATTGGCAGTTTCTATTTGTGGTTCTTATGTAAAATTCTTTGATAATGCAATGTGCATATTATTGGATACTGCAATTGTTGGATTCGGCCATGCATACACACACACACACACACACACACATATATATATATATGAATTTGAGGTTTTTTACCGAGAAAGATGATCTCCTCATTTTATAACAACTGAATTGGTGTCTATGGTTTCTATTGCTATTGGCGATTAACAACCATCATTGTCTATGATCAGATTTTACTATATCTTGCTAATTCTTTCTTATCTATGGGATCTTCTGCTGTCATTATGTGCCATTTCAGAAGTCCTATTAGCGGCATTTGGTACTGTTGGGGATTTCTTTTATTCAATGCGCGTTTTCTATTCTGCTTGCTGGCTTAATCAGTTTTAGATTCTATTTTGCCTTGTGACAATGCCACGAAATCTCGGGGATCCATGGATTCTTGTCAAGGGTATCTGGAAGGTTCCATAGCTTACTGATGTGGGTGTGATGATTTTTTATCTTCTGTTTGAGGTCCAGTTGTCATTGTGTGCCATTTCAGAAGTCCTATTAGCAACACTACATATTGTTGGGGATTTATTTTTATTCTCCTGCATGCTGGCTTAATCATTCCATTTTGTCTCATGACAATGCCACGAAATCTCGGGGAACCATGGATTCCTGTCAAGGGTATCTGGAAGGTTCCGTAGCTTGGTGATGTTGGTTTGATGATTTTTTTATCTTTGGTTTGAGGTTCAGTAGCTAGCTCCACAGCTGATCTAATTTTTTTAACAACTCAATTAGTGTATGTGGTTCTCTATTCTTTTGGCGATTAACAACCATCGTTGTCGACGATCAGATTTTCCTATATTTTGCTAATTCATTCTTATCTTTGGAATCTTCTTCTGTTAACACTATCTGCCATTTTCAGAAGTCCTATTAGCTGCCTCTGTGTATCATTGGGGATTTTTTTTATTTTATTCAATGCCCGTATTTCTCTAATGCTTGCTGGCTTAATCATTTTTATGGTTATAATGATTCATTAGATTCTATTCTGCCTCATGACAATGCCATGAAATATCAGGGATTCATAGTTTCCTGTGAAGGGTATATGGAAGGTTCCAAAACTTGCTGACGGTGTGATGATTTTTTATCTTCTGTTTGAGGTTCAGTTGCTAGCTTTCACCTCCATCTATTTGATCTGAGCTTGGCCCAAGATTTAAATCTACTTCAAAGATAACTAATTCGTGGTGGCTGGTGGCACTTCCATTTAGGTGTTTGGTAAGGCGACATTCTTGTGATTACATGCTTGGTTGTTCGCTCAAATTAATCGTTTCATTGTGTGGTTGCAATTTTGATTGATTCTTCCAAATATTGGAATCAGGTTTGATGTTTTGATGAATTTGGTACTCGAAGAGTTGATCTACAGCGGTTCGCGTGCAAGCTTTTCCACAATTTCTGTTTGTTGGGTTGTTATCTTATTTTGGCATTACGCAATTTGTGGGTTAGCACTTGATCTGTTGAGGGGTAAGGGTCGGACAAATGGTGTCCGCTATCTTGTTCTCTGTTTCTGGATTAAATGCAATGAATTAATCACTTTCAACCCAACTGAATGGTTTATATTGGTTAAGCTGCATTCTATCGTCCTCTCATTTTGATCTTTCGTCCTACATTGTCAGATTTCTTTGTCGATAGTCGTGCATTTGGTGCCTGTCAACAACTAGGAACTGGTTCAAAGTGTGATTACTTACGGTATTGGACAGTATCTCTTCATTTTCACTCTAGGCTATCCAAGAATACAATCTATAATCGGATATTTTCAATATTCTACGGACTTGTCTATGCGTTTCTATAACTATCTGTGTATATGATTGGATATCTTCTATAATTTGCTACTTTATTATTTTCTGAGTCAATGTTTATGATCGGATTTTTTTCATTTGTGGCCGTGTTATAGTTCGCGGTGTTGATGGTCGATTCTTCCTTTTCATGTTAGGTGCCCAAGAACGGGTTGTTGATCAGGTTTCCTCAATCTATATTGTTGTCTATAACCATATTTCTTCTATGAATCAGAGTTTGCTTGTATATGAATTTTGTATATCATTTATGATCAGAGTTTCTTTTGTTTGTTGCCAGTGCGATTATTTGTTGCATTGACAGCCTTATCCTTCCTTTTCACTCTGGGTACCCGCGAACAAGATATGATGTACTTCTTATTTTGTCGTACCCTGCCATTTCCAATGGCCCTATTAGCAGCTCTTGGTATCATTGGGATTTGCTTTTTGTTAATGGGAGTGTGTCTTTTCATTAACCAGTTTTAACGTTTAAAGTTAATGATAAGCTAAATTCATTTCTGCTCGTCAGAGTGCCACATAATCTTTGGGATCTATGGTTTTCCATCTGGGGTAAATGGAAGGTTCCGTAGCCTGATGATGTGTCTGATGATATTTCCTCTTCTGTCTAAGGTCCAGTATCTCACTTTCAACTCCATCTATTTGATCTATAACTTGACCATCACAAAATAAACCTATTTTACAGATAAGCTGTTCAAGGTGTCGGACCACACTTCCATTCAGTTGTTCACTAAGGTGATTGTTGCGAAGTCCATATATCCTGCTTTCTCTCGTAGTTTGGTCATTGTATGTAGGTTTCTGGGAACCCTATCTGGCTGATTCGGAGAAATAGGACTTGTGAAAGGGTAGGAAGTCGTATGATGGACGAGAACGATAGTTTCTCAGCCTCTATGCTTTTCATTCTTTCACAATTTTTTTTCCTTTGTGTGGATCTCCACTTGTCATTCTAACGACATATCATATCTAGAATCAGTTGAAATGTGGTAGTTAGCTGCTTTACTTGTACTTCGCCATTGGATATGATGATAGAATCTGCGCGTAAATGGGCTATCTAAGATGCGGAGGTTGGTGCTAACTTTTTCGTTCCCTTTTTTGTGCGTATTGTCTATGTTGGTGACTGCTTTGATAAGGGAGGCATGTTTTTTAATTTTGGTTATTTTATTGCAATTAACTCTTCCTTGGTTATCACTTGTTAGTTGTTCTTCAGCTTAATTATATGCTGAAGAAGCTGAAGAGGTTGCGCAGGGGTTTAGCAGAGAAATTTCACGGAGGTGAGTTATTCCTTTTTTTTTTTTTTTTCTCTTTCCTCCCACACGATGATTTTGCTTCTTCTCTTCTGGGACGACGGTGTTAGCCTTTCTCTTGACAGGTAAATCTAAGATAACAGAATTTGATTAACTTTTCGTGAGATGTGCTAATAGTTGTGTCTTTTATCAGAGAATTATTGGTGATTGCATCTGTTTTCAGGTCTCTGATTCTGCAGTACTTGTGGATGATACTAATACATTTGCCTCCTCTCTCCTTTACTTACTAGATTATTTTCTATGGGTTGCAATTTTCTCCTTCCTTATGTTTGGTCTACTTTGTTTAGGGTTCAATTTAAGTGAAATGGTTTGGTTTGGTTCTAGGTGGTGCAGTGATGAGATATGGATTATTGAAGACTAATGTCTGAATTTTCTGCATTGGTTGGGACTTGGGACTATGGTTGCCTAGAATAGATATGGAGCTCTGTTCTTTCTTTTTCATAAATATTATACACTTGATCCTCTCTCCTTTGCATCCTTGATTCTTTTAGGTGCGGATGATTTTCTATGTAGCAACTTCTGTCTTTCCTTTATTTGGTCTCCTTGGGTTAGGGGTCAATTTAAGTTCAATGGTTTGTCTTTGCTAGAGGTGATAGCCTTGTTATTGGTGTCTGTCAATAACTTGGAACTTGATAGGTGCACCATGACCTCATGTCGCAAATTTGAAGTACTCTTTTGTTCGTCGTCAGCGTGATTTCTTGCAGTATTGACAACATCTCTTCATTTTCGCCTTGGGGCACTGCCTAAGACTAGTTTATGATTGTTTTTCTTCAATATTCTACTAACTCGTCTATAGGTTTCTATAATTGTTTGTGTATTTATGATTGGATGTCTTCTATATTTTGCTAGTTCATTCTCTTCTATGAATCGTTGTTTAGGATCAGATTCTCTTTCATTTGTTGTTATTGTTATAGTTGGCGGCTCTACCTTTGCATGCTTGGTACCCAAGAACAGGTTGGTATTCATGTTTCCTCAATCTAAATTGCTGTCTACAATAAGTTTTTCTTTTTTTTCTAATTTTATATTTTGTTAGTTCGTAGTGTACGGATCTTGTATTGATGTCTATGATCAGAATTTTTTTTAGGTTTGTTGCTAGTGTGATTAGTTGAAATGTGGTAGTTATGTGCTTCACTTGTACTTTGGGAATGGAGAGCCTTGTTATTGGTGCCTGTCTGTACTTGGAACTTGTTAGGTGCACCAGCAACTCATGTCGCAAGTTTGAACTGCTTTTTTGTTCGTCGTCAATGTGATTACTTCCAGTATTTTTAGTATCTCTTCATTTTCATTCTGGGGCACACGAGACTAGTTATGATCCTTTTTTTTCAATGTTCTACTAACTCGTCTATGGGTTTCTATAACTAATCAGTGTGATTGGATATCTTCTATATTTTGCTAGTTCATTCTCTTCTACGAATCAATGTTTATGATCATGTTTTCTTTCATTTCATATGGTATGTTCTTTCGTTGCATGTCGGGTACCCTATAATAGGTTATTATTAATCAGGTTTTCTCAATCTAAATTGTTGGCAATAATAGCAAGTTTTTTTTTTAATATTTTACTAGTTCGTAGTGTATGAATTTTGTATTGATTTTTTTTAATGATAACATCAAAATATTTTTTTGTGTGTTGCGAGTGTGATTTGTTTAAATGAGGTAGGTAGTTGCTTTTCTTGTACTTTGGCAAAGGATAGGATGACAGAGTGTGAGTAAATTGGCTTTTAAATTTTTGCTAAGCTTTTGATTACTATGGAGCTCCCCCCCATTTTTTTTGGTATTGTCTATGTGGGTGACTTATCTTGAGTGATGTTTTGGTTATATCTTTGAGCAGTTGTTGGCAGCTTCTGATTGCTGTTCTTACGTAAAATTCTTTGATAATGTAGTGTGCGACGCTGTATTTGTTGGATTTGGCCTTGCATGGATTTGAGGTTTCTACCCGAGAATAGCTAATCTCATTTTTGAAAAACCCAATTGTTGTCTATTTCTTTCTTGTCTATGAGGTCTTCTATTGTCATTAGGGATTCCTTTTTATTTTGTGCGCCTATTTCTCTCCTGCTTGCTGGCTTAATCAGTTTTAAGGTTATAATGATCTTTTGGATTCTATTCTGCCTCATGATAATGCCACAAAATATCCTACTTACAATATACACATATTTATCACATATTTACACATATACCTTCAGAAATTAAAATTACAATACTCGTCAATTAGGGTTTCCTACTTACAAAGAACATAAATTAAAATAACCTCTTCTCGACTCTCACCGTCGCGGTCTGCATCTGAGCATCTCGAACAGAAATTAAAATCACCTCTTCTCCACTCTCACCGTCGCGGCGTCGCCGCTCTGCATCTCTCCAGTCTCCAGTCTGCATCATAGAAATTGTGTATGTATATATTCTAGTCCATCTGGGTGAGAGTAATTTCAATTAATGGTGGTGGGTGAGGCAGGCAATTAATGGTGGTGGGGTGAGGCAGGCAATTTCTCGGCAAGAAGCCAAGAATGGTGGAGAGGCGCAATGTTTAAGAATAGTGGTGGGGCAGGATTTTTGTTTTAAAATTAATGTAGGATTTTTGTTGTACAACCATCAATTAATTATTTTGTCCATTTGTTTGTTTGTTGTTCAGGATTCTAGTCCATTTGTTTGTTTTTTTGTTCTTGATTAATTATTTAATGGTTGTAGTAGGATAAATTATATTATGATGGTTGTATAATTAGTAAACAATATTTATGTGTATTTTTTTCAATGCATATTGTACCTAAAAGCACTATATATGGGAATTATGGGAAAAATGAAAGAAAAATACGGTATATATCAAAAAAAAAAAAATCGGTGGCGCTGCCCCCGAACCCCCGCCCTTCAGTTCGTCCCCCCAAATACTAAATCCTGGATACGCCACTGGGTTCGAGTCACCGTAGTGTATGTTAAAAAAAAAAAAACAAAAACAAACAGAAGAGGAGCAATAGCAATTTTGGGAGTGGTCGAACAAAAAGGCAAAGGTAAATAAGGCGAGAGCATGTGATGTCAGCGTGCGAGTGTGTACTTTTTGTGTGTAGCTGTCGGATACTCCCTCCTCAGTCCTCTCACTTTACTCTTCCAATGAACACTCTCTCTCTAGGGATTCGCTATCCATACAAGGGATACAAGAACCCTCGCTCGCCCCCAAATATGCCCTGATATTCTGATTTCTCTGCCGTAATCCACCGCATTCCAATTGTCTCCGCCTCCGCTGGTCGCTGACTGTAAGCTCTTGGTTTCTCTTTGTGTCTTGTTTGTTTTCGCTTGCCAGCTTCCAGATCAGCTCTCGCTTTCTTTCTACTACCACTTTTTTGAGGCCTTGTTGTGAATGCTGTGTATTTGCCTGAACTGAGCTTATGTGCTGCTAATTGCAGCTGCATTTATGGCTTTGAGTTACTGATTTATGTGTTTCCTTTTATGATTGACTTGTTTTTATTTTATTTTTGTACTTTTTAGCTGCCAGTTAAGTAGCTGAGATTTACTCGTGTTCTAGGCAATTTATGGATGGATATGTTTTCATTTTTTGCTTAAATTTTGAGAATGGTTTATAATTTACTTGTTTATAATGTTCTTTTGGCTGAATAATTTACCTTTCAAGCTTGATCTTGAATTCAAACGTTTTGACACTTTATAACTTACAACATTTGTTGTAGACAAGTCAATTAGAAGAGCTTTTTACTTGGATTTTCAACTGCGTTGACGGTGTATACATTTTTGTGCTATCTTAATTACTGCTGTCATTGAACTTGTTGTTTGGCTGCTGCATTTTCTTTTACATTTCTTTAGTAGTAATGAACTCAAATGCTGGTTTCAAATAAAATAAAAATAAAAATTAATTCATTGCTTGAACAATCACGTCGTGACTTGTTATTGTCCCACCATTTGTTTTTGGATGAGAAGCAGTCTTGTCATGCCGCCATATTAATTTTTTTTTTTTAAATGAAGCAAAAGCGTATGGATACTTCAGTATGACCTTTTGTACTTATCCTCTGCTGTAGTAAAAAGTCTAATACTGAAGTGATAAGCATGCCCTATACCTTGCTATGGCTGTATTTGATCAATTGCTCCTATTATTCTTGTGCCGCATCTAAATATGTCTTAACCAATATCATTGCATGCTGAATCGTTGTGATGGTTTTTATTATTATTATTTAATTTTTTTTTGTTTTGTTTTGTTTTGATGTTGCAGTGTTTCTACTGTCGGAGTTCTAAACATTCCTTTCGTAAAATCTCAACTTACTTCTCTCTGGTACATTCACTACCCGCCATCTTCTATGTTGTTGAAGGATGCTTGTTTGTTACTTCTGTGCAGAAATTGTAAATCTAGGGTGAATTTTGATATTGATTGTTCTTTTTTTACCCTTATATGGCTCTTTTTGTGTACTAGACTAAAGTTATCTACTTTTTTTCCTTTCTTTTATTTCCTTGATGAATTAATAATCTGCTTGTTTTGCATTCAAGGATTTCTATGTCATGGAAGACAACTTTTGTGCCGCCACTCTAATTGAATCCACTGCCTCTAAGATACAACAACTTCAGAAAGCATTTGCAGAACTTGAAAGTCATAGAGCCATCAATCTCAATTTGAAATGGAAGCAGCTAGAAGAGCACTTTCATGGGCTTCAGAAGTCCTTGAAGAGGCGCTTCACTGAACTAGAAGAACAAGAAAAGGAGTTTGAGACCAAAATAGTCGAGTCCAAAGAGATACTGGAGAAGCGTAAATCATCTGTTATGACTACGGAGCAAGTTTCGCTTGAGAGGCTTCAAGAGAAGCGAGATGCTGCTGTTGCTGCAATTTTAACTGCCATAAATAATCATGAGAAGCCATTTTCTGTGGATTCAAATGTCAGTAACATAGAAAAACAAGTTGAAGCACCTTCTTTAGAGGCAAATACACCTGATCTGATGGTTTCAGAGAGTAACATCAATGGTATGGAAAAGCCTACTGCAAATATATATATGGAGATGATGTCTTACCCGGATCTAGTAAAACTGTGCCAAGAGATGAATTCAGAAGGCCTGCACAAATTTATATCTGACAACCGTAAGAATCTTGCTACTTTAAGGGAAGAAATTCCAACTGCACTCAAGGCTGCTGCTGACCCGGCTTCTCTGGTTTTGGACTCCCTAAAGGGTTTCTATGGTGTGGACATGCCAAATTTGGATGCAAAAAAAGATTCAGGTCTCTTGGGCATTCGCCGTACCTGTATCATGCTGATGGAGTGCCTCAGCAGTTTGTTCATAAGTCTGGATGTAGACTCCCTGTCTGCCATCATATCTGAAACTGCCAAGGAAAGAGCAAAAGCTATTGCTGAAGATTGGAAACCAAAGTTAGATGATCTTGATGCTGATGCCAGCTACGGAAACTCTTTAGAAGCGCATGCCTTCCTTCAACTTCTGGCTACTTTTGGCATCAATTCAGATTTTGATCAGGAGAGCTTGTCCAAGTTGATACCCATGGTCTCTCGCCGTCGTCAAACAGCTGAGTTATGTCGTTATCTTGGGTTGTCAGAGAAAATGCCAGGTTTGTTTTGTCCGATTTGGTCATACTTTTTCCTTTTGTTGGCGAAAACATCTTATCAGACTGACATGCTTAAACTTATGAAATGAGGCATAGTGGAAATGTCATAAATTCTTGGTGCACTTGCCATGTTTGTCTTGACTTGCGTTCGTTTGTTCTTTTCTTTTTAAACGTGACATTGTAACCATACATGCTTAAAAACAAACGGGAAACTCTATATTGTGTTAACCTCAGACTGAAACTGTCTACTAGCCATATTAAGATTTTGTTGGTGGATGTCGCCACCACTAGGCTTTAATAAATCGTGAGTATGTATCAGAGACATGTTGGATTTGTCCCGTAGATCCTCCTAGTGAAATCCTAAAGAAGATTTGTTTTGTCAGGTTTAATTGCAGTTGTTCTGGCGAAAACTATTTGTTTTTGCTCCTCCTTTCTTTAAATCATGAAATGTGGGTATCTTTAACTTTATCTTCTAATCTCAGAAGGTTCCTCCATACGTTGTTGTTTAAGTTTATCTTAAATCTTTTAGACTCCTATGTTTTCAGTAATTCAGATTTTTGCTTAATGGTCCAGTTTCAATATTATTTTATAATTTTTTGATTGCATGGCTTATCAGGTGTGATTGATGTGCTGGTAAAGAATGGAAGACAGATTGATGCTGTTAACTTGGCTTTTGCATTTGAGCTGACCGATCAGTTTTCTCCCATTTCACTACTGAAATCATACTTGAATGAGGCCAAAAAAATGCCATCAGCTGCCAAATCTGGAAGTATGTCACCTGGTGCTGTTACACAGGTTCATCTTCACTTTTCCTTCGTGCTATCTAAGATAAGAAATCAAGAGCTATTGACTAAAAATACAGACTTGAGCCGGCAGCATTTTAAATTATCTACTTGGACAATTAGTCTGAGTTTTGTCAGGATTTATGATTCTGTAATGATTAAAATTCTGATCTCCATCTTGTTAGGAAGCTTATCATTTTACCTTTGCAGATCTCAGAGGCTCACTCTACATGTTACTTGTTAGTTTTTGTGTTTCCCAGCTACTTATTGAAGTCTCAGTTTTTAGATTTGCCACTTCCCAAGACATTTTCCATATAAAATGTTTCCCGGAAATTAACTGTTCTCTTGTTGCAGGGTGATGTCAACGAGAAAGAGCTCTCTGCCCTAAAAGCTGTAATCAAGTGCATCGAAGACCATAAGCTCGAGGAGCAGTTCCCTGTGGACCCACTCCAGAAACAGGTCCTTGAAATCGAGAAAGCAAAGGCAGACAAGAAGCGCGTAACAGAAGTGGCCAAACCACAGTCCAAAAGACCTTGTGCCAATGGTGTGGGCCATGCAGCTCGAGTTGCCACTGACAAGAACTTCCATGGTAGAATGACTGATAGGTACCCTCCTCAATACATCTACGAAAGGCCGTATGTTCCGTCATTTATGGGTGGTCCCTCTTATAACTTCCCTCCTAATCACGGTAACTTCTTTGGAAATGCTTACCAGTTTCAGACTGCCTACCTGCACTAATTGGTACACTATGGTGACACTGATCCGTTGACTTCTAGCGTTGACCCTTTCTGAGTTGTTAATGTTATGTTCAACCTTTTCAACAAATTAGCCTTTTTAATTTCTAATTCTGTTGTAAAAGCTAATATGATGATGTTCCAATTATGTTACTGTTTCTAATGTTTATAATGTGGTGTTAATCTTCTTAATGCGAGTTAATGCATTCTATTGATTAAATTTTGTATTTGTGAAATTTGTATCGAAGCAATGTCGAGAATCATAGGCTGTATTTGGATGCGGCCGAGGAAGACTGATGTATAGTTGGTTGGGGTAAATAAGTTGGATTAAATAGAGAGATGGTGAGGGAACGAATTGCTTCTTTTGTCAACCTTTTATTTTCCAGCAAAGCAGCTTACGTATTATGTCATGGGCCATTATTAAGAGCATCTCTGGCTCTATCTCATTTTCAGGTTTTTTACTGTCACATCACTGTCAACTCAAAAGTAAAACAATCTCTACCTTTAAATAAATACCTCATTAATCATACTACCTAAAAAGTAACTATTCATGAGTCCAACTATCAAATCACTTCTATATATTCTATATCTTTATTAATTTACCATCTCTATTTCAATATTCTATTTTTGAATAAATAAATATTAATAATATTTCAGATAATGTAATTAAATATTTTAATTTTAATTATTTTATTTAATTTTGGGAAAAAAAAATGTAGCCCACAATATATTATTAAATTCATTGGCAACAAATAAAAGGCAAAATACATAAAGAAAGTACAATAAATTCATAAAAATTAGAAAATAATGAAATATTCGATGGAAACTAAATTAATATTTT
>JAUEKW010044764.1:0-13488 GCA_032274785.1 Ajuga reptans
CTCCCGTGGATGCGGGTGGAGTCGATAAGACTCGTAACATTTCCTTCAACAGATATCTCATCTGTTAAGTCATGTCTACGAAATCTTTCTCTTATTTCGTTCGGACTAATCTCTCCGAATCTCTCGTTGATTATCTGGGAAAGAGTTCTTTTACTTTCCTCCAGATTCTTCAACATCTTCCGATTGAATTCTTCGTAGAATTCATCTTCTTGTCTTTCCAAGATTTGGAAATACTCCTTGTTCTCTCTTCTCCGGAGTCTTTCTTCGGAGAATTCCTGGTTCCGTTTTTCCCAATATTGGGAATCCCTGTTCTCATTACTTGAGCTTTCACCCAAATATTCCTGTAGAGTAACTCTTCTCGAACTTTCGTTCGGATTCATAAACTCTCTTGATGTCTCCTCCGTTAGGATAATACTAAACAAAATAAATATATATGATTTCTTAAATAAAACATAGGGCTCTGATACCATTTTCGTGCGCGGGATCCATTTGGGCAAATATTGGAGAACCTGATTTGTATTCTTGAAAACTTGGAGGACTAAATTTAAATACAAAACATATAATAGGACAAAGCCTATATAAAACAAAACTTATAAATATATGTAAACATACATAGAAGTAAAATTATACAATATACCGTATAAATACCGTATTCCGCAGAAAGTCGCTTCCCTTACTGGCGACTTTGCCTAAATTATTAAATGTCCCAAATAGTACCTTATTTTGTTCAAAATTCTTGCACAGTACCTTAGCATATTAAAATAGCCCATGATAAGAGTACCAATACTTTTTTTTTTAATAAAACAATAGAAAACTCAATGAAAAAAGTACATAATGTAACGAGCTAGCCAAATGATTTATTTGAACTATTAAAATACCACAATACTTAAGCGTCAAAATCAATTTATAAAAAACTGTAATTTTATATTTTGTATTCATATAAGCGTCAAAATCAAATTATAAAAAACTGTAGGGCCAATAATATATATAGTTGTGTTTGGTTGGGACTGAAGTCTGTTGTGGCACTGTTGACTAAAGTAAAGTTGCTGTGAAAAGTAGCTGAGGAATGTAAAAAATGTGTGTTAAGCCCCCAACAACTATTAAAGACAAACACATGCTGGGGTTTAAGGATGTCTCAAACCAGCTATGCAGAAACCCATCCAAACACAGCCATACTGTAATAACTTATAAACTGTCAGGATATGTTTGTTCTAGAGTGGCCCTATCGGATGTGAGATGTGGTCATCCTTCCATCTGGGTTGAATGGGATGTAGATGAGATTTGCCCCATCCTACTTTCATCCTACTTCCATCCTCTTACATCAATCTTTAATTTTAATAACAATAAAACAACCTAAAAAAAGCTATTGATTTGACTGCTACAGTGCACATCCAACCCTACCACATCCATACACACACTTTTCTGGATGGAGTTGGACTCCAACGTTCATTGGATGTAGCCCATCTAAATGTACAAAATCCTGCTATATCCTAGCACAAACATAGCCTCAACAAAACCAATCATAAAATCATAATAAAGTTCAACCGCATAAAGTAAAATAAAAATCCCTAATTTTCCCCCCAAATTATGAAGGCCACACCATAGCGCCAATTTCAATCCTACAGATAACGTTTTTCTCTCTCTCTCCCTCTCTCTCTCTGCTGTTCTCTCTAGTCTCTACAACGACCAATCTTGTGGCTCACATAGAAGAAGAGAGAGGGAGAGAAAATTTGTGCAATTTTTTGTACCTTGTAAATCGTTACCACAGATTCAAAAGAACTGATTTCTTGAAATCTGAAGCTGCTTGTTATCACTATGACGCTTCAGGCTTCTCTCGTTTACAGGCCCTTAACCCCTCACTTCAACCCTCATTCACTCTCTGTAAAATCTCCAAGTTTTGGCGTATCTTCTCAAAGTTCTACCAGTAGAAGCATATATGATAGCTTAAGCGATCCATTTCTTATAAAGTCCAGATTCCTTCGGCATAGTTTAGTTCTTTCTTGTACATTGAATCCAGAAAATGTAAATTCAGACGTGGACTCAGAAACTAAAAGTAATTCTGGAAACTCCGAAAATAATGGCTTTATTAACGAAGCCGTGTCGACTGAGAGCACGGGTGGAAGAGAGATGGAAGGTGAGGTGGTGGCGAATGGGGATGATAAGAAGACAATGCCTATATTAGTGTTTCTGATGGGAGTGTTTGCCAAGCTCAAAAATGGGATTGAGAGGATACTGTATTCGGACTGGTTCAGTTGGTGGCCGTTTTGGAGGCAGGAGAAGCGGTTGGAGCGGTTGATTGAGGATGCTGATGCAAATCCTATGGATGCTGCAAAGCAGAGCCTTCTTTTGGCAGAGCTCAATAAGCAAAGGTCACAATCATTTCGCGATCGTTTCTAGTCTTTTTTATTGGCTTATACTTTTGGAAATCAATGTTTTTCTTGTTGCATGGAGCAAATTCTGTTGCAGCATTGCCAATATGACTATATTCGGATGCTATTCAGTGTTAAATGATTGCTGGTTTTCTGAAAATGAGGGCGTACCAATGTTCGAGTATTATGTATTTGTTGAAAAAATGGAGGATGTCTTTTGTATCGGGATTTGGTAGGAAAATCTGAAAGTAATATCTTCAGAAAAAAATAATAATTATATGATAATATTTTTTTGCATATTTTTGGAACAATCTGCAACATAACTTGGTAAGGCAAGAAATTGTGCTCTACTTGGATACAGGTGTAATGTGCTGTCACTTATTATTATGTCATTTTACACTGTAAAAAAGTGAAGTTGTAAACAATGTGAATTATATAGATCTTTATCCACTCTGAAAATCTTGTATGATTTATAAATATTGATCTGAAAAGCTTGAATGGAGGACAAGTCTGTTATCAAGTTGAGGACATTTCTAACGTGTTCCTCTGTTGTTATGTTTAGCCCTGAGTCTGTGATCCAGCGTTTTGAACAAAGAGCACATGCTGTAGACAGTAGAGGAGTAGCAGAATATCTTCGAGCACTAGTGGCAACTAATGCAATTGTTGAATATTTGCCTGATGAGCAATCCTGCAAGCCTTCTAGTCTTCCTTCTTTGGTATCACCTTGAGCCTTCTACTGTTCCTTATCACCTGGTTCATTTTTATCTCTGAGCTTCAATATAATTGCTGATTTCACCACCTATTGATTGTAGCGGTGTGCTTTAGTGGTGCACTTCGATTATATTTGAATTGGGTACTTATGTTCCATTGAGTTTGGAATACCAAAGATTAGCAGATTTCATTTCTGACTTATTTTTAGGATGTACCAACTGATATCCCTTCTAGTTTCTCCATGATGATCCATTAATCTTCAAAATTCTTGGCTCCTCTTGTAATTTGGATTATTTTGTTCTTTTTGTGTTTTGATTGCCAATTAGAACATTTCCATGTGGGTCAACTAGTTTCCTAGACAATTTTTGCCCTTAATTCTCTTGAAATATATCCAAAGATCGTTGAGTTTGAGTTACACTTAACTGTTAAATCTTGTGTTTTAGTTGCAAGAGTTAAAACAACGCGCATCAGGGAACATGGAAGAGCCTTTTGTCAACCCTGGCGTCTCCGACAAGCAGCCATTACATGTGGTAATGGTAAGAGAGAAAACGTGCCAGTATTGGATGGGAATTTAGAGCAAGTGTATTGAAAATACATGTTTTCTGGTTGTCCAGACTTTCTACACCTATTATTAAAGTTTATCTTCTTCTGCATTGTAGGTGGACCCCAAAATGACAAATAGATCATCACGTTTGGCACAAGAAGTCATATCAACTATCGTGTTCACCATTGCTGTTGGTTTGATATGGTATTGCCTCTGCTTTCAGTGGCTCAGTAGGAGTTTTTGGATTCGATATATTTTCCCTCATGATGTTAATCAGATATTTTCCACTATTTCTTAGGCATGCGCACAAGCTATGTTTTCTTCTGTGGTTATTTTATCATTGGAATTCAATTTGCCCTTAATCTCTCAGGTTAATGGGTGCTGCTGCGCTTCAGAAGTATATTAGTAACTTAGGTGGGATAGGAACTCCTGGAGTTGGTTCAAGTTCTTCTTATGCCCCAAAAGAGTTAAACAAAGAAATAATGCCAGAGAAGGTACATCTCTTGGTTCACTGTAGTCAATGGGAATTGAACTGTCCTTTAAGCACATCCAGATATGTGGACTTTTCGTGAGTTTTGTTTTTCTTAGAGAGTGCTGTTACATTATTGACCATATAACATTAGTCAGATGAACTATTAGTCTACCCAGAGTAATCTACAGTTTGGTTGATGACTTTCGTCCTGCTTTTTATATGAGACAAACAATAGGGTTTCTCTTTATGAATGGTTCATATTGAGCTGCATAAATACCGATATTGCAGAATGTAAAGACATTTAAAGACGTCAAGGGCTGTGACGATGCTAAGCAAGAGCTTGAGGAAGTTGTTGAGTATCTAAAAAATCCATCGAAATTCACTCGGTTAGGAGGGAAGTTACCTAAGGTTTGTTTGGTCTAGTAATTTAATATAGTGGCAAGTTATTTCCCTTTTATGTGAAAATTTTCCTTTCTGCATTGTCCTGTAAAATTGATTTCAGGGTATTCTTCTGACTGGATCACCTGGGACAGGGAAAACTCTGCTTGCCAAGGTATGATAAGAATGAAAATTCATCCACTTGCTCTCTTTCCGTTATTAAACCTGCAAATGAACGACTGCTTTCGGCTGCCTCCAACAAAAAGTATTTTTGTCTTACTCTGGTTCTTGAAATTTGAAGGCCATTGCTGGAGAAGCTGGCGTACCTTTCTTTTACAGAGCAGGATCAGAATTTGAGGAAATGTAAGCTGTTATGAGGAAAGTTTTGTGTATGCTAACTTTGTAAGAAAAGTAAAACTGCATTAGGGTTCTTCTGTTCATGAAGTTGGCAGTGTTGAAACTTCATTAGTGTAATTTCCTTGTCCAACTATGTATGTAGTCTAAAATGTTATGGAAGTCTGGTAATGAGTACTTCTTTAATTTCTTATAGAAGTGATAGCTGTACCTGGAAATGGAATTCATTGCATATGCAAACTCTTATATGAGTTTTATGTGCTCAGTGAAATGTTTACGAAAAGGTTTTGCAGCTACAAGTACGTGATTATTAACTTTATATTTTTGCATGCTTTCTCTTAGTTTGCATTTGGATTGAAGGATTTGAGAATTGATTTGAAATCTTTAGTAGCAAATCCATTGATAGTTGTTTGGATTAATAAAGATTTAAAATCCATCACTTTCACTTTGAACTAATTTTCGAGGGATTTGGGTGGATTTGAAATCCACTCCGATTTGAGTGAACAGATTCAAATCCTTGCATCTCAGATAATTCAGTCCGAATCAAACCTTAAAGATTTTAAAACATCCCAGCATAGTATCCATGTTTTGTTTTGAATATAAAATTATAAATTGTAATAATTTTTAAAGATCAGATGATAGGAATCCTGATTGGCTTGGGCAGATATTAACCTTCTTTTTCATGTTAGGTTTGTGGGTGTTGGTGCTCGAAGAGTAAGATCCTTGTTTCAAGCGGCTAAAAAGAAGGTCGACTTGTTTTCCTTCTGTTTGTAGACTTAATATGCTTGTTATTACGTAATTGTGTTTTTTGTTTACATAACCAGATGGTTGAAAAGCTCTGTGTATTCCTTCTATTTCATGTTATGTCTTTGGAAATTTAACCTGAAGGTTGTAACATCCAGAAGAGAAAAGGTTGTTTTATAGTAATGGATCTTACTAATTGTGCTTTGAAGTGCTTCTTTGGGATTTAAGAAACATAATCACTACATAGTTATCCAAGCTTTTGTAATAGGGATTAGGAACCATTGTCAGGAAGTCTGAGAGTAACTGAGTCGAACTCCCCCCCTCATTTTTTCATTTGGTTGGGGGGGGGGGGCAGCGCTCTCTGCTTGCATAATAGAGGCACCACATTAGGTCCAAGAGCTAAGCAGACGACAGCTTGATTGTGTTCTTCCCATCACATACTAAGAAATATTTGTTTGTGCTACCTTGACATCACTGAGAGAATCTTCTACTGATGTCTGGAACCATTATCTACAAGAAAATTGATGTCATAAATACAACGCAGGCTCCATGCATAATATTTATTGATGAAATTGATGCTGTCGGGTCAACTCGGAAGCAGTGGGAAGGTCATACAAAGAAAACATTGCATCAATTGCTTGTCGAAATGGATGGTTTTGAACAAAATGAGGTAAATGCAAATAATGTCTCATCAGCAGGCTGCCTCATGTTTCAGTTTGTAATAAGCTGCCGACTCTTTACAGGGCATTATTGTGATGGCCGCAACCAACTTGCCTGACATACTTGATCCAGCTTTGACAAGACCTGGTAGATTTGACAGGCATGTAAGTTTATTTATCTACTTTTAAAAAGCTGCGCTATTATTCCAGAGTTTGAGCAAATTCATTAAATTCTCTTCTGATTCATAAACATAAATTAATTTGTAGTGCTATTCGTCAACTTATTTAGACTCAGATTTTTACAGCATTATAGTCTCATTCATCATGGACAAACTAAAAGAAACCTTTTTTTCTCCTTCAAAATATGATAATAACTCTAGCTTTGTAAATCTTATAGTGCATTTAAAAAAAAAAAGGAACTAATGATGGCAAAACTTTTTTCTAGATCATTGTCCCTAATCCAGATGTCCGGGGTCGCCAAGAGATATTGGAGCTCTATTTGCAAGACAAACCTTTGGCAGATGATGTTGATGTAAAAGCAATTGCTCGTGGTACTCCAGGATTCAATGGAGCAGGCATGTTAGATTTATTCTATATCTTTCATCCATAGAGTACATCTAAATCTTCGTTAATGGCACTATAAAGCAGTTTCTATAGACTATTATTTGGACAGATTCCAATAAGCAATATTAAGATCTACTTTGGTGCATTGGCTTTTGATTCATTGGACCAATAAAATTCTAATGGCTTAACTAGGAAAGCATTTTGTTGGTTATAGAAAGGGCTTTCATGATATCTAATATCTATGCCTGCATGCTATATTTTTTTTTTTGGTATCAAAATATGATAAACATACATAACAGTCTGGATCAATCTTCACCGTAGCTGGATTGCATAAACTGTTGAAATAAAATACATAATTATAATTTAGGAAATTTCAGGAATTGTTGAAGTATGAGATGCAACTAGATCCTATTCTGGTTCACTAACTCTCCTCCTGGAACAGATCTTGCCAATCTAGTAAATATTGCTGCCATTAAGGCAGCTGTCCAAGGTGCTGATAAGGTAACTGCATCACAGCTAGAGTTTGCCAAGGACAGGATAATGATGGGAACTGAAAGGAAGACGATGTTTCTGTCTGAAGAGTCTAAGAAGGTATTCTAGTTTGCTTCTCGGCCGTCATTTGAAATTCACTTCATTACAGTTAAAAAGCTGAATGTAAGTGAATAAAAGGAAAAAATATTATACTGCCATATGTCATTGCTTTGCACACAAAATGAAATCATCACTTCTATTACTCTTTATGCTATCTTCCCCTCTCTCCTTCCAGGATCTGAACTATTACACGTAAAAAGCAAAAGGTTTTTCTTTAATCTATTTACGGGACATTAATTACATATTTCTAGGGAATAAAAAGTATCCTAACATCTTCTAAAACTTCAAACGCTCGAGTTTCCAGTGATATCTTGGTTTTATTCTTTCTTTTTCCCCCAATTTTCTGGATTTACATGCGATTTTTTTTTCCTTAGAATAACCATGTGATCTTAAGAATGTGTAGAGAATAGTTACTCAATTATTTGTCTCAACTTCAGCTCACTGCATATCATGAGAGCGGTCATGCCATTGTCGCATTGAACACTGAAGGTGCGCATCCCATTCACAAGGCTACAATTATGCCACGTGGATCTGCTCTTGGCATGGTTACCCAGCTTCCTTCTAGTGATGAGACTTCGATCAGCAAGAAGCAACTGTTGGCCCGCCTTGATGTTTGTATGGGAGGAAGAGTAGCAGAAGAGCTTATTTTTGGCGAAGATTACGTTACTACTGGTGCAAGTAGTGATCTGGACACAGCTACGGAGCTAGCTCAGTATATGGTACTTCCCTGAATACAATTTCAACATTTTTGCTTTTCGTGTCCCTTCATCCGGTTAATATATCGTTCCATTTAAGTTCCTTAAAAAAATTTGAGCTCATAGGCTTTCCATACTAATTATTCAGTGCTAAAGAATTACAAACTCAGTAAGGTTGCTGACCATGTCAGCACTGTTCCAAAATTAAATGTTCTAATTTGTTCAATCTCTTGCTAGGTATCAAGTTGTGGGATGAGTGATGCAATCGGACCCGTTCATATTAAAGAACGCCCTGGTTCAGAAATGCAATCCCGTATAGATGCTGAGGTCTGCTTCTTCTGATCTGCAGGAAATATGCTATCTGATTAGGGGGAAAATAAATTTTGCTCATCAGTGCCTGTTTGTTTGCTTCACAGGTGGTTAAGCTGTTAAGGGAAGCTTATAATCGCGTAAAAGCCCTGCTGAAAAAGGTATGTTAAACAATTGACATCATTATTAAGCCTTGGCAAAGTAGTTGTAGGTGTTCTAATTGGTGCATTGATGCTATATAAAACACCGAGGACGAAATTTGAGATCCCTCTTTGCGCTCTCAAATTTTCAAGGGAAAGAAGCTCGAATGAAACTGGCATTTTAATTTCTAGGCAAACAGGATATCTTAGATTATTTTTATTCAGAGGTTTTAAAAACTAAATAAGGGAGACCATTGATCTAAATTGGCTGTATGAAAGCAAATGAGCTGTTAAAAGCAGTTTCGTTCAATGGTCTAAATTGGATAAACTTGTGAAATCACTTTTTTTTTTGGCAGCATGAGAAGGCGTTGCATGCTCTAGCGAACGCGCTTCTGGAGTATGAGACCCTCGATGCTGAAGAAATTAATCGCATAGTTGTTCCTTACAGCGAGGATCGGCTGCCTGCAGAGCAGCAACAACAACAGGTGGAGGAGCTTGTATTGGCTTGAGTCATCTTCTCATCTCACGTTTATAGTTTCTATTTATCAAATACAGAAGCAGAGCTGTGTACAGTATAGTTAGATTCCCAGCATTGATTAATACGGTATTCTATATCTGTGTTGTACCAGCCGCCGGAAATGAAACAAAGTCCTGATTAAGTTAAAGATGACAAAATCATATACGTGTTCCACTGGCATAAGAAGCCAATATATTCTTTCGTTTGTACCCAATTTTCGCAAAAATTTTGGATACGGAACTGATCGGGAGATGTTTTAAGTTGTAGCAGTACTCGATATTGTCTGCATTATTCTGTGCGTGTGAAGCTGAGTATTAAAAAAAGTGCAAATAATGCAATCAACAAGCAGCAGCCTACACGGACGCATGTCAATTTTTTTATACACAATGAACACACCTCAAAATCTCAGATAAGTAACATAATTGGATTTAATTTCGATTCTCAACCAGATGATATAGATGACCGAAAATAAGCATAATTTTACGGTAGGAAAGAGCTCGGCGGATGCTAAAATGAATACAGCATTACGCGTCTAAAATAGCAACTATCATCTCTCCATAATCCATATAGATCACATCTGTATCGGAGAGAAGTCTTCCAAAAGTTCAGAACCCTGCAATTCGGACAGTTTACCTCAAATTTCGTTTTGCAGTTTCTGTTTCTTCACGGAGTCTGAAACGCTTATATTGACTTTGGTTCTTGAGCTGTAAGCGACAGAAGCACTGAACATGACTGAGAATTACAAACACCAAACATTTAAACAAAAAACAAATGCTATGTGGAAGAATGACTACTCTGCCTCCAAAGCTTTCAGAAAAGCTTCATCCTTGGCGATTGTTGGCCAACATAGATCTAGACACGGTCGATGGGTTCAGTTCTGTCTTGCACTGCAAGCCTCTCAGAAACATCAGAGAGCGATTTCAGGTTGGACTTGATTAGTGCTTCAACAAAGTAGCATGTTTCGTCCTTTGTGTTGCCTTCAGGCACGTCCACCACAAAAGATTCGATTACCATGGTACCAGGTCTCCCTTCAATCACCTCTGGATGGACAGACACAATCGAGGAGTAGTTCTGCAATATAAGATACAATGAGTTTTTCTACTTGGTAGGATAATTGTAAAGCGCTAGAAGCAAAATGATTATAATAGATTTAATGAATCAACATAACTAGTACGTATATAGAACGGAGTATTAAATGATGCATAAGGGAAACAACAAAGCAACTAAAATTTATCTTTGTAAATTTGACTTGGAAAAAGTTTATATATACTTCAAGACATGTATCAGAATTAACCTAAACGCAAAACTTACAACTCCCGGAGATTCAGCCAGCCAGTACAGATACTCTGTCAAAGAGACATGGCAATGTAACTATATGAACTGGCCAACAAGTTTAATAACATAGAAGATCAGAAATCAACATCACTAATGAAATAGTAGAGCAAAAGACAAATAGTTTCAACCCTTACGATGCACGAAGAAACATATTTGAACGAATCCAGAAAATTAAACACAAGAGAAGGAACATTGAACATACTCTGAGTCTGTGGTCTCCACCAACAATTCTGACACTGAGTACATGTTCTTTATCATCAAGAAGCTCCAATCTCTCGGTGCTGGTAGTGGCTGGAAGACCCGACTTGACATCAACTTCCCTCAGGCTCCCAATTTCAAGATTTCCCTGCACAACGCATCTGCTGACGAAAGGCTTGTACTTCTGTGGTTGATCAAACCTCCTGACTAAAGACCAAACCTAGCAGAATGAAATGGTACCATCACTATACATAGAATGAGAGCAACTAACAATGCACAATCTCATTAAAAAAATAAAAAATCAGTTGAATAATCTGTCAAACATTCAGACATGGAACTATCCAGAAAAATGAAATAGAAATTGTTACTGCTAGTTGTCCAAATGTCATGCATCTTGCTCTGAACGGACTAAATATCTTAAGATTTCATACATTTCGTTTATTCTTTTCTATTTCTTTTTCAATTTAACATACAATGAAAAACTCCTGGATCAAAAATATTTCTAGAAAGCACATCCTCCAAGAACAATAAACATAGTTCATATCGGAAAACTTCTCCTTGCAGAAAGTCTCGCATGTTCGCGTTATCAAAATCAGAACCAGAATCTGAAACTTAAAAAAAATAAAAAAAGCGATCATGGATTTTAAAGAAGCTAACCTTCATAAATTAACAATATATGCTTATAAATTTACCAGTAAAATTATTTTCTATCATAGACAAACAGAAAATTAAGAACATTGAAACATGAACAGAACTACGTGTTTAATTATAACAGGAAAGACATAAAATCAATGAAGAAAACACCGATCAACTTGAAACTGAGCATTAAACAATAAATCTGCAAACAGATGTTAAATACCATTACCAATAATATTTTCGCACCAATCAACCAGAAATTATCAACAAAACAGAAATCCCCAAACACATAGTCAGCATAAGAAAACCGAAAGGAAAGAGAAAAACGAAATATTACGAGATGAACAGGCGCTTTAATATGCTTGATCAGGAAAGAAGTGCATTGATTATCCTTAATCTCGTGCTTATGATGCCTCTTTATATACTCTCTCTCCACACCGCTCAATCCCTTGACGTTCATCGTATTCTTCTTCGCTCGTATATTCTATGTTCAAATCTCCGATCAACGTAGCTGAGTAGCCTTTGGCGATTTGACTCAGCTAGATCCGTACAGACTCGGCACTGCCATCTCGAGTGTATAAGTGAGAACTATGGTGAATGCTGCCTCATTCTCATCATCAGCAAATGCATCTTCCTTAGTGGAAAATATATTTATTTATTTATTTATTAATCCCACTCTTCTCTTTAATTTTACCTATTTGCCCCTAATAAGTAATAATCGTTACTTGCAATAAAACATTACTAAACTAATAATCTAGGATCAAATCAAACTTATAAATTAAAAGATATATTAATATTTTATGAGTTTATAGAATTAATGCATAATGCATACATCATTATTAAATTAATTAGTATTGTAAGAAGCAAGAATTTTCTAAAATCAAGCAAACACTAATGATTTAATTTTACAAAATGAAGCACTTAAAGCAACAACGATAATCCATAATTTTGTTGTTAATAATAATTGACCAAAAACTATGACTTTTCATGTGATTTCGTGTTTATACGAAGGTAAAAAATAGAAAATGAATTGAACAACTTTTATTGTTAATTTTAAAATTAGTTAAAATTAAATTTGGTTTATTGTGACATATATTACAAGTTTGTTAGTCTTCGGCTATGTGACTCTTTTGCCCTCGGGAAATAGCTTATTGCAGATGGAGCGCGGCCAATTTTTTGTCCATATCTCATGACTATATACCCCCCGAACGCGCTCTATTTACGTTTCGGCCAATGCTTTTGTTTGTATTCTGTTGACGGTTATGTTAGTACAAAAATGATGTTTTGTCCTGTTCACCCAAGCTTCCTTGTTTTTATTTCTTCAGTTTTCTATTTTCTCAACTAACTTACGAGGTCATATTTAGGGATGGCAAATCGTGTGGGTTACGCCGTTATCGGGTCAGCTCAATAAGACTCAAATTAATAAGGGTTAACTCGAACCTGCTTATTAAGCTTATTGGGTTGAGAACCTCAACCCGAGCACGAATCAATAAAAACTTGATAACCCAACCCGACCCGATAAGCCCCATAAATACTTGCATATATATTTATTTCTTATCGTCTCGCCGTGACTCACTAAACCTGATACTATTAATGTTTGTAAAAAGTACAAAATAAATTCAAATTTTCAAATAAGTAGCGCATATATTCTATAGTTAATAACCATTCACATAATATATTAAAAAATACCAAAAAAAAAGAAATAAAAAAGAAACGTCATAACGAAGGTAGAGAACATTAGACATAGTTATTAAAGAAAATTCTTTCAAATTCTCTAATCAACATTTCCACTCTTACTCTTCTTCAAGTAAATTTATTCCACTAAATCAATCAATTTAAACATTTTCAAATAAATTATCACTAATAAGTAATATATAATTTTAAATAAAAAAATATTGGGCCGTTATCGGGTTTTATCGTGTTAGCCCAATATAGCCCAAATTTTATCGTGCCTTATCGGGTTGACCCAATAAAGACCCGAACCCGATAGACCTCGGCCCAAACCCAAAATTATCGTGTGGGTTCATGTCGTGCTATCGGGTCGTGTCGAGTTTTGCCACCCCTAGTCATATTGATATATTCTAGATTGTTTTTTAATAGATTTGTGTACTACATTATACAATGATATTCTACTACACTCAAAATATAGAGGGCTTCTATGGTGCACCGGGGGTACCGGTACTCCAACAGATTTACACCATTAGATTATCAACTTTTATTATTGACCATTAGATGTAGCAACTTGGTACTTGTGCAATAGGTTACCACATCT
>JAUEKW010044873.1:0-13488 GCA_032274785.1 Ajuga reptans
AACACAAGTAAATATTATATGTGTTGCACATTGTGAATCAACTTAAATTTGTGTGAAGGTTCACCCCATAAATACGTAACTATACATAATTAACTAAATTTATGTATTATTGAATTTCTGACGAAGAAAGGAATATGAGCAATTTGTTCAATTCTCCACAGTTGAAACTTAATATTTTTATGTATCAATATTGAATTTTAAATATATTACTAATATTTAACAATAAAATATTATTTCTTATTATTCTAAAAGTTGTTCTAACCTGTGCATTGTACGGGAATACAACTAGTATACAGAAAGCTGAAGAAAAGAAAAGAAGAAATGAAGTCTGTTAAACCAGGTTGCTTCTCTTTTTATATGAGAAATAGCTGTCGTGAGTTGTTCATGAGTTGAATAGTCAACTACGGACACATACATACATACATATATATATATATATATGCTAGACATTCGATTCCTAAGGCCAGATTTGGTTGGTTGGGACCAGCGCCACTGACGAATTCCTTCCATTTCCCATAATGCAACTTTCTGCAGTTAAATTTTTGCCCTACTTTTTACCATATTATGTCACTGCAGTGCGCCATAGATGAATCTGCTGTAAATATTTAGTATTATCTCTCAAATAAGTACGTTTTTGTGGTGTAATTAGCTTGAGAATAGGTAAGAAAGATGAAAGGGGGGACCTTGTTTTGAAGATAGTAGTAATATTTTATTGGGGGTTGGGTTAAAACTTAGAAAAACAATAAAAACATCTCATATTTGGTTGTCAAGTAAAGTATAACTCTCAAATCTAAGAGCCAGCCAGCCAGCCAGCCCCTCCACCATATCAGGTTTATGTATGTGCAAGTGGTGGGCAGAAACATATATAACAACAAAGACGCCAAAACAAAGGAGCTGGAAAAGCCCTAATTCTATAATTTGATTCTTTCTGGGTTTCTGAGTTTCTGTATCACATTGTCAAGATCTTTATCGCAAGTAATCAAGGTTAGCACTTGTTTTCTTTCCACTATTTATTGATTGGATGCGCTTACCCGAGTTTGATTGGTAATTTTTGTATTTGATTTACTTTTTGATCGGAGTTTGTAAGGTTTGGTATGATAGTGCGTAAAAAGCTTCAGTCTTGTATTATGTGTTTGTGAAGAAAAGGAAAATAATTTGCTAAGGAATTAAGTTAAGATTAAAGTTGTCTTGGTCTTCTGTAGTTGGGTGTTAACATTGATGCATTATTATTTTTTATTTTGTATTTCAGTTGGAGATTATGGTGATTCTATATGGGCATCTCTCTCTTTTTTTCTTTTTCTTTTTTTCTTTAGGCAAGTCAAGCTAAAAGGATTATGGTTAGTGATTTGTAGGAGTAACTATGTATTTTCACCACAAAATGGATACTTTTTATTGTTAATCATGGGAAGCGATTCTATATGACATCGTCTCGTATTAGTGTCAGTGAAACAAATACATGGGAACAAACAGTTGGACTGGATCTATAGCCTTATTGCTGCTTTTGATATGAGGTGGCTCTTGTCGATTGGTTCTACCAGTTTTGACGGCTTTATTGTGACATTTTTCTCGTGATGGATAATTTTAACGGAAAAAAGCTGTAGAAGAATTCCATCGACAAGCTAATTCTGCATGTGCCTCTGAAGATAAAACAACTTAATGTGGGCTAAATGTAGTGAGCGCTGACTAGTGTTTCACCTTTGTCTCTGCAGAGTTAAGTTAGGAAAGAAAGTGTCCCTGTTCTGTATCTTGTTCATTTTATACGCATGGTAAAGAGCAGCTCTTATGTGGGCGCATTCTAAAAATCTATGTTTGCCAAAATTATCAGATCATTGACATTGATTGACAATAATGGACATCCTTTTCCACATTTCATGAATCTATCTTATGCAACTAATTGTATCCATCTTACATGTGGAGTACTCATCCTACAGATTTTTCTGCTGGTTTTCATGTTGAAATGTATAATCATTGATTGAGAAGCAACCCCTGCATGTTGCATTGTCTTTTGCCAGCTCACATGTGTGGGGGATTTTCATCTTACTTATTTTATTTGTGTGGTGGGTGGGGGAATGCTCACACGTGCAATGTTTGAGTAGCGTCGTTTGTACGTTTTGAAGTCAAATAAAGGAAAATTGACATAAATGAAAATTACAAAAGCATCTCATCCGACGCTGTCAAAAGCTCCAACCAAATATCCATTCTCTGCACTATAAGATGTCGGCTATGTGCAAGTGAGCGATAATTACAAGAAGAAAGGCCAGCACATAAGGGATATTTTACAGAATAAGAAGAAAGAAGGGCTTGGTAAAGCAGAGGAAAACTTATCGAGCTTAAATTACTATTCTGTTTTTTCTTTTTGTTTTGTTTTGTTTTTTTTTTTTGGGCTTTGTCAAGATATATTTTCAATTAAAGTTGATATCTTTTATTATATAGATTACCAATTCTAATCCTGAGTTTGATTTTTTTTGTGTCTGGATTAGTCTTCGATAATCTAGATGGTGTTATGAGAAAATGTGGTTGAAGAAGAGCGATAAGTTTTCATATCTATGTGTAATATTCAGGAACTAGTGAAGAAGGTTTATTCAGTTAACTGAATCATGCTTGAATTTCTCAGGTGTGATGTCTGACAAGAATGAGTTGTGTTTGTGTAACGTACTCATTTTCTCCTTCAGTTGGATTTTGATAAAAACAACGATGGTGCTCTTCTAGATCTGCTCACGGATTGTTTGATTTTAGCTACTTGGATTAGTTCTAATTGGTGATTGATATCGATAGTTTCAGGCTCGGCGAACAAATGAACTAGTATTTTCTAACTGTTTTAAAGCGAATCATGACGTTGATTGGATTTAAAGCTTGTGCTTTACATATCAATGGAAGGAATATCCATGAGTTAAAAAAAAAATCTGAGAGGATCTAGTGTGTTCCTGCTTTGATGCTAAGTCAGAAGTTGGCACTTGCTCATCGGTTTTTAATGATGCTTGTTTGAAATAGTAATATTTGTACCCTCATCTCAAAATTTGTTTTAACTTTTCGAGTTTTCAAGGTTACATTATTTCTGTTGAACAATATTTATGAATAGATATGTGGATTTTCAATGTCATATATAGGAGTGAGTTGAGTGACTCAATTAAACTTGCATCCATACTTTTTGGTGTTCTGTATTGAAGTGTTCAACAGGAATTTAAGGCATGGCGTATGCCTATATTGACTTACGATATTTTGTCTCGTGTTGGTGATGAAATAGTTTATGCCAATATCAAGTTTTTCTCATCAGCTTCCGATCTCTAGAAGTTTTTTCTGCATATTTCTTGTAAATGGCCCGACATTTTTCATCATATACAAATACAACAGATCAAATTTGTCTCTGCATAAAAGAATTTGAAAGATCTTTTTTTCCAGTCTTTCTAGAGATGTAGTATTACTAGAAAGATGAATAGCTATTCACATGAGGGAAGATGGAATCTGCTATTTGCATACTGGTTTTCAATCTGTGGCTTTATGTATAGCTTAAATGAGGAATTAATGGGTTAAATATTTCTATCGGTGACAAAGTTTGGACCTCTCTCATATTTGGGAATTGCACTAGGTTTCCTTCTGGTAGTGGTGTTACTCATGTTTGTTTTCGTTTTTCATTACAGGAGTTAGTTCCTTCAATGGCCAAGTACAATGGGAAGAACGCTTTACTTCCCCCTAAAAGTCCGTTTCCTAGCCTATCCCCTTCCTATGTTGAATACATCCCTAGTTCAGCAATTGGTTCAAAAACTCTACCAAAGCCCAGAGATGGGAATTCACAGCACCAGCGAACTTCCTCTGAAAGTTTTTTGATAGACGAGCAACCTTCTTGGCTTGATGAACTCCTTGATGAGCCGGAGACACCTGTGCGGAGAGGTCACCGCCGCTCGTCAAGTGATTCCTTCGCATATAGTGACTTGACCAATGTTGGAAACGTGAATTTTGTAGCTAGAGATGATAGCAAGCACAACTATATGTCATGGGGCTCTCAAGACTTTGCTCTTCATAGGGATGTGCAACAAAATTCTTTTTATGTGGACCTAAATCTTTCTGGTAAAACCAAGATCAAGGCATGGGATGTGCCCGCAGCTCCTCCTCGTGGCCTTCCTTCTCCTAGGGGCAATATCCTTCTTCAACATGCAGCATCTTTTGGCACTTCACAAGATGCAGATAGGAATTTTTCTTCCCTGTTGACTGAAAAGCGGGATGTGGTTCAGTCCGGTCCTCAAGATCCAAAAAGCTCCACTGAGAAAAAGGACTCTGCTCAGGCCAAATCTTCAGAAACTGAAACAAAACGTGCAAAGCAGTATGTCAACTCACCCTAATTTGGTCAAATTGAAGTTACTTTGATCTTCACCACCTGTTTCAACCCCCCCCCCCCCCCTCCACACACACACACCCTCCCTCCCGTTTTTAATTGCAGTTGACATTATTGAGGACATTTCAATTAATAACCTGAACTGATGTTGCACTCTTTATTTTTCTCTAAAGTAAATTATGTTTTCTCATTTTAATTATGACATCCCAATTGAGATATTAGATTTAGGTATTACAATGAATAATGATAATTGAGGCCTTGGGAAGCTATCATTTTCCGCTATCCAACTATACGAACACTTTGCTCGAATCATTTGGTGTGCAATTTAGTTGCTTTCTCTAAATCGATTTTCTTGAAAATTTAGTGTGTTTGTCCATGAAACTGCCTAAGATTTGCCTTGAAATCCTTAAAACTACCTATTATATCTTGTTCATCTGTTAATTGTTGCATGTGAGACTGTGAGGTTGTAATTTGAGTTCTCATGTTGGGTTGAGCTATAAAAGAAGTACTAGTGCTTTGGCAAAGGATTTTCCGTAATTTTCTCTTAGATGGTATGGGCTCTGGAGAGGATAATGCCCCTTTTGCTTCTTCACTAAATTAAAAAAAAAATTGATATGTCATCCCTTTTTTCTTTTTTTTTTCTTTTTGTCCCCCATGATGTTATACTTGAATTGTCAAGGGTGAAGTTGAGGTTTGTTTTGTTTAGCACTACTTGCCTTATAGTTCAGTTTTATCTTGGTACAGTTTTGAAAAGATAACTGGAACAGTTCCAAAGTGAGAGTAGTTGTGCAACTAAGTCGTGAAGGAAATGTAATTTGATGATGCTGCACTACTAATGTATGATTGGTAATATGGCCTCATTAGCTGTGGGGGAGAGTTTTTATTTTGTTTAATAATTGGCTTGAGGGGCCTCCTCATAGCTACTTGGGTTTACTGTATTTAGAACTAGTTGTTCATGTAAACCTGTGCTGGTAGGCCCCTACATTGTGGACGTGTAGCACGGGAGAGTTAGATATGCTGCTGAACGTTTTTCTGCTTTTATGTAAGTGTATAGAATTAGGGGGGATCGCCTCCTTCCATAGCAAATTTGAGCTTCATGATATGCTCATTATCTGATTTCTTTGCTTACATAAGACTATATTAATCTATAAAAAACAATACAAAATGAGAAGATGTTAGAGAAATCATTTTACTCTGTGCAAATAAGAGCTTGGTGAAATATGCGCTTGATTATTCTATATCAAATTTTCTTGATTTCCTAAGAATCCTGCCAATAGTTATGTGCTGGTAGTTACGACGTACTATGTAATGCAGGCAATTCGCGCAACGTTCACGTGTGAGGAAGCTGCAATACATAGCTGAACTTGAAAGAAATGTCCAAGCTTTGCAGGCATGTTTTTATTCTGCACTGACAAATTAAGAGGATTTTCACTGCTTATTCCTCAGATTTCGTGACATCATTATGTTGTTTGTAATTGCAGGCAGAAGGTTCTGATGTTTCTGCTGAACTCGAATTCCTCAACCAGCAAAATCTCATTCTTGGCTTGGAGAATAAAGCACTTAAACAACGGTTAGAAAGCTTAGCTCAGGAGCAGCTTATCAAGCATTGTAAGTCCGCACAATCCCCTGCGTATTAATGCTATGTGGTGCTTCTGTTATTGTCGATTTGAAGTTGCATTTATAATTATTCAGGATAAAAGGTCTTCTAGCCCTTTTCGTTAAATTGTTTGCCCTATTTTTGGTGATTTGGTTTATTCTGAGAAAATGAATTCAAAGATAATGTAAGATCTTTTGGTTCTCCTGGTGCTCTTTTAACTGGTTTTGAATATTTTAAAGAAGTAATGTAACGCGTAAGATTGTCCACTTCTAATGAATTACTTGTGTGTAATCATCATCTCTTCGATTCTTGAAAAACGTTGGTTGTTATTTTGCGCAGTGGAGCATGAAGTACTGGAGAGAGAAGTGGGAAGACTAAGGAACATGTATCAGCAACAGAAGCAGCAGCCACAACAGACACCTTCTACCCATCGGCGTACCAACAGCAGAGATCTCGATCAACAGTTGTCTAAGCTCTCCCTCAACCCCAAACAAGGCCAACTTCATATGTAGAAAACTCGAGCTTCAGTTACTAACGTGTGACCCTGCTCTGACATACCCATGCTGGTGTGTTTTTTCCTTTATTTTCTTGTTCCGGTAACCGACTGTTCTTATCAATTTCCAAAAAAAAGAAAAAAATGGTGATTGTTTTAGCTACTACTAAGCTTAGTGGCAGGTGCAGGCGCCCTGGTAGTCTGTGCTGGAAAACGGTAGGTAGTTCCGGCAAGCGACTCGCCTGAGGTGGGTGGTTATGGCTAGCATCTTCCCTTTATGTGGAAGGGACAAATCTTAGTGTTGCCTCCTGTGAGAGGTGTTTGTTATTTATTTATCTTGCTGATAATTTAAGATTATTGTTATGTTGAAGTGCTATGAATAATCACATCCCTTCTAATTATTGGAATAACTAGATGGGTGATGCTGAATTTCAATTGTCTGGTTCCTTCTTAGATTATCAAGAAAAATAAATTGCATTTTCACAATTTCTTTTTACAAACAAAATATGTTTATAAAGTTCAAAGTTACTTATTAGTTAAAACTTTAATATACCCTTATGAGTTATGACAATGATAACTTTTTAGTCGAGTATTGTTGAAAAGTGTAAATTGGTGTAATATGCCGTGTGGCGGAACCCATTTGACAGGAATTTTTTTAAATATTCACAGGTGTATTTAAATTTTGTTTAGTTTATGAATATATATTAGTTTATTATTTCAAAAACTTTTCATTAAGGCACTATACTATTGGAATTTAATTATTTGACATAATAATTGAAATTTGATTGTGTCGGAGAACAACGTTAAAATCGCACCGAAATTTAATTTACGAAGAGATAATCACAAATTAATTAATAAATCATTCAAAAAATTATAACAAAAAATCATATCAAATATAATGTAGATTAGGTAAATCATGACAAAATTTGAATTTGAAATTTTGAACACTTAAATAATAAAAAAATAGAAATTTTAAATATTAAAAAATAGTTTTTATTCCCAAAATTTTAAGAGAGTGTCACTGTTCAAGTGGTTTCTCTTTTAGTATATAAAGGACAATTGATTTCTCTTTTAGTATATAAGAGATATCTTACTAATAGCACTAATATTATATTATTTTCAATGTTGTATCATTTATTAAATTTTCAGTTGAAGGCCTGAATTTTAGAAAATGTCTTAATTAGGGTCCTGCATTTTCAAGATTTTTAATTCAGGCCTGAATTTTGAGTTTTTCTCAATTAGGGGACTAAATTTTGAATTTTATCCTCAATTCAGGACTTATGTTTTAAAAAATAGGAAACATTATCCAATGTTCGAAAGATTCAGTACAGGGTAGATCAAAATTTCTAGTGCGGATTATATTGAAATTTTTGATATATCATAATGAACTTTCCGTACATCAGATAATGTGTCTTAGACGTAACCCCTTAATTGATAATAAAATTCAAAACATAGGCCCCTAATTGAGAAAAAACTTAAAATTCAAGTCGTGAATTGAGAACTCCAAAAAGTCCAGACCTCTAAACATTTTCCAAAATTCTGGAATTTTCCCATTTATTTTTAGCCAATTACACAGTTTAAATATTTGCCTGCAAAAAACATATATGTAGAAACTCAACAGATAAACAAATTGAGTTGACAAAACAGAATACTTCAATCGTCAATGCATGTTCTTCATACAGTTGTTTCTGAAAATATGAATTGATGATTGATTACACAATGGTGTAGGATAAAAAGAAGAGAAAAAGCAGAGAGATTGTGGGGTAAAATAGGGAAGCTGCTGTATTGGGAAGCCTTGGATAATCATCAGGTGATGGCATTACACATTCCTCCCCATTAAACGATATCTTCCTCGGAAATGCCCATCCTTCCTTAAACGTGAACCCTCTCTCTTTCTGCAGCAGCATCTCCGTCTGCGCGTTCCCGTTCTTCAGCAGCGCGTCGTTGTAGTACTCTATCCCGTAGAACATCCCACTGTCATCTGTTCATTTCTTATTAGAATATATAGAACCAATTCAAGTCAAGTAATTACACACACTGCTTACTTGTGTTGCCATACACATTGAGAGGCTTGTAGTTGAAACTGAAAACTTGTTCGATGCTGTTGAGATTCGGGTGCAACACGACCAAGTTCCAGTCGCTGTAATTCTTCACGTAGTTTAGGTTGTTTATGGTTAGTTTAACCCTCCAGTACTGTGTGTAACTCTGCTTGATATGCCAGTGCACTCTAATGGGGCACATGTGGTTGCTGCACTGCACCACGGGCTTCGGTGGTTCGTTGTGTAACTGCCCTGGCCTGCTCATCACATACGTATCCATTGTCAATAGTTTGGAAAAAAAATGGGGAATTTAGATAAATGAAGAACATACTTAACACATTGAGATTGTGGTTGGCAAGCACAGCTACACAGTGGACACTGAACAATGGTCTTGTTGTAAAACGCTGACAGCGAAACGCAACAAGTCGGCGCAGATGAAGCTCGGAACTGGGAGTAGGAGCACGTCACATTCCACGTCGCTGCAACATTACATCGATCTCTACACGCTTTGATTAATTTTATATATACATTACTCCAAGATGAGATAATGATGATTACATACCAACGGCCTGTGTGGTTCGGCGTCCCTGATCCTGATAAAATCTCGTGGCCGGGACGGGGTCAGGCTTTCCACACGTGTAACCCGGTACCCCAAGGTCGAATCCTTGGGGTACACGAGGCCCGGAAGAAGAAGCGTTAACATTGCTCACATGCATCTGAAAAGCAGCAATGTTTCTTGAAGTGTCTTGCAACATGGATGAGAGGACTCCTCCTGTGCAGCAATTGGTGACCTGCATGTTATACGGAGCACCGGGCAAGAGGTCGACGATCACGGGTTGGTTTTGGCAGCAATGGGGCAGATTATTGCCTTTGAATGCAGAACAGTTCCCCTGTTCAGTGGCCTCTGCACCCCATATATTCCATATCACCTCATCACCTGGCCATGTCCAGCTCAGCTTCCACCCGGGCGGCTCCACGTGCCGGTATAGCTGGTAGTTCACTATTGATAATCGTACCTGCAAAAGTATGTACATGACAACTAAAACACCCTACTGATTATTGTATCAATCCATTAGTTACTTGGGATATAGCTAGTGCTTGATGCTCAACTAATAGATTGTGTTTATTAATTCAACAAAACAAAATTCAAGGGTTTGAAATGTAGAGGCCATTACATATAACGATCACTTTACAGTACAATTATTTTACACTAAACTTCTTCTTCTTTTTTTAAACAGAGTGCTCAATAGATTCTGACTGTTTTTGCCCTCACGATCATTCAATTTTTTTTCTGTCGCCAGAACGTGAGGGCAAAAATAGTCGATAATTGTCCAGTAAAATACAAAACGCAGAAATGAAATTTGACTGATAATTGAGATACACAAATAGGTCACATGGAATAAAACTACTCTCTCCTTCCACCTCGGTAGATTCTTACATACATCAGGTGCAATGTATTTTGACATGTTTTTCAATATACATTTCACACACACAGACGCACACGTGCTTACATCTTGAGAACCATCAGCGTTTTCTAGCAAGACATCCCATCTGATAGTGACGTTCCCATTAGGATCCAACGGATCATAACCATCTGCATTACACCTCAAACTCACCATCACATATAACAACTCCAAAACTATATAAACATTTCAAAAAAAAAAAAAAAAGAGTTACAACTCACAGACTGGTAAGAGAAAACAAGCGCCGCCACTAAAAAGAATGATGATGATGAAGAACACATGGAGTGATCTCTGTCTGACAAAACACAAACATGGGACTGTCTCCATTCTTCTGATAAACTGATCACTGGCAAATGCTCTTATTTTTTAATTTGATTTTCTGGGAAAACGTAATTAATTCTCTGTTTCTCTTCTGTCACTGTAATCTTGTCTTTTTGGGATGGAGGAAATTAATTGTTTGGGAAATGAAGAAAACATTAATTTTGTTGCCATAAATTAAGAGTGGGGTGCAAAGAATGCGTCTTTGCGCATTCAAAGCTCACACATTTAGTGGGTAAATGCCTTTGATTTCTTTTTTTAGATTTTTCTCTTTTTTTAGAGCGTCATTATTATTCTTACTGTTTTCTATATACTCTTAAAATGGTAATTAAAGCTGTCATTTCTTTCTTGGGTAAAATAAAGCTGTCTTTTTTCTTTTTTTAGTGGTAAGTAACTGTAAAGCTGCCATTCAATTTGCCTACTTAGTTGAATTTTAACGAAGATAAAATAGATTTAAGAAACAAAAAAGGAAAAGGGAACTTAACAATTAAGATTTTATTGTAGATTTGCCTTAACGCGATAATGGTATAACTTATAAGTGGGGGGGAAGGGAGCCCCCAAAACTGATATTTTCCTTCTTTTTTTGTTTTCGTAAGAACTTGTGTGTTGTTGCCGATTTTCAAAGTATTACTTGTTTAGTTATTAAAAATTATTTACTAAAAAAATACTATTTTATTATTCTACATGAAAAGTATTAGGTATTATTTGTTATCTTTTTAATATAATTAATTGTTTAACCAAAATGTATTGATGGATTAAAAGTATTACTCATTGTAGTGTATGCATCCGTAGCAGAGGAAGCTATTTTGTTTTAGTGATAGTATTTTCAATGTTCAAGATATATCTATTTTATAATGATGTAATTTTTTAAAATTATACATGTTCAAGTAAGTATATTATTATGGTAAGTAGTGTTTTTATTTAATATTGCCTATATATGATAACTTGAAATCTCATATCTATATAGGCAACCATATTTCTAACGTTGTCTACCTCAATCTTGTTACACAATCCGTGCGTATATTTTTCTCATGATCCTTTATGTATAATCATAATTGACATACTTCATTATATTTTTTTCTGGTCATCTCACACTCGAAATCCAAATCAGGGACGGAAACAGGATTTCTTGATAAGGGGAACGGAATAATTTTTTGAAATATTTATCAAAGTTTTCGGAATTTGAGAGGGACGATATCAGTGTTTTTTACTACAATTACACTATATATGTATATACACAATATTTTTGTTAGAAAATTTTGAGGGGCGGCCGCCACCACCAGTCCCCCGTTCAGTCTCAGAATCAAATGCTAGTAATTAAGGACGCCGCCTGTAAAGTTATTGTCAGGATTTGACCAACATTGAATTGGGAAAAAGAAAACCAAAAAATTGTGCTAAATTATAAAAATCTTAAAAGTATGATATTGAACGGGTAATTTCACCTGTTATTATTATGATTATCTGATTATTATAGCTTCAAATTTTGAATTGGATTATCACATAATATAAGCCAATACCATAAAGATGGTGTTTGTATCTAGAGATTTAAAACACAAGAGCAAAAAATAGTTGCAAACAAAATATATATCAATTTAAAAAATTATTTCTTTTTATTTGTTATATTTTTCTATATAATAATTTACTTATAAATATATATATATTCAAACAAAATTTACACATGCTCAACGCTAATGTGGCGCCACATAATAAACATGGAAACTCACAATAATTTAATTTGTTTCATTCAATTGGAAATGGTAAACAAAATAAGAACACTGGAGAAATTATTGAAACCAATTTGTGTGCTATAAGACGGGAAGAAAAAGAAATAAACTAAATTATGGTTGATTTCCCGGGTTTCCCTGCTTAAGCGGTGAGCATATAATTAATCCCGTCTATTCACATCGTGCATAACACAGGGAGAAATACCAATACACATTAATACAATTAGCCAATTTGCTATTATAAATATCGAATCTATCCCCTTCAATCCAAACATAATTCAAGAGTCCAGTAATTAAAACCCTCGTTTATCTTCTATGACACAGAATTCAGTCTCACAACAATGACTATGGAATCTCAACATACTATATATAGCCAATGTGAGCACTGAGCATCCATCCTGTTTTTCACCATAAATAACCAGAATATTGAAAAGATGAAGAAAGGAACCAAATACGTAGTCGAATGACATCTAATCGTGCCTGCGCCTCTTAAAGTTGGCGAAAGATTCCCAGTTTCGGTGATCAAGGGTGCTGATATCACTAAGCCCTGCTATTGCAAGCAAATACTGTGTCAGCTTCGCAAGCTCCTGATCACTGTCCCGATTTGCATGGCATCTTCTATATGGTCTTATAGTCAGACCATTTTGAGGGTTCATCACAAAATTCCTCCTCAAATCATCAAACATTATTGTGTTTGTGGGGCCGTAATACTGCACATTGACCATATCAGTTTGAATTAGCGAAATAAACATATTAATGAATAAATCGTCAACTCCTCTCGCATTTACAAAGTTACCACAATTGCTATAACTAAAAGAATGTCATTTGTTGTAGATGAGGATCATGCTGGAGTTGTTATATATCAAATGATATCCTCTAGTCAAGTAATAAACGGAGAAAACAAGAAAGAACAATATGAAGTTCATACCTCGGGAAACTTTGCCCAAATCAAGCCAAGAGGTTTGCAATCAAACACACCACGAGTATCTGACTGAACGGTGATCATTGCCATATGATCAAGAAGAGCTGTGATCTTGTAGTTAGGATTATCCAGGACCCCAAGCTGCCCCATTTTCAATTCAATCCACTTCATGCTGCAGATGTTTAAACAAATTCAATTTAGCGACAACTAATTGAAATCTATCCAGAGCCCAATACTTGTAAACAGCAAGAGCTTGTACTAGCTATAAACTTCAAAACTGTCAAATCCATTGTTATCCAGAAGCTTTGGAACCTTCTGTTACGATATCCCACATCGGTTCCACATGAAAGTGTGGAAGGGCATATAAGTGGGAGTCAACCCTTTACCTTGGCTTTGACCATGGTTTTGGGTTAAGTTAGGGCTCCCACTTATAAGTGGTGTTAGGTATATAAGCTAGGGAGCCCTAACTTAACCCAAAATCATGGTCAAAGGTAAAGGCTTGACTCCCACTTATATGCCCTTGAAGCCCTTCCACATTCTCATGTGGAACCGATGTGGGATATCGTAACAATCCATCCCCCTTTCAAACCGGACGTCCACGG
>JAUEKW010044983.1:0-13485 GCA_032274785.1 Ajuga reptans
TTATAATTATTATTGTTATTATTATAATAATAATAATTATTATTATTATTATTATTATTATTATAATTATTATTATTGGAAGTGGGAAGAGGTTATTTAATTAAAGGGTGAGGGATGCTGAGCTAATCACGGATCTAACAAACACACCTTTACTGAGGGCTAGTTTATTTTGCTGAGCTAACCAGCAAACAAACACGCCCTTAGTTTTATCTATCTCATATTTTTATTTTTGTTAACACAAGTCACATGTATACAACATGATATTATCATACACATATGGCTATGTTTGATTGTGGCTGGGGAAAATTGATGTACTGTTGGCTGAGGTAAATAAGTTGGGGGTAAATAGATAGAGAAGAGATATAAACCTGTATTTTCAATTACAAAGGTGAGAGAAAAGTTAAAAAACACGCAACTGCCAACATAACCCAACTAAATAATGCCCCAAACTTTACCCATGCAAACATCACCACATTGCACTCAACGTCAACCGGCTGGGATCAACCCTAATCAAACATAGCCATAGTACTCCACTAATTAGTGAAATAAATTACAAAAATAAAAATCAGAAGAAATAAAGAATGTGGAGTGTGACACCTAATATATAAATTCAAAATAAGAAATAAAATTACAAAAAAGAACAAGACAATATAGTTTATTCCCACTCTGAAATATAGGGTGGTGTTACTGCAGTAGGGCATTTAGAAAAGACACCAAGAATACAAGAATGTTACCCAAAAGCCACAACTGAAAAGCCTTGGAATGCCCAATTCATCATGCCCCTATGGGGACATAATTGGAAATTTCATTGGACCACCTAGGACCATTGGAATACACATTTTCAAACTTGGATAATAATTAAAACCTTAACATGTGAACAACTATATTTTTACTCCCACCGTCCCAAAATAATTATCATTTTAGTAATTAAAATTTGTCCCGAAATATTTGTCGTTATAGAAATTGAGTGATGCTATTTGACTAGAATCTATCCGGATAGAGAATGATAAATTTGAAATTTTACATATAAAGGAAGGGTAAAATAGTATTTTACATTGTAATTCCTTAATATATGCCTGTTTAATTTTAAATTTTCCGATTCAAATTGACATGTTTTTGCCCAAATTTAATAAGGGTAAAATTGTAATTTACTCATAAACAAGTTGTAATTAATATTGTTTTTAATGTTTCTAGCTAGATAAATTCTAGCCAAGTAGATTTATTGACAGGAATTCAAGAAATATTTTCCCCAAATCTTCCAAAATTACCCTCATTTATTATTCCTTATAAATGTTTTAATATTTCAAAGTGGATATTGGGAACATGTAGAATATTAAGTTTAAATATGGGTAGACCAGTCAATTTGTAGGCCTCCTTAATCTGTGTGAAAAATGCTAAAATAACAATTATTTTAGGAAAGATGGAGTACATAAGACTAATGAAATAAATTATCATTAATTTAGTAGTGTGTATGAAAATAATATATTATTATATTCGTCACAAAATAAGTTTCGTTTTAAAATGTAATTTTAATCCTAAAAATAAATTTTATTTTTAGGCATTTCAGAAAATAGTTTTTACAAAATTACTGAGCTTGGGAACATGGAAAAAGTTGTTAATAAAAAACGAGAAATTAAGACACAACTTTTTAAAAATGTATTATGATAATTGAAATTAAATAAGGACATTTAAATTATTTTATGAACCTCCTTAATATGTGTGAAGAATTCTGAAACAACACGTATTTTGGGATGTAGAGTACATGGTCAAGTAGTTGGTATTTCGCGAATCTGCAATCGTTATATTACCCTTTCTTTATATGTAACATTTAAATTTATCTTTTTCTATCCGAATAGATTCTAGCCAAATAACAACTAGGAATGTGCGTGGTACGGTGTGGATCAGATATTTGAAAATATCCAGATCCATACCAACCTTCGGTTATTTTAAAAATGAGTATCCAAAACCAATCCAAAAAATCGGGACGGTACGGTACATTTACTTTTTTTTTTTTTGGACAGTTCGGTTCGAAATTTCAGATCAAACGAAACGGTTCAATTCGTATAACTAGAGATTTATTACTTTTTGAATAACATATTCAATTTAAACAAAATATATTGACATCTAACCAAAATAAATAATTTTATTACAACAAATTTGTTTCCAATTCACCAACTTAATTATTTATGTTAAATTAAACTAACTACGTAATCATAGATAATTTGATTTTAGTCCATATTTAAACTAATATTTTAGGGATTATATATTTTTTAATTTATAATTTATTATTTTATTCGGTTATTCGGTTCAGTACAATTCGGTACGGTTCAATACGGTTACCAAAAAAATAATCAGTTCAGTTCGGTTTGGAAAAAGTCAAATGATCAACGAATTTTTTCGGTTCGAAACTTATTCGGTCCGGATTTCGGTCCAACTTCAATAATCTCAAAGTTTCATGCACAACCCTAATAGGAGCACCCTAAAATTAAATTGTACTATTTGAATACCCCAATGAGTCATCAAGCATTAATTTACCCCTTGGGAGATATGTAGGATGAGGTTTAGGGGCTCAAAGTAATCTTTGTATCTCCCAATAAATCAGACAACATTATAAAATTTGTCACTATTATGTAATTTATGGCCAAAAAATAAAATAAAAAATAATAATAATAATAATGTAGGGTTGTCCCCAAGTTTATAGATAAATTAATTTTACTAGAATCATATCAGCACATGCATTAATTTATGACCGTTGATGTCGTAAGCATGACATTATATGTAGTAATAACACTTCTACTTCAACATATGTATGCATAAGTGTAAATTTATACTCCATTTTTTAATGTCTAAAAAAGATAATCATTTTTTTATATGAAGGGCGTATTAATTAATCACCCTTTCTTCCTAATGTACTCTCAGGATTTTATTAAAAAGATAATTTATTTTTAAAAATGATTTAATTAACTATATTAAATGAGTACGTAGTAAGAATTTTTAAGTGTAATACATACATTTCTTACTCCGAGTGAAGTTTGGAAGGAGAATATTTTGGTGAGGCGAAGGGAGTAATGTAAAATATCTTGTATGTCTTATTGCATTAATGTAAATAATAATAATAATAATAATAATATTGTCATTGTGAAAAAAATCATGAAAAAACATATTCCACCTCGTTTACTAAATGATGGTAAATATATCGAATATAATATTCAACCCTCGGTAAATATGCATAGTGATTTTGCATAAATGGAGAAGGTAAAATCGTCCGGTCTAGCTTGCCCGCCATTTTAGGAGGTTGGTAATAGGAATCTTGGCTCGAAATTGTACCAGATCTAATATACCCAACTCGATGGACTAATTGACGGACAATCTTAGTATATTGTAAAAGAATAAGCTGGGCTCTCCAAAATTTCGTCCGGTGAAATCTCGAGCCTACCCAACCAAGCTCATATATAACATTAGCCCAATCATGAGCTCGGACCATATCGGACGGCCAGAACTGCCACATCTGGCCATAATATAGTTTACATCCAAAAATTGACATTACGTGGGAATAAATTTGTATCCCAATTTGTATCCCAACTAGTTTGTGCTTCAACATTTCAAGAAAAAAAAAATTTCATTATACAACTTAATTAAAATCTTGAATTAGCATTCATATATGGCCCATCTAATCATTTTGCAGAAAAGGGCCACTGCAAGTTGCCATCATTAGTATGGAGAACCCTAATAATGATAAGAGAATAAAAAAACAACATTCTTCAAAAGCCTTTCTATTTTGAAATGAGAAGTAAATTCGGATATTAATCACGAAAGGATTTTAATATAATAATTTCTATACTTTAAGAACCTATAAATATAAGTGATACTTTAAGAACCTTTTATAAATAAATTTAAAGAACCTGGCGGGAAAAGACGATACTTTAAGGACATTCTTAAATAAAGATTAATACTTTAAGGACTAAAAGATATATTTCACCTTAATTTTATCTTGCTAAACATGATGTAACATGAAAATTTAAAAAAAATCAAAGATAAAAATTTACCAAGCAATTACATTTAAAACAATTATTCAACCTTATGTGTGATACTTTGCAGTCCGGTTTCTCTGTTATACTAGGTGTTTCATCCTCTGTTACACTGCATTTAATACACGACACGTGTCACATGTGTCATTTGGTGAACATGCTGAAACACAAGATGAAACACCATTATGTAACAGGTGATCTCATGCCGATACCTTGTAATTGAGAGATTCTTTTTAGTTGGTTGGGATGTTATTGTGATACACTTACTCACGATTAAAATAAATACTCTAATAATTTTAATTTTATTTTTTCTCAACTAAACATATACGTAGAACTGCTCATATCACATGCATGAATTTGTTCAACTATAAGTATTAATTTATTAGAAGAGTCAAACTATAAACCCCATAATTGATATATAAAAAACCTGATAAATTACAAACAAAGAAAAAAAAGGGATAATAAATTAGAGTAAGTGTGACATTCAAAATTAAGAAAAGATTGTTGACCACAACATTTTATTTTTAAGAAATTAGATAACCTACCAAATAAAAAATGAGAAAAATAAATAAATAAATGACAAAAAAGATTAGGGGATGGCCCAGTGGGCCGTGGTCCTGGGCCGACACAGATCCTGCGGTGGAGAGAGACTCCTGTTTTTTCTGATTGTGGTTAAGACAAAAGCCGAGGGTATTCTTGGTATTTCGCATGGGGATTGCAACTTCCACTATAGGGCAACAATGAACCCTTTTTCAGAGTACAACTTCTGAATCCCTGAATTTTAATTCTGACTCTGACCTATCCCTCCAATCTGAGTGGCAAAATAGTACTCCTATGTTATCGTGCTACTCGACTGGTTGATCCAACTATATATTTGGTTATTTTTATTTAAGAAAAAAATTTATTTTTAGTCCTGTAACTTATGGCTAGTCCAGAAAAAGTTCTGTATCTTGCATAATTATAATTTTAGTCCTGTAAATTTTGAAAAATATCCAATTTAAGGACAAATTTCACCGAAGGTCACTAATTTCGCCGGAGTTGTTGACGTTGAGGTTCTGGTAAGGATAATTGAGCAGATTATGGTTGAAAACTCCATTTTCGTTGCATGATTTGTCCTTAAATTAGTGACCTAGGTACAAGACTATGGTTCTGGTAAGGATAAATTGATCAGATTATGGTTATGGTTAAATTCGCTCCACGTCAGCAATTACAGCAAAATTAGTAACCTCCAGCGAAATTTGTCCTCAAATTGGACAATTTTTTAAACTTACAGGACTAAAATAAAAAATACATAAGATACAAGACTTTACCTGGACTCGCTACAGGACTAAAAAAGAATTTTTCCCTTTTGTTTAATAAATTACTTTTTAGATTGAATGGTTGCATCACCCATTCGGGGTACTTCCCTGTACCCTTGCTACACGATTAAGACTTACGTAAGACCATCTTCTGTAAAATGAAAGTTACATTTATCATAGAAAATTTTCTTTTTTGGGCAAAAAATATTAATTTTATTATAAGAAATGTTACTTTAAAAATAAAAATAGGAACTACAACAATAGGTTAGAATGTTTATGTGTACCCTTGCTACAAGAGTAACATCTATGTAAGACCATCTTCTGTAATATAGAGATTAATTTTATAATAAAATATGTTACTTTTGGCGCAAAAAAAGTCACCTTTTTAAAATCATTATTTTTATATACATGTTAACACTCATATTAATACTTATTAAATAAAATGTAACAATTTATGAAAAAAAATTACTTTTTCTTGTAAATACTTATAAAAATGCTTACATTATAAAATGACTCATATGCCCTTTAGGTCCTAACTCACTAACTACAAAGTATAAACACCTAACGTTCATTAGGACACTGAATATCGACTGAATATGAATCCTCTTTATATGGGAGTCTCGTATTTTTATATTTTATTCACACACAGAATATAGCCGATCCAAATCCATACCGATGTGGACATTCAAACTTTCTGGTTTTTGTTGTAGTAAATTTAAAGGAGAGTTTTTTATTGAACCCAATACCAAAGATTCTTTATAACAGTTCCAAAATACAGATACAAAATCCTGACTACCATTCCCCTGAAATTAGTTGAAAAAAACACACAGAAAAAGTGGACAAAAAGCAGTGGCAGCCATTGTAATTCCACCCAAACTGGAGCCCTATTTCCATCACCTACCTCTCATTGGTTAATCATCATGGCGCATTTTAGCACACTCCCCCCATCATCTTCTCTGGTGTGACTAAAGAAAAAGCAAAAAAAAAAAAAAAAAAAGCAGCACAAAGACCGTCATTCTTATTTCTTGCATACTTCCACCCCAGCAGAAGAGATTAAGAGAGAGAAAACAAGAGAGAGAGAGAGCAGTAACCAAGCTTCCCACATTCACACACAAAATACACACTCAGTGTGATTCAAAGCTCTGATCTTTAGAACTCAACCAAGAAACAGCTAACTTCAAGCTTGCATTTTTTTGAAATGGAGAAAGTTGTTGTTGCAGTTAACTGCGAGCTTAAAGCTTGTGGGATAGTGTAAATTAGGAATTCTTTTCCTTTTCTTTTGTTCTCTCACTTCCATTTTCTCTCTCAAGAATGGGCTGCAACTCTTGCAAGAACCTGATAGCAGGAAATTTGGATCCAGAGAGAGAAAGGAGTGGGGGATTGAGAACAAAACAAGCTGGGCGTGGCTCTTGCAGAGGAAGTTAGGCTAACGCCGCTTTAATATTTTGAAAGAAAAATTTAGAGAAGAAGAAGAGTTTTCCTTCTCAGAGGAATTTTCACAAACACCTTGTCCTCACACTTCTGAACTGAATCATTTTGTAGAATCTTCACCTATAGATACACGCAAAAATACATCTATATTCTTCTGTTCATTTGGTGCATGTTGCTGGGCTATTCTACTGCTCCATTTAGTTGCAGCCATGGGGTATTTGTTGAAAGAGGCTTTGAAGACTCTATGTGGGGTTAACCAGTGGTCTTATGCTGTTTTCTGGAAGATTGGATGCCAAAATCCCAAGTGAGTTTGTTCAAAATCACATCTTTTTCCTTCTCTCTACACACAGATACGTGCGTGTGTGTGTGTGTTCTTTTGTAGTTTAAGTTGACGAAATAGAAAGAAAAAAACATGAAGCTATAATTCATACAAGCATTTCTGGGGTGAATCTTTGTGTTGTGTTTCCAAATGTAGGAATTTTAGTGCGTTTTCGAGTAAATTCTTGATTTGTGCTTTTATTCGGTTGCGTGTTGTGATTCTCTTCTCCTGAAATTTTGTGAATTAGAAAACAAAAATATGGGATTATAATGTATCTTTCATTTTCATTTTAACAAACACATTTGTTATAACTTAAACATATTATTTCCCCCCCATGTTTCTTCTCTTTAACTCAATTAAAAAATTGTGTTGTCTTTGATCCATTTTTTTGAATTCTTTCTGGTGAATGATCCGTGATTTATTTGATTGCATCTGGTGAAACTTGCCGTGATTTAATCGATAAACTGTAACTTTCATTTTCTTAAAGTTTGGATCTTTCTGGTTGGTCTATTCAGTTTGTCTAATACTCAGTGGAATCGGAAAATAGATTTCGTTTTAACTTGTAATGCAATGGATCCATTCAGTTTCGATATTGGTAGTAAACCTTGTTTGCATCTACGTGTACTTTTCCCTTTGTCTGCACCTATTATTGTTATTATTATTTTCATGTATTTTCATATCCATTTTCATGAACATAATTTAAGCTGGAAATTTTGAATTGGCAGGCTTTTAATCTGGGAAGAATGTTACTACGAGCCTGCATCACGTTCGGTGCTCTCTGGAAACACGAATCAAGACGTTGCGTTTCTGGAAGCTTCTGAGTTTGAGGCCGGGGACAAGGTGCATTTGCTTGTGAACAAGATGATGATGGACAACCATGTTAATATCGTCGGGCAAGGGTATTGTAGTGACCTAAACCTTAGTAATTGCGTCTTGCAAATCTGTCGAATTTTGTTTAACTATAGTTATTTGCTGATTTTTCCTCAGATTAGTCGGAAGAGCTGCGTTTACCGGAAACCATCAGTGGATCCTCTCCGAGAATTACTATGGAGAAGCTCATCCACCAGAGGTATGCTGTTGTAGGCTCATTTTTTTTTTAAATATAGAATGCATAAATGTCCGATTGTCCTTAACCTTGCGTCCTCAAAAGTGGACTTGTAAACAAATGCGGCGAGACCACATTGGTCATCAAATATGGCAAGGCGATCATTAACGGAAAATGAGTCATTTTATTTTTGTTTGGCCTTTCAGGTTCTGAAAGAGGTGTGCCAACAATTTGCAGCAGGAATGCGGGTAAAATTTCACTTGTTTTTCGTAGTTATTTTCTTAGTTTTTCTGATCGCTGAAACTAAGTTTTTTCCTTGATCAGACAGTTGCAGTTATTCCAGTTCTTCCCCATGGTGTTGTTCAATTTGGTTCCTACATGACGGTATGTTCTTCGTTTTAATTATCTCATGCAACTCAAATGATCTTGAATTTGAGATACTACGTCCGTTTTTTTAGTTGTAGCTTTAGCTTAGAATGTGAAAATTAAAGAGGAGGTGAAATGAAATCATAATTGTTGTCTTCTTTGGCAGGTAATGGAAAATATGGGATTCATTAATGATGTGACATCATTAATAACTCAATTAGGACATGTATCTGGTGTCTTGCTATCAGCCAACTATGAAGCAAAAGAACATGTTCCCAGAATCGGGGTCCCCGTAGGAAACCTCTCTCGTGGAGGCCCGTCTCTTGAGTCGAACGGGGTCCACGTACCTTGCTCGTTTAACAGTTTTAACTATATAGGAAACTCATTGCTGAATCCTATTAATGTCAGTCAGACATCTTTTTCTTTGCCCGGAGAAATCCTAAACGGGCTGCAGTCTAATGTCGGTCAGCTGATGAACGGAGTGGCGAAAGCTGAAGTCATCTCGTCGAATTATGAGATGTGGAAGAGTCTACATAGTTCTGGTAGCTCATCTTCTTTGAATCGTAATCAAGGGCAGTTTGGTAATTTGAATGTGTCGTCTAGCGTTCAGATGCCTTCGCAAGGAACAAATCCTCTCTGCAGTGAGCTAAAAAACACGAAGTTTCACAAAATGGAAGCTGTGAGCTCCGATTCAGCTGTACATTTCACACCGGATTCAGCTAATAAGTTTGGGCAAAGCGAGTCGAATGTGATTCAAACTCGTGATTCGATTCCTCTACCTCAATACAATGATCAGATGCCTTACACGAACACTACCAATTACGATGGTGCGTGTGTCCAAGAATTGGGAGATGATTTGTTCGATGTTTTGGGAGCTGATTTCAAGAATAAATTATTCAATAGCTGCTGGAATAGTTGGGATAATAACAAGATCTCGGAAATATATTCGATTAGCCAAGAAAAATCAGAAAGTGGGATCTTCTCCTCCGCTGGATCTGACCATCTCTTAGAAGCTGTTGTCTCTAAGATTCACCCTTCTACAAAGCCTCTTCTAGACGACACTGTTTCTTGCAGGACGACATTGACAAATACGAGTAGCTCGTCTGCACCCAATGCTTCACTTCCTTATGGCCGGTTTGACCAGTTAAAGGGAGAGTTATTCAGTGTTCCGGAATATGTGGCAAAGGCAGGTGGAATGAGTTCTTGCTCGTTGATAACCGGATCTTCTAAGGAAGAATCCGGAACATACTCACAGGGAAGCTCCATGTACGGGTCACAAATAAGTTCTTGGATAGAAAAAGATCAAAGTGCAAAACCGAATAACAGCGTGTCCACTGGACATTCCAAGAAACCAGATGATACGGGCAAAACAAACCGAAAGAGGCTCAAACCAGGGGAAAGTCCAAGGCCCAGACCGAAAGATCGTCAAATGATCCAAGATCGTGTTAAGGAGCTAAGGGAAATTGTGCCAAATGGGGCAAAGGTGACGATCACATTTCTGAGTCAAATTTCTTGAATTTATGATCAGATAATCCTGATGATTTTTATTATTGTCTGTTTACACTCTCGTTTTCGTCAACAGTGTAGCATTGATGCTTTACTGGAACGCACCATCAAACACATGCTTTTCTTGCAAAGTGTCACGAAGCACGCTGACAAACTCAAGCAAACTGGAGAGTCGAAGGTGCAGATTACATTCTCAAACCTTTTTAAATCGACACTACTTTCCTTAACATTGTTGTTTATCGTAAGAATTGCTGCCAACATGTATTACTCTATCTTATAGTTTATGCTAAATACACGTATTCTTCGCTGGTTTTTAAGTTTCAGATTATGAGCAAGGATGGAGGCTTGCTTTTGAAAGATAACTTTGAAGGAGGGGCTACTTGGGCCTATGAAGTAGGTTCGCAGTCTATGGTGTGCCCGATCATAGTCGAGGACCTAAATCAGCCCCGTCAAATGCTTGTAGAGGTAACACAACCATTCGATAAATGAAATTAATCCACTAGCTTTTCATACTTGATGTCGGCTTTCCTCATTCGTTTTCTTGTGACAGATGCTCTGTGAAGAAAGAGGGTTGTTTCTAGAAATAGCAGACATAATTAGAGGACTGGGGTTAACCATTTTGAAGGGGGTCATGGAGACTCGGAACGACAAGATCTGGGCACGATTTGCTGTTGAGGTACGATTTCAAGCTTGACAAACACTAAAATAAGACCGTCTAACAGATTCCTCTCTGAAACGGGAGTTTCTTTTCTCATAAAAAGTGTTATGTTTTATGTAAAAAATGCTACCTTTATGAAAAAACAACAGCTTTCAAAAGGTACCAATTTCTTGTGAAAAAAGCTACATTTCATAGATTAAAAGTTACAAGTTTTACGATAAAAAGTAACTTACGCGCTTGTTTTAACAGGCGAATAGGGATGTAACGAGGATGGAGATCTTCATCTCGTTAGTTCGTCTCCTGGAGCAAAGCACAAAAGGCGGTGTTTCCCAACCCAACGAAAACCAGATGGCTCAACAGTTTCACCAAATTGCCCCTATTCCAATGACTGCTAGATCCCATAGTATGCAGTGACCATTCGGGCATGTTAAGAGCGAGCTAGCTCGAAGCTTGCCATGACTAACATGGCCCGAAGAAATCTCAGTTAGTGAGTTCTAAACGCTGACGACTTTTTTCTTCCAAGACCAGATCAACTGTGGGGTTTTTTCCCGTTGATCTGATCTTGGATTATCCGGTATAACTTCTTATGAAATGTGACAAGGTTATTAGTGGGAGTGACGACGACGACGTAGATACGGGGAAACGAGGTTTAAGGGTTTTTTTTACAGGATCTGCTAATGTATATTAAGCATGGTGGTGTGATGATTTAGGTACAAACACGTTGTGGATTTGTTGTATTGGTTTTTTTGTCTTGTTTATTTTAGGACAATCCTGTGTTTTTTCTTCAAATGAAAAAGTTACCGTTTCTGATAACAACGAATCGGATTTTCTACTACATATAGTAATACGTCTTATACTACTGATATACTTATATATGTCACGTGCATTAGTGATATATTGATGATGTGTTATTTCAAATGTGTTATGCAAGTGAAAAAGTTATTTTTTTAAAATAAGTAGGAATAAAGTTGGAACAAAGAGGTAAAATTTTCTAAAACGACATTTATTATGAAACAAAATTCAGCTACTTGAAGGATAATTAAAATGGATAGGAGAGTGTATAACATAGTAGTAGTTTATGCAAAATTTGTATCAAATCTAGAACAATTAATTAATCAGCCAAAATTAAATTCTATTAACTTTGGGATTGCAAACATAGAAAATGGCACAAACCTAATTGGGGCCATTATATTACAAATGTAAAGAAACTTTGTTTTCTAAAAAAAAAAAAAAACTAGTTTTGGAATTGGCCAAGAGCATTATTTTAATATACTGGTGATATCCCCGTGCGATGCACAGTTTGTAAATATAAATAAATAAATAATAAGAATTACATATGTATAGTTATAATAATAAAATATTACAATTAATATATAATAAGAGATGAAAAATTATATATTTGTTAATGAGACAAAAGGGCAATGGAAGTATTAAAAAGAAAATTGTGACATTAAGACATAACGTAATGCTAGAAATAGACACAGTGAAAAATAGAAAGAAATATCACCAAAGTGTAATGCGTCGAATACTTCTCACTGGAACATTGAAAAGAAAATGGTGACATAAGAAATAACGTATTGAAGCCTATCTAATCTGTTTAAAATAAATTTGAGATTTTAATTTCATTGAAGCCTATCTAATCTCAAATTTCAATGCAAGTGATATTTTTCCAAACATTTGAGATTTTTTGAATTGATTTCCATATATGTGAAACAATTAAATTTAAAATATACGTCAATTTGAGAAGATCTGATTGTGGTTGAATTTGGTAAATTTATAGTGATTAATGTGCTATTCTTATATTGGGCAAGTTTTGACCTATCTTGTTGAAAAATTTCATATTTTGCTAAGATTTACACTGATTGATTGAGATAATTCCTTATATATAAAATCAGCCATCAATCTTCAATATTTGCTGATGTGGTTAAATTTGGTAAATTTATAGTGATTGATGTGTTATTCTTATATTGGGCAAGTTTGACATAGTTTGTCGAAAAATTTCATATTTTGGTAAGATTTGGACCGATTGATTGAGATTTAGACCGAATTCGTCTATAAATATATATGCTAATTATGAGTGATTAGTAATTAATCAACAATTTAACATAACTAGAGCCATACTCAAAATAGGAGGTGATTTTAGGTGAAAAAAATACTTAAATTACTATTTATAGACGGTTGTATTTTATTATTAAGTAAGATAGCAATAATATATACAAATATATTGCAAAGAATGAATAAATATGAAGATATATTGTGGGCCTCGGGCTTTGCTCAGGGCCGGCATTGACATGATGGGCGGCCCATCAATCTATGAGTTTAAAATCAACCAGGCCCATGAAAGTTGGATGGGTTTGGGCCTGGTTAAAGAAATTCGAGCTCACATCTAATGGAATATGTTCCATATTCTTCGAGGGTAAACCAATCATTTGAGTCATGATTCTTTTTGCAGTATATCTTAAACGATGTAATAAAGGTTGTTAACGAATCGAGCCAAGATTTGGATTGTTTGAATACTGTTTGTTAAATTTTGAAGCGAACGAATCTGTTAAAATTTTGTGTTCATGAACGCGGATACTAGAAATTATTCTAGTTTTGCGAAAAGATCTTGAATTTATTCTTTCAACAACAAATTTATGGGCATTTGAACTAAATGAGTTACATAAATAATACTCCCTCCTTCCACTAAAAAGAGTCTTGTTTGATGGATGTACAACTTTTTATCTTTAGTCAACTTAGTCAATGTACAATCATTTACAAGTGGATGATTGTAATTATTACCCTTACAAATTTGTTAAACTCATCAATTATCCTATTGACATCAAAGTATTAAC
>JAUEKW010045203.1:0-13476 GCA_032274785.1 Ajuga reptans
GTCCAAATACTTTTATTTTTTCTTGAAGAGTTTGAGAAGTTATGTGCAATGATAAACGATTACATGTTGGGTTTTAACAGAACAGATCGACCATTATCACCAAACGAAATACTATTATTCTACATTTTCATATCATAACATAATAATAATAAAATAGCAACGACGTGCAACGCATGTACTTCTTATATAGATATATATATATTGTAATCTATATAAAAATAAATATATAAGGATTCTTAGGGCTACCCCGGCCCAAACCTTAGTAAGCCCGAGGGCCAACTAAAGGTCAGGCTTAAAGTCCTCAAGTTATAAGGGTGTAAAATGGTTCAACCCTTATATTTTTAGGGTCGGGTCAGGATAGGCCCTCAGAACCAGACTTGTTTTGACATCTCTAGCCATCCATATCAAATTTTCCATCCTATTTTTGTCGTCTCTCACTTGTGGGCTGTTTTAAAAAACAAAGTCCACATCATGAAATATGAAGCATAATAAATTTTGTGTCTATAATCTTACTTAATAATAAAATACAACCGTCTATAAATAGTAGTTTTAGTATTTTTCCCGCCTAAAATCTCCTCCTATTTTGAGTATGACACATGTTATGTTAAATTGCTGATTGATTGCTAATCCCCCTTAATTAGCATATATATTTGCCATATATATTTGGTCCAAATCTATATCAATCAGTGCAAATATTAGTAAAATAGAGAATTTTCTAACATCTAGGTCAAAACTTGCCATATATAAGAATATCACATCAATCACCATAAAGTTTCCAAATTTATCCAAGTGAGACGATTTCATACCTCAGGAATGATCTCAATCAATTAATGCAAATCTTAGCAAAATATGAAATTTTCTAACAAGCTAGATCAAGCTTGCCCAAAATAAGGATAGCACAATACTAATCACTATAAATTTACCAAATTTAACCACAATCAAATTTTCTCAAATTGACGTATAATTTATTTGTTTCACATATTAAGGCATATACATAAGGACTAGAATATGGAAATCTTACTTAATAATAAAATACAACCGCCCTAAAATAGAGAGCTGGACATTTTTTGGCCAAAAACATCTTACTAATTTCAGCAATCAAGTTTTCTACGCAGCTTCCCGTTTTATCGCAAACAACTAATCGCAAATCACAGCAAATCTCATCAGTCGATATATAGTGAGATATGTGCGATTCAGAGTAAATCGGGACAAACCATGCCATATATATGTGCAAATCAGAGTAAATCAGGATAAATCATGCCATATATACAACTCAAATATAAGATATGTGCAAATCAGAGTAAATCAGGACAAAACATGTCATATATACAACTGAAATATAAGATATGTGCAAATCAGAGTAAATAATGGCAAATCATTCTATATATACAACCCAAATAAAAGATATGTGCAAATCATAGTAAATCAGGGCAAAATATTTATATTTCTAAAGGCCAACTAATTATTATGCAGCATAAATTTGCGATTATATTTTTGTTTTATTATAATTTTAGTAACTTGATTTTTAATTTTGGTAAGACTTTTTATTTCTCAATCACTCTAATTACACATTCACACTATATAAACAGTTAAGAATTCTCATTTTTCTTACCACAAAAAGCACACACTTTTGATATACGTAGGTTCACTTTCATGGTTTTTAGGTCTTTCATTTTATATTTTCTTGGTTTTGGTCTTACGTGTTTCTTTTATATATATTGTGGTAATGAATTTATAGACCGTGTTTAATTTTAGATATGTTATGCTATTTCACTTTTGCATATACACATAATGTCATCTTCTATGAAGTTTATGTATGATCTTTTGATTCGAATTTATTTTTAAAGTGATCCTAAAAATTCTTTTGATAATTATTAAATGTGATGTTGATAAAATTCTTTTAATATTGCAGATGATATAGGACATAAGGATGAAGTTGGAGCACAATAGAGAAAATGAAGTTGAAGCACAACAACAGGACAATTGGTAGAAATTATAGGACACCTATAATAATTATAAAATATCTTATAAAAAAATAATTTATTTTACCATTATTTTTTCAACTGACAAGATGATTAAACATTGTTTTTCCCTCATTTCCTTGGAGTAAAATAAAAGGACTAAAATCCTAAAAATCTTTATAATAATGAATAATTCATAATTCATTAATAGATCATATGTATATATATATGATCAGAATTACCTTCTTATTCATATCTTAAATAAAAGAATATGAGTATTTCACAACTTACTCATATTTTTATATTTATAACATTTTATTTTATTAAAAAGTAAATTTTCATCACTTCTTACATGCTAATTATAATATTTTGCTATATTATAATAATATAAATATATAAACTCTTATTATATATTCATGTTAATTTTACAAACCGTGCATCGCACGGGGATAATACTAGTAAAACAAACAACAAGAAAATTGTGGACATAAAATTTATTAAAACAAATTCAATAGTAAGATCTCTACGAAATCCTCTGCCTCTTTTATTTGAGTCATGTTATGACATTTTAATTGATGAGTTGATGTTAGATCTTCCCCACACGTGAATTTGACTTCAATAATATTAAGCCAAAGGCGTGATAACCTGATTTCAAATTAAACGTTATTTTGGTGACCTCCGTGATGAATGTCTTCAAATACGTGAAGAACGTCATTAAGTCTACAAAGAACTTGTTTAATTTGATGTTGCTGACTTAGGAAAACGTCGATCAGAGAGTCTTCATACCTTGATCTTAGATTAAACGTCGATTTGTCACAGTTTCTTTTGAAGAACGCTAAATCCTCGAAGAAAGTGGAAGAACGTTGAAGAACACTTGAACTTGAAATTATTGTGAAAGAAAAAGTCGCCCAACCACAACATAGAATTGCTTCCTCTGTCGTCTCCGGCGAATTCTTGATGAAGAGACCTTATGATAAGTTGCTAAAAAAAACAAACAGGGGAGGGGAGGTAGAATTCAGAAGAAACCCCAAAAATAGTAGCTGGCATCAACCGGAGTCTGGTCCCTTCAAGATCTGATCAGAGGAGCTCCACAGCTTGATCTCGGATCAAATGTTGTTTCTCAAAAACTTCTAGGAAGAACACTTTCGAATGTCTTCAAATGACACCTTGAATGCTAGAGATAATTTCGTCTTTGCTCTAGATTCTTCACCTTTTATTGTGTGATTTTTTTTTTTGGAAAGTAAGCCTCTCTTTGTTATTTTGAAATCGAGAGTCATAATAGATGTAGAAGTAGAATGAACAATTTGATTGGTCCTTCACAAGTTTGATACTATTCGGCATCGTTGGGATAATTATCAAATTAAATATATTTAATTTGATTATATCTGCTACATATTGATACATGGAGTCTTCTCATTGGTCCACCATGATTTGGTATCTATCACCATCTCTTTTGATAATTACTAAATTTATATGATTTAATTTAATAATATCTGCATGATTTGGTATCTATCACCATCTTGACTCCCACTGTTGATGTGTCTTTATTATTCTATATTTTATAATTATATTTCCCCTATTTTTCATTAATTTTTTTATGTTTAATTTATCTAATTAATTATCTCCTAGTGTAGGAAATATTAATTTAAACTTGGAGAAAAACTAAGCTAAAAGGTACAATTTTGGACCGAATTGTGAAGATGTGAACAAAGTAGACTGAAGAGAATAGAATAATTTATAGGCTTGGATTATTAGAGATTCAAATTTATAGAAGAAGCCCATGAAGAATTAATTATAAGTAGAACTCTTATTTTCTTTTTGTAATTATCTATTATTCTTTCCTTTTACAATTGATTTGGTGAGGATTTGGAGAAACACAATTCTAGCATGATTTTAAGAGGAGGGGTTGACATAAAACATATCAGATTTTTAAATACGTGGTCTCTCTCTTCTTCCATTGTTCCCCCTTTTTCTTTTTCTTTCTCATTCAACAACAATTGTAGAATATATTTGATGGAGATTAGTAATTCAAGCATGTGTCGCTAAGGTTCTTTTACAGATTCAAGGGCTATTATTTCAATTGTATTGTTGTGAAGCTATGTGATTTAATTGTTCTTGTTATATTCAAGTATTTGTAGATTCAATCTTATTTTCATGGGAATTATTCATTATTTGAATTGACAACCAATTTAATATTTAATTTCCTAATACTAAATGATCTGTAATTGTCATGAAGGATTGAACTCTAACAATAGGCTGGATTAATTGTGATATTATGATTAATCGAACCTGATTGAATCTACTAATTATGTTTAACCTAATTACTAAAAACAACTAATTAAGCAGATAACAAAATAAAACTAAATATAAATTCACTAGCAAGATGAACAAATTATATTTAGGAAAATGACCATATGAGAAAAATCATGTTCCAAGAGGTTGGCATCCAATTATTTTATTGATTATAGGTTCACAAATATATTTTCGTGCAATTCAAGAGTTCAACTAAAGATTCATTAGGATAGCCGTAATAAATATTGTATTTTTTTTTCTAAATTAACTGACTAAACTCAGCATCCAGTCAACACGTATCATTAACTAGTTGGGTACAAAAGCGATGCACACCAGATTAATGATAGCATTACGATTTATGAGAAGAGTTGGACCTATTTACTAATTATCGAGGAATTAGAGTAGCATAATCAAATAAAAAAATTCCTCCCTTTTAGTTTATTTTTACATCAAAAGAATTTAATCCATGTTCCCTCGGCAATCGACGTTACTTGCCTCTTACTCATAATTTGTAAGTAGAAAATATTTATTTGGCAGTTTGACACCTACCAACAGTCTCATTCCTATCATCCAACCCATGCGTTAAGTCCACATGTTTGCCCAATTTACGTTAACGAGAAATCCCTAGTGTTGAACCAAACTTGAGCCACGCCACCGCTTCATATTGAGCCCACTAAGCCACTGACTCAGTCTTGTTGACCATATAAAAAATTTAAGACTACTCATCTTGTAGTGACAAACTCAATTGTCACTCACTTTCACAAAACTAAGTACTGGGTTGGGCCAGTGAGACAAGATGAGGTGTGGGGATAATCCCCACTTAGTCTTATTTTCTATACGTTCCGCCATGAACTAAGGTTTAAATACCAATTGGGTACGTCATGTGAGTAACAGAAGTCTTATTCCGCCATGACCTCAAAACTAAATACCAATTGGGCACGTGACGGAAGTACCAAAAGTCTTACCATAACCTCAGGTTTAAATACTAAATACTAATTGGGCTCTTGAGTATTAGGCATATGTATTGTTGTTGTAGATTGAATGTATTTATTCTTGTATCCCACATTGTTATCTTCTGTAACATTCTCTCTTGTACTGGTGTATTTAACCTATTCTCAATGATATAAAATAAATCTTTGGATCAATATCTTTATGGTAACCAGAGCCTAATTGGCTAAGCTTTTTTTTTCGATTCTACATTATTTCTCCCGATTCTCTCCAATTTTATTGGAAACCCTTTTCTTTTCTCCCATCCCGCCTCACGCAACTTATATTGCAGTCCACGGCCTTCTGCACCGGATCGGAATCGTCCCTCTCCGCTGCTCTCGACACCTTACCGCCATCCCTTGTGGAATTCAACACTACGTCACAAGCCCCGCTGAAACTCACGTCGGTCAATTTTGTGGCCTGGAGTTTCCAGATTCGAACACTTCTCGCCGGTTACAATCTCGTCAGGTTTATTGATGGCTCCTTCCCGTGCCCTGCGTCCACTGTCACCACTAACGAACGTTCTCAACCGAACCTGCTGCATCTCTATTGGGTTCGCCAGGATAAATTGATCCTCAGCACCATTATTGGTTCCATCAACCCTACGTTGATTCTGTTTATTGCGTCTGCCAAAACTGCACATAACGCCTGGACCACCTTGACATCTATCTACGGTAAGTCCTCTCATGGGAAGATATTGGCTCTCAAAAATAAACTTCTTAATCCTCAGAAAGGAACCCGTAGTATTACCGATTTTATGCTTGAGATCAAGGGTGTCGTCGATGAACTCTCGCTTCTGGGCGTCTCCACTAATAATGAGGATCTTGTTCTCAAATTTTTGAATAGCCTTGATGATTCCTTTAAAGAGCTTGGCAATGCAATTTAGTCCCGAGAGACGTCAACTTCGTTCGATGAGCTTCATGAGAAGCTCCTTAGCACAGAATCACAGCTCGGGTCAAAGGTTGCTGCTTCTCCAGCCCTGCCGGCGACTACCTACGCGGCTGGCTCTCAACAGCACCGTCCGACGTCTGCTCTGCCCAAATCGGGCTAGTTTTGTAGCCCGTCCTCCACGTCAGTCGTGCCTCGTCCCTCACAGACCCAGCCCTCTTCGGCGGTGGCTCGCCCCGGCTACCAGGGCCAGTGTTAATATTGTGGAAACTATGGTCATTCGGCTCGCCGTTGTCTGGATATCCAAGCTCTCACCACTGCCTCCCACTCCCGCCATCCAACTGGTCCGGCAGCCTACACATCTCCCTCGGCTCATGCTGCCACCTCGGCCCCTTCTTCGCCCGGTTAGATTCTTGATTTGGGCGCCTCCCATCACATAACGACTGATTTGGCCAATTTGTCTCTTCATACCCCGTATGATGGCTCGAATGGTGTGATTGTTGGTGATGGTAACAAATTAAATATTTCGCACACTGGAAATTTAATGTTCTCTGATTTACACTCTCTTTATTGTTTTGAGGCTTTACTTGTTCCGTCCATGTCGAAAAACTTATTTTCTCTTTCTCAACAGTGCCAGCAGAATAATGTTTCAGTTATCTTTTCTGCTTCTGATTTTCAAGTGAAGGATTTTCACACGGGGGGTACGATTGTTTAGGGCCTGCGCGTTAATGGGCTTTATGTGTGGCCGCACTCTGATCCTCCTGCTCAGACTCCTTCACTTTATTCTGCTGTCAGGTGCTCTACTTCCGTTTGGCATGCTGGATTGGGTCATCCCTCACTAAAAGGTTTACAATCTGCCTTGTCTAGCAATAATTTTCCTATGTCTAAGACTCCTAGTTTCAGTTGTGTTTCATGCAAATGTATTCAAAGTCATAGACTTCCTTTTTATGATTCGTCTTTAACATCTACCATGCCCCTTGAGTTGGGTTTTTTGATGTTTGGACTTCTCCAGTATTGTCGTATGATGGTTTCAAATACTATATTATTTTTGTGGATCATTTTACGAAATATATCTGGATGTATCCGCTTAAACGGAAATTTGATGTTGTGCCCACTTTCATTGCCTACAAAGCCTTAGTGGAAACTTATCTTAAAACCAAAATTATTACCTTTTACTCTGATAATGGTGGTGAGTATCTTGCATTACGCCAATTTTTAACCACTCATGGAATCACACATCTCACTACCCGCCCTCATACCCCATAGCATAATGGAGCCTCTGAACGGCGCCACCAGCATATTGTTGACACGGGTCTAGCCTTACTACATCAAGCCTATATGCCACTCACATACTGGCCCTACCCCATCTCCACAGCCACATATCTCATCAATCGTCTCCCCAAGGTCGATCTCAATATGATATCTTCCTTTGAGAAACGTTTTCATCACCCACCAAATTTCACAAAACTACGTGTGTTCGGCTGTGAATATTTTCCCTAGCTTCGACCCTACAAAACTCATAAACTAGAAAACCGCTCCACATCATGTGTGTTTGTTGGCCTTTCCCCTACCTAAAGTGTATATCTCTGCCTTGATAGTCTGTCCAACAAAATATATACCTCTCATCATGTAACATTCGTGGAACATATCTTTCCCTTTTCAACTCCTGCTCTCCCTCCTCCCCCCTCCAACCCATCAGATGACTCGCCTATTCCTTCACCACCCCCTATACCGGTTCCTTCACTTCCCTCTGCAGGTTCGGTGCCATCTTCACCCCCCGATCGGCCTCCTTCACCAATACCTCCGGTGCCACAAGCGCCTTCTCATCCTATGGTCACACGCTCTCGCAACAACATCACTAAACCCAATCCACGGTATGGTCTCACTACATCTTTAGCCCCTGATGTTGAACCTACCAGTGTTATGCAGGCACTTTTAGATCCTCGTTGGCGTCAGGCCATGTCTCTTGAGTTCAATGCCTTGTTACATAATGGCACGTGGGACCTGGTTCCTCCTACTGACTCTCAAAATGTCGTTGGCTATAAATGGGTTTTTCACATCAAACGAAAGCCCGATGGTTTCGTTGACAAATTTAAAGCCTGCCTGGTTGCTAAAGGCTTTAATCAGCGTCCTGGCATTGACTTCTCTGAGACATTCAGTCCTATTGTGAAACCCACTACTGTTCACATTGTTCTCAGTCTTGCTGTCTCTCGTAATTGGCCCATTCGACAATTTGATGTGAACAATGCCTTTCTCCATGGATCACTCTCTGATGAAGTTTACATGGCCCAACCTCCGGGCTTCTCTGATCCAAATCATCCCAAGTATGTCTGTCAGCTTCGTAAATCCATCTACGGCCTTAAACAAGCTCCTCGCACTTGGTACAACGCTCTCCGAACTTTCTTGCTTTCTGTGGGTTTTGTGTGTACCAAGCCAGATGAATCTTTGTTTGTTTATAATCGCCATAGTATTACTGCCTATTTCTTGGTGTATGTGGATGATCTTATCCTTACAGGCAGTGATAATCAGTTTCTTTCTGGTATTGTTTGCAATCTGGCTGCTCAGTTTTCTGTGAAGGATCTTGGCGAACTTTCCTATTTCCTTGGTATTGAGGTACTGCGCACGCCTTCCTCCTATTTTTTATCCCAGCATAAATATGTCACCGACCTCTTGGCTCGACACAACATGCTTACTGCCAAACCTGTTCAAACACCGCTGGCTTCCGGTGTGAAACTCTCACTGTGTGATGGCAGTAGTGCATGTGATGCTCAGACCTACCGTCAAGTCCTTGGCAGTCTTCAGTATCTCCTGCTTACCCGGCCTGATATTGCATACACTATCAATAAACTATCCCATTTTATGCATGCCCCAACTGAGACACACTGGGGCGCTATCAAACGCTTGCTTCGATATCTTGCTGGTACTCGTCATTATGCTCTTCATCTTCACAGCAACAGTTCTCTTTCTCTGCACAGCTACAGTGATGCTGACTGGGCGGGGAACTCTGATGACAGTACTTCCACAGGGGCATTCATTATCTTTCTTGGGTCCAATCCGATTTCTTGGAGCTCTCGCAAGCAGAAAACTGTTGCTCGCTCCTCCACTGAAGTTGAATACCGAGCTATTGCAGCGGCTGCTGCTGACATGCAATGAGTTCGCTCTATACCGTCGGAGTTGGCTGTCTCCATTTCTTCCTCTCCTCCTACTTTGTACTGTGAAAACATTGGCACCACATATCTTTGCTCTAATCATGTGTTTCATTCCCGTATGAAGCACATCACCATTGATTATCATTTTGTTCGTGAACTGGTCAAAACCGGACTTTTTCGTGTTGCGCATGTCTCCTTTGCTGATCAATTACTAACTGATGCCTTGACCAAACCTCTATCTCGTCAGCGCTTACTTCTTCTTATGTCCAAGATTGGCGTTGTGAATCGCCCGCCATCTTGAGGGGGCATATTAGGCATATGTAATTATGTATTGATGTTGTAGATTGAATGTATTTATTCTTGTATCCCACATTGTTATCTTCTGTAACATTCTCTCTTGTACTGGTGTATTTAACCTATTCTCAATGATATAAAATAAATCTTTGGATCAATATCTTTATTGAGTACTAATAGAGTTTGCTTGCCCAATGGACACTCATATTCAGAGAACCGGAGAAAATGTGGGTTCAACTCGTTACAATCTCCTTAGCTCCTCGCAACAAAGTATATCTATCGTGGGTTCGACTAGTTAAAGCTCCTCACAACAAAGTGTATGTAACTCTACAAGCTTCTTGCACTCAAGGCGACGTTCGCCTACTCTGTGGATGTGGTGCTTCGGGCCATCCTCGTATCCGAACTCAATGTGACGTTCGCATGCAATACGATCATCCCTCCCATATATAACTACTTCGGTTACCCTAAAGGCTAACACAAACACCAACAAATTGCATCATAACCTGATCACTACTTCATAAGATGCTCCTACGTACTAATAAGATGAACGCCTTTATCTTACTTTTCCTATGTGGAATATAGCTTTCTATAATCCACCACTCTCTCAAACCATTAAGTTACATGCATATTTTAAGTCGCTAACTTTAGCTATTGGTTTCTTATTCACTTGAAATTATTTTTATGCACTAAATTCATCTACTCATAATGTAAAATTCAAATTTACAACTTGTTTCCATTTTTATCAAACGAAACATGTAAAAATTAGCCAAAGATTGATAATCGCGGACTTTACTAAAAACCATTTTCTAACATAACCTTTGCATGATCATATAAAACATTTAACAGGAACATGTTTTGTTCCCAATTCTTCAAATGCTTAAATAAATGAGGCACAGAGGAGTCCCACATTCTTACTAATTATTTAGTGATGTGGACACCATCAAAATACAAATAAATTAAAGTAGTTTTCTTTTTCAAAATTATTTATAATACATTTGATAGAATCAGTTTCTGTGCTCGACTTAGAATCATATCAAATCCAGTGGGATAACATATTAAAATTGTGGAAGATAAGAACCATTATTTTTTGTATATAAGAAATAAAATAAAGATTATAAATTGGTGTATATATATATTAAGTATTATATATAGCTCACAATGCAGAGAATACAGGCAAAATGCACTGTACCTTCCTTATCTAATAACAACTGGGAGGAAGCATCAGATAGTGTTTCTAAAAAGAGCGTATACAATAATTTTCATTTATTTTTTACAACTTCTTCAAACTTTTCTTGTCACACAAAAAAACAAAAACCAATAAAAAAAAAAAAAAAAAAAAAACTAACCAAAAGAAAAAGAGAGGCTCCATGTGACAAGAGATATATATGAATCATTTGTAGTGAACTTCACTGAAGTTCTGAGAGGATAGATGCATATATAGATACATATATATCTTTCCTTTTAGAACTTTAGTGAAGTTCACTATAAGGGATTCGGGTCCATGTAACGAGTGTTCAACATAAAAACAAAGTTAAATCACCCAGAAAATAATTAAAATTGCTCCTGTATCACTAGAAAAGATCCCAAGGAAAAAAATCCTATCTTTCCAATGAAATTGAACTCTGGGTTTTTGCCTAATTTCTTGCGAACCAAATGTAAGTGGGCTTAAACTATTCGGTCTAAATAAAAAATAATATCCAATTTTTGTATATCATCAGAAAAATTAACAAGGACCACAAAATATAAATTGGAACTCCGATCAATGTTTTATACTTTTATTGGACGTCATTATAGGGCTTGAGTTGAAAATTCATTATGACAAAAATTTGTGTGTGACGGAAAAAAAAGTATCACTTTTTATAATAAAAATATTATTTTTATTTGTAAAAATACTACTTTTTTTAAGGTTGTAGAAGTCGGAAGTCGGCAAGTGGGCGAATAGCGGCGAGCTACTCCCACTACCAGGAGGCAAAAACTTTGGAGTTCGGCTACAGCAGTTTTAACTTTCAATTTGGGGAATTTCGGCCTTTGGCTCTTTTTCCCACTCACTCGTGAGTTTTAGTTTTAAAATTAAGGTATTTTTTTTATTTTTTTTATTTAACAACTAAAATCACGTCGTTTCACGTATAAAAAAGAAAGAAGTTAAAATGTCAAAACAGCCTAGCCCTATTCGGCCGACTAGTCGCCGACTAATTTCAGGAACGATTTTAGCAGCCGATTACCACAAACTCGGGTCGGCGATGGTCGACTAGCGCCTAGGTGCCGACTAGTCGGCCGTCTAGCCCGAGTTCTGCATCACTACTTTTTTTTAGATAAAAAAAATTAAGTATTACTTTTTGAAGTATCACTTTATTTGCAAAAGTATCATTTTTAAGGTAAAAGTAACACTTTTATCTATAAAAGTATCACTTTACCTAGTGTGTTCCGCCATATATACTCCGTCACACGGTGAGACCGTCACACACAAAACTCACTGATTGATTATTCTCTAATCCTTTTAATTGCCATTAGAGTTTTCATATATGAAAAATGAACATAAAAACGTGAAAACAAAAAAAATCTAATCAAATAGGTAAAATTAGTTATATTTTTCTTTTCTATCGTTAATTTAGTCAACCTGAAAAGAGAGATCGAGTGATTATTGGAAATGCTCCATCTACTCACCATGGACACATTAATTATTAATATGTAAAGATTTAATCCTTAATTTATACATAAATAAATTTATTTATTTTTTAAAAGATTTTGATACATTAACTAGTATGCATATTAACATGTGTTCGATGTGTGAGGAGCGGGACTTGATTGATAAAAAAGAAGTTTTTCATTTCGTCCTGTTAAAAATATCATTTGCAACTTAATGTTGCTCAAAATATTCAAATTTTATTTTATTAATTTTAAATAATGAATCATCATTTTTTTAGTTTTCTTTTGTGGTGCTCAAAAGTCGTACATAGACGTGCTCGTCCACGTTATGTCCAATTGACTAGAAAACAATAAATCCTCAATTCCTTCAATTTTATTGTCATTTTCTTCAAAATATATCTTTTAGTATAACAAATAATACTTTTCAGGTAAGTAATGACATGAAGTAAGGATATGTTTGGTTGGGGTTGAAGCTTGTTATGACACTGTTGATTGAAGTAAATTTGGTGAGAAAAGTAGCTGAGAAATCTAAAAAATGTGTTTTTTTTGGTTTGAGCTCTCCCCAACTATTAAAGACAAAACACATGCTGGGTTTGAGCTCCCTCAACGGGTTTGGACTCAAACCCAAGCAAAAACACCCTAATACTTTTTAGGTGAAAAAATAATATTTTTTATTTAAACAAACAATACTCTGAAAATGGGGCATGCGCTATTGAGTTTTTGCATTCCTATAAGATAAAATATGATTAATATATAATAATACCTTTTTGCTTTGCATATGATCTCATTGAAAACATTTATTTTTACATTATAACTTACCATTCTCAACTGTTAACACGATCAAAACTATGAAATCCAACATTAATTAATAAAAATATTTTTCTAAATATCCTATATAATTATGTATCATGAGAGAGAGAAAGATCAGCTGGGTAGAGAGGGGAAATCTGAGATATTCTCACCCAACCTAACAACAGACAACTGACACCTACGTTGTGGATATGTGACTTCACATTGGATCGGAATTAAAAGGCTGCAGAATCAAGTTTTGAAAGTTTGGTAAATTAGTTGGTAAAAAGACAACGGTCACTAATTTCCTAACTACCACTTATGACAACGATTTTTTGGAAATCTGTTGTCTATTGCTTCTGCTCCAAGTCAGTTTCTGATGCGGTTTTACTGGCAGATTTCTGGAATCTTCTGCAGCGGTTTCTTGCGTATTTCTTTGCATTATCAATGTACTATATATATAGATTACA
>JAUEKW010045314.1:0-13476 GCA_032274785.1 Ajuga reptans
CTAGAACGGGCCTAAAAATGAATGTAATGATGCAATTGGACTTATTATTTTAATTGGTCAAAATAATTTATTTGGGCCAAAGGCCCAAATTTTGAATAATAAACCAACAAAGTAATTTAACCCGTTATTGATGGAATAATGGGTAATAAAATAAAATTGAATGAAATGGAATAAAATAAAATATAATTAAAATATTCTACCGAATAGAAATATTAAATATAAACGGAAAATTCTCGGGCGTTACAGTATCTCTGTCTTATGGCGGTGTCAGATCCGTACCAGTACTTTTGGTCAGAGTCCATTAATGAAGTCGTCTTTTTGGTCGGGGTTGCTGAGTAGGCGACTTGGAGCACACACTACGATCTTATTCAGCTCTCCGAGAAGCTCGGGCATCATACCCTTGCCCAGAGCTGTCAAGCTCTGCCTCTGGAATGAGGCTTCGGGTTGCCGAAATATTTCAGCTCTGATATTTCCTGGTTATCTCAGACCTGGATGTGTTCGGCCCTGGTAGGCACTATCACAACCTACTCACTTCTTATAAATTTTCATCACTTATTATATGTTGATTATATTATTTTACTATATTATAATAATATAAATATATAAACTCTTCATATGTATTCATGTTAAATTTACAAATCGTGCATCGCTCGAAATTATACTAGTTTTTAATAAGAATGATTTTCCACTAAAAAAAATAAAAAATAATAAAAATAGTTTTGACTAGGCATTGTATGAAAATTCTTTGGTCCGACCCAAAATATATCGAGCTCTCAAACTTGCCATTTCGACTCGACTTGCTACGTTCTGTTCTGCTGCTCGACTCCTCCGAGGGCTTCTTCAACTATAACTCTCCATTCTGTTCTGGCCTGCAATAACAATGGCAGAAAGCGAACAGTACGACAGAAAATCAAAGGCAATAGCAGATGAAGCTGGGCAAGGCGACACTTTGAACGGCGGCCTCTTCTTTGAACTCAAACAGTACTGTATACAGCTACTGGACCTCCATCATAATTCTCAGAAGAATCATTCCTTTCTCTCTCATCTCCTTCACTTGCTCCAACAATCTCCCCCGGCCTTCCTCCAGCCATTCTTCGAGTACGGCCTCTTCTCTTTTCATTCATTTTTGAATTTAGCCCCTCAATTTGTGATTCTCTGTTGGTAGTTAATGAGTTATTGTGTTATTGTGTTATGAAATTTTGATTGCTGGTAATTTTAACTGGTGAGGACTGCGTTTAGGTTGGTGTGATTGCTCTTGACACAATTGAATATGAAGAAAATTGAAGGATTAGCAACACGGACAGTTGTTAATCTTTTGAGAAGTTTTAGGTATTGCTAAAGAAGTTGACTCTGCTTGGATTTGGGGAAGTGCTAACTTGAATTCATGGAGAAAAGAATATGAGAACCATCAGATGTTTCTTCTTGTGAATTCCCAGTGTTGTGAACTCAGAGTGCCTCCTGTGGTTTAAGAAGATTTAGGGCTCAAACCGTCAAATTCTGTCTATCATAACAAGTCAACTATTCTACTTCTTTGACTTACTTTAGGTAGCTGATCTGAGCTAGTTGAATGAAATGGTTTCTAGTTCTGTAATGCTTACTGTTCTTGTTCGTTCTCTTATTATCGGAGAGTGTGTGTCCATACATCATGATCATTGCTAAAAGATATAATAACTACTAATATATAGGGATTCCTCACCCCTTGTGCCTAGGGATTCCTGATTTATTGGTGCCTTCTCCCTTTCTCTCTCTTTTTTTGTAAATTGTATTCTCTCCTTCTAATAAAAGCTTTTGTTTCCTATCAAAAAAAAAAAAAAAATCTAACTGGGCCTCAATTCTTCTTCGGGATCTCCTGCAGGAGAGTCAGAGAGCTTTGTGGCCGTACATAAAGTTATTTCAGTTGTGAAGTTGAATCCTGAGAAACAACAGCAAGATGAATGATAATTTTATGTAATGAACAATCTTATACCTGTCACAAGCAATGACAAGGATAAGAATAATAATATAGCTTTCCGATTGTTACCTGTCCTAAGTTTTTTTTCCATCTGGTTCATTGGCTTTTGGATTGAATGCACTTTATCATACAATCTGATGGTGATTATAGAGACATTTTGCCTGATTTAGATGATTCTGTTGTAGAAAAATTAATCAACTTGAACTGGTATGTATGACTGTCTGAAGTGAGGAAACATTTCACTCTAGCGCTAACAAATGAATGCAGAAGGTTAATTCTTTCTGTGAAATTCTATTATAATTTTTCTGTGCATATGATGTTGATTTCTTAACATGCAGTCGCTTATTGTATTTTTCAGCTATACATTGTTCCCATTGCTGCTTCTATTCGATGCATCAGTAAATTGTAGATCTTCAACAAAGTTGGACTCCAAAGATAATTCTTTATTATTTAACACCTTAGAGACTGAACGTAAAGTGAGTGACTCTGTGGCAGAAGGCGTAGTTCTCTGCCTGGAGGAAGTACTGAAGAAGTGCTATCTAGGATCTGTTGATCAGGTACTCAAAGCTGAAAGTGCCATTTTATTTGACATCTGTGTTACAACTGTAATAGATTTACACTTCAAAATGTTTAATTGTATGTCTCAACATTCTCATAATACACATATCTTGTTAGCTTCTTTAACTTATCATTATTCCAAGTTTTCAATATTTGGCACCATGAAGATGGATGATTCTTTAATCCCTACGAAATGGAAATAAGTCTATATGAAATATAGTGAATGAACTCAGGTTTTTGTTTTACAAATGTAAGTAGCTCAATGATTAACAGTACTTACTGGCTGTAGAAAGGGATTTGGGTAAGTGAATGTTAGTGAAAGGAATTATAGAGTTGTGTCCAAAAGGTCTATACTCTTGCCAGCAGAGGAAAAGGAGCACAAATTTTTTCTTCATTCATTGTGCCATTCTGGTGCTTTTGTACATCTTAAAGTTAGGGGAACCATTCTATTCAAATCAGAAATTAGAGGAGAATGATGCGTCAAGACAAAGTAGCTGAAGATATCATGTACCAGACACTCAACTGCATCTAATCTAATTGAGTAATTGTAAACTTCCAAAATGAGTCCATATATGGGCCACATGGATCAATTGGTAGCAAGAAAACCGTTTCAGTATGACATTTTGGCTTAGAAATGAATCTTTGAAATGCCAAGACCCTTTGATACGTCAAAGATCAACTTAAACTTGTTGCTGGAAATCAAGCATGAGATACTATTCTGTTTCTTGACGAAAATTTATAAAGTTCACTTAGAAACTTGAAATTGTTGTGCGATGTAGATGGTTGTCATACTGAAGAAATTGACGCATGGAGCTATGCTTTCTCTGCTGGAAGCTTCAGAAGAGTTTCGCATAGGAGTAATAAGGTGTTTCAGGGCCGTGCTGGTTAATTTGCGCCCTTGTTCTGATGGTTCCTGTCTATGCAAGCAATTAGCTGATATGCCTGTTTTTCCAGTTAAAAAAGAGTTGCAATTTCCAGCTCCTAATTCATTGAAACGTGATTCAATCTCCAATGAATGTACACTAGCATTTCTTCAGTCTGAATCTGCTTCAGCTGCAATTGGACACTGGTTGTCTCTTATGCTCAAGGCATGTATATGTAACTCCTAGATAAATGTCCTTTCGTTAGAAACTGTGTTATGCTATTCACCTTGTTTTATATTGCAGACTTTGCTCTGAATGTCTAACTTGGTGTCTACTTGAAGGCTGCAGATATTGAGGCCACACGAGGTCACCGAGGCAGTTCAAAGCTTCGAGGTGAAGCCTTGATAACACTTCGAGTGCTTGTTGCGAAGGTGATTATTCTTTTGTTTAAGAAACTGTATTATTTTTTTGTTAGCTTGTGGAACTAGATCTGTAATGAAAATGACACATAAGTTATCTCGTTGCCTAACATTCTTTCTGCAGGAGCTGAGTGATGTCTTAGTTAATAATTGTAGAATACGGTAGTTAGTTGAATTAATCTATTTCAGAATGAAATTTTATTCTACTGTGCATCCTCATAAATTGTATATCTACACACTCCTGGTCAATGTCTAGTACAAATTTTGATATGCCCATTACTGTTTGACCATAAGCAAAAAATGGTAATATAAAAAGCTAATCCGTTCATTTTCTTCAACCAATAACAAACAGTTCCCAAGTAAGTTGAAGTGTTTAGTATTCATAAAATGTATAGGCTTGTAAGTTAATATTTTATGCGGAACCTGCAGGTTAGTACTGCAGATGCTTTGGCTTTCTATTTACCAGGTGTTGTCAGCCAACTGGGGAAAGTATTGCATGCATCAAGAACTATGATTAGTGGGGCTGCTGGAAATACAGAAGCTTTAGATCAAGCAGTCAGAGGGTTGACCGAATACCTTGTTATAGTTCTCAACGATGATGTCTCTACATCTATTGATGGGGCCCCTATAGATGACACTTCAAGTAAACAGAAACCTCTTGCATCATACCTGGAGGAACTCCGCCGCATGCCTATTAAGAGCATGATGCACGATGATGTCAGAGAGTCAACTGAATCTGAAGAGAGAGGCAGTATAATGCCTGTGAATAACAATATTCAAGCCAATGCTGACTCTAAAGTTGAATCACTGCATGTAGAGCGTACGGTGGATTGGTTAGCGAATACTACTGCTCATGTTAATAAACTGTTGTCTGCAACATTTCCACATGTATGTTTGACATGGCTGTCGCTTATTTGTTGTTTGTGCCGTTCTTTGTTACCACTGCTCACCCCTATTTACGTATCTTTCCATTTTCTGTCTTGCAGCTTTGTGTTCATCCTAGCAAAAAAGTGAGACAGGGAGTTTTGGCTTCTCTGAAGGCTCTTTTGTGCAACTGCAGTTACACATTGAAAGAAAGCAGATTGATGCTATTGGTGAGCTGGAATTCAGAATGTTTACATTTTTCAGTTGCCTTTAGTTTGTATAATATGTCTTTGTCAATGATTAGATGTTTGCATGAACATCTATATAAACAATTTGGTTTGAATTAAAGTGTGTTCAGAATCTCCTTTTACTTTCTTCATTTGTGCAGCCCAATAGAGACTTCTCGAGCCCGTCATTGTTTTCCAAACTTTTAGGACCTCAGAATAATCTGTTGTAAATATATATGACACAGAAAATTGCAGAGAAACTTCTCAGACCTTATCATCTAGTCTATGGGGGTTAATTCCACCTTACCCACATGGGTAATACCCGCATCCCACTGAATGCATGCCATGTGGAAAACTACCTAAAATTAAGAAATTTTAATCATTGATTTGTAACAATGTTACACGTGTCATTCATCTAATGAATGCGGGTAATACCCATGTGGGTAGGGTGGAATTAACCGTCTATGAGATGCCTTTGTACACAATAATATATGATTAACCTCTTTATAATCATCTTCAAAAGAATTTAAATAATATAAATTCCTTTTCATTGCTAGCCGCTACAGAATTAATACATGTGAGGTGGCTCTAATGCAGGAATGCTTGTGTGTTTTTGTATGTGATGATTCTGAAGATGTGTCTTCAGATGCCCAGGCTTATTTTGAGCTTCTGGTTTCACCCAAAGGAAAACCTCAAATCGAGCATGACATTTCCGAGCTTTTTAGCAGGTCAATTTTCTTCTCCTTATTATGTGTACTTGGTCTCGTTCCCATGGAATGTAGTCTATTGAGTTTGACGCATGCATATTTACAGGTTACTTGAAAAGCTTCCTCAAGTGGTATTGAGTAATGAGGAGCCACTTGCGTTATCACATGCCCAAAAGTTACTTGCAGTTGTATACTTTGGTGGACCAAGACTTGTTCCAGACTACCTTCTTGTTTCTCCTGTATGATTACTGTCCTGGATTATTCTCTAGCATTTGAATCAGTTCTTAGATAAATTTGATATCACGTGAGCACCGATGCATTCCTTAGATAAATTTGATATCACGCGAGCAGCAATGCACCTCTATAAGTTCTCAACTTTGTTATAAGCATCTGCAAAAGAGCAACACTTTGCTACAAAAGAAAGTGTAAAAACTGACATTGAATGCTAAATTGTTTAGAAGACGGGATAAAGAGTAATAACTAAAATATTGTAGGGTGTGTTTTGGTTATTAGTGTTCACTGAACTGGGCTCTTGGTTGAATTAGCTATGCAGAACCGAGAGCTCATATTCAGCAGATAGTTCTGATAATTATGGTCTTGTCTTTCAGTAAAACTTTGTGCATTTTGGGTTGGCCTTATGGTTGGTAAGTTCCCTTCCATGCGTGTTGGTCATGATTAGTATTGCACACCTAGTCTTGCATCTTGGATGTTCTGAGGTGATACCATGCAATGTTTGGTATTTGCACTGAAAGAAGTGAACTTGAGATATTTCAATACTCTTGAAAACAATCTCCTCCAAACCTCAACTTTTGGCCTTTGAAAATGTTTCCATAACACAAGCGTAATATGATGGTGTTAGCTTTCTAAATGACCTTAGCTCTAGCCATCTCGTTTTTTAGTGAACTCCATCCCTTTTTCGTAGGCTCATGTTACTTGACTTCATCTAGGTGACAGCTGCTCGTTTCTTGGATGTGTTCGCATCATGTTTGAGTCAGAACTCTGTTTTTGCTGGTTCACTGAACAAGCTTGCAGCAACAAGAACTGCAACATCTGGCTTCATGCATTCAATATTTGAGATCCAGGCTATTACCAGTGGCGAGGATTCTCATTTTTTAGGTTCCCAAAACAGGAAGAATTTGGATTTGTATAAACGTGTAAAGAACGAATATGAGCTGCCTAGCATGCCACCTTGGTTTGGTAATGTGGGTAGTCAGAAACTATACCAGACCCTTTCAGGAATCCTGAGGCTAGTCAGTCTATACGTGTTTACAGGTTTGTCTCCTTTCATCATTTTTGCTAAATAACCTTTTATTATTCTTATTTTTTTGGGGAACTTACACAAGGACATGTATTCCAGACTCCCGGAGTGAGGGTTCTTATTCTGGTTTAATTGATATTCTCCTGGAGCACTTGCGTAAGTTGATATCTGAGTTGCGAATGAAAGATCTCCAAAAGGAAAGCTGGCAGTCATGGTACACAAGAACTGCTTCAGGGAATTTAGTCCGACAGGCTAGTACTGCTGCATGCATTTTGAATGAGATGATTTTTGGGTTGTCTGATCAGTCTATTACATCTTTCAACAGAGTGTTCCGATATAGTTTACCACATGAAACCAAGGGAGTTTGTGGAATTACTAGAAGTCTCTTGATTGATTGCATCGGTAATGTCTTACATGAATATTTATCGCCTGAAGTCTGGGATCTTCCACTTAAACTCGAATCTTCTCCCCTACAATCTGGAGAAGATGGAGGAATAAGCTTGCATTTTTTCAACGACAATGCAATGCTGCACCAGGTTTTGGTGACTTTAAATTTGCTTATTTATGAATATTTTGCCAATGCACATAGGCTATAGAGATGTATGTAATATGTGGCACTGATTGTATTTCTTTTCCTTTTATCTTCAACAGGTCATCATCGAAGGAATAGGTATATCTAATATCTGCCTTGGCAAAGAATTTTGTTCATGTGGATTTCTTCACTCTTCGCTCTACATGTTGCTTGAAAATATTATTTGCTCAAATTTCCAAGTCAGAAGGGCAGCTGATTCTGTTTTACATGTTATCTCTGCAACACAGAACTGTCCAACTGTGGGTATTGTTGATGCAGTTCTTCTTTAGTGTAAGCATTTGGATCAGTAATCGATACTGTTTAAAATTTGTTTCAGGTGGGTCACTTGGTGTTACAGAACTCCGATTATGTAATTGACTCGGTATGTAGGCAATTGCGCAACTTAGACCTTAATCCTCATGTGCCTAATGTTCTCTCTGCATTGCTCTCTTATGTTGGAGTAGCTGACAAGATATTGCCATTATTGGAGGAACCGGTATGAGTTTAATATCTTGTGGGACGCCTATTTCTATAGTTTCGTGATTGCTATTTTAATGAGATATACTATTTTTGGATTATGACTGATGCTATAGACTTGAACAGATGCGTGCAGTTTCTATGGAGCTTGAAATTCTTGGGAGGCATCGCCGCCCAAATTTAACTCTCCCCTTTTTGAAGGTCGTCCTTAAGAAGCACTTTATAGTACTAATTTGATTTCAGTGTTCTGATTCATAAATTTTGGGATAATTACTGAAGCTACCCTTGGGCTTTGGCTAATTGCTAAAAAGCCCCATGAAGTTTGTTTTTCTAACATATATCCCCTGAAGGTGTTATGAATAGGCCCTTGAGGTTTGCCTTTTTTATTACAAACTACAGCCTCGATTCCTTCATTTGTGCAATTTGCAAGGAAACAATCCTCTTACTATTTATTTTTTTGTTTACTTTTTTCTGAAACTAGGCTAAAGCTCAAGGGTAATTTTAATAGTTATTATCCCTTGTCTTTGTTTTTTTTTCAATGAATTGCCCAAGGATAAATGTGAAGTTATGCCGTCTTATGCTGGGTCTATGATTATTTGCACTTGGGGCTTTATTCCTGTTTCTTTTAGTTGGAAAAATGTAACACTATTTACTGTAATCAACATAAGAAAGCGGTAAAAATGGACGCATATTATTGAAGTGGGGTTGCTAAGCTGATTGTTTGCAAAGTCCTTAAATTGGTTTTCTCAAGTATTTCCTTTTCTTTGTTTAGGCTGTGGCGGAAATAGCCAAAGCCTCTAAACATGATGCTTGTGAGCTTCCCAATCAAGCAGAGTTGTACAAGAAAGATGTCAACTTGAAAATGTTGAGTGTAGAGAACAGAACAGAAAAGAATTTTGGCCATTCAGGATCAAAGGCTTACAATACTGGTAAGTACTTCGGTAATGTTTTGTTCTTGTTAGGATCCATGCCATCATAATTTAGTATGGACCTAATGTTTGAGTAAATTTTAGTTTAGATGGTCTAGATGTACTGAAATATATGATGCTCTAACCTCAAAGTTTTATTTCAGTGATATTATTGCGTGGACCGTATGAAACTGGTGGATTTGAGGCTTAGGAGGTCACCTATAATTTGATCCATGCTCTCTTTAGTTGTGGAAATATATCTGGTTTTTATAATATAGCGTGGTTAGTGGAAGCTTTGTAGTTTTAATAATTCCAGAAAGTAATTCTAGTGTTCGTGAAGACTTCTTGTCCTTGTCCTCTCTTATTTTAGTAATGTATTGGATTATCTTCTTCCAAGATATCCATTTTGCTACTTGTATACTCCTTAAAGAAGAATAAATGACCTTTAACTCGATATACAGTTATGATAGCTGCTTGTACCTATTTTTGTCTTCTCCTATTCATGCTGGCATTGAGGCGAATTCAGGTTGAATATCCTGGTGTAAAGTTTTTTTGTTTTTAAATAAAACTAATGTCCTAAGTTGCCAGCCTGAATGTGGGGTTAAAAAGTATGAACCAATTGGGACATTCAAGCCCTAATGTAGTTAATGCACAAAATTCCAATTGCACTCAAATGCATACCATCCTTGATTTGCCGGACCCCTACAGTTACAGGACTATAATATTTCTTCTACCAATGATATCCCTAACGAAGAGTGACTCTGAGATGTTTGTGGAGGCTCCACAACAAATGATATTCACTATGGCACCTGCAGTTATCTGGAATTTCACCATACTGATTTTTGTCCAATTTGTTCCAGAAACAGTCGAGGTAATTTGCACAACTAAGGCTGACATGCAAGAGGAATGGGAGCCTGTTGTATTCAAGTTTAATGATGCCAAAAGGTATCGGCGGATTGTTGGATCCATTGCAGGGTCATGTCTAGTTGCTGTAACTCCATTAGTTGCTTCAGCTGATACAGCAGCATGCTTGACATCACTGGATGTGGTTGAGGTATAATTTTGGCTCGTCCTGAAAATCAGATCAGTGTGTGTTTTTCTGTGTGTGTATGTTTACTTATAAGGTTATAGTACTCAACTGAAGTTCTTAATTGTTATCTGAATCTGATTCTCATTCTTTTTCCTAAACATTTACTGAATCTCGCTTATTATCTGAGCTATTTTCTCATGTTTAGCGTTTGGAAATTAGTATGTATATTGAAACTCGGACCTTCTCAAGAATGAAAATGGGAGAGAATTAAAGTGACCCTTGCAAATTTGTAGGGATTCTCTTCATAATACCATTGCAAACATTTTCTGTATTGCCTGGCAGTTAAGCTACCTATCTGATTATTGTTAAGATTCATTGTTTTACACTATGATGGAGCAGTAATCAAGGAGGAGTGCGTACTGAACTTTTGAATCTTCTAAATGACATTTACACCCTTTTCACTTGAATGTTTTCTTTCAAATCATTGTGTGATTTTAAAATTGACATCATATGTTTAGATAAGGAAGGAAGTTGAAGTAGCCCCAATAGAAGAGCAATTTGAAAAAATGCTCTTAAGATGGTTTGAATGTGTAGAAGCGACATGTAGATGCTCTCGTACACCGTTTAGAAAATAAATTTATTAACTGAAATTAAGAAGGGAAGAGAGAGACTTGGGAAGAAAGTATTAAAGATATATGTTAAATATAAATGGAAACATGCATCTCCACTGATGGCAATGACAGGATGTGATCCATATAGCTGAATCAACATTGTGAGATAAAGACTTAATTTGTTGTTGTACCCATGTTTAGATTGTGTGCAATTATTGGGTTATGCATCTTAAAACTCTTGCAAATCTAATCATGTTTTCATTTTCTTCGCCAATTTTCTTTTAGGATGGCATTATGGTACTTGCCAAAGTGGAGGAAGCCTACAAGCTTGAGATGGAGACGAAAGAGACAATTGAACAAGTCATTCAGTCGTGTTCACTTTATAATCTTCTTGACACTCTAGGTGCTGCTGAGGATGAAACTGGGGAGAATAGATTGCTTCCTGCAATGAATAAAATCTGGCCTTATTTAATCGCGTGCCTTCGAAATAAGAATCTACTGGTGAGTAGTCTTTCTTCCTCTACAGTTATTGTCTAAAATACAGATTGTTTATACTCTAAAAGTTTGTTAGTTTTCATTTAGGGAAATATATGTATTAGTAGTACTATAGATGATGCAAATACTTTAACGTATTCCGCTCGAAATCTGAGCAGCCTTGTTCGGTATGAATAGCTAGGGTCCGTTGGATAATGGATGTGACAGAAAGGCCTCACATTTTGGATATAGTTTAGGACTCGATTGCTTTTAGTGAGTTATCTTGATGTATTTGCTATGAAATTTGGTGGAAATTGTTCTGAACAAACAAGAAATTATATATTTTGCCTTATTGATATAGAGATTTGACAAATCAGGGTTACTATGTATTTGAGCAGCAATTTAGGATAATAATTTAAAAATTTCACGCATTAAGGACGTTCTGGCTTGAATAAATAGGGCCAGAATGTTCTTAATGTGTGAAAAAATTACCTTAAGTGTCACGTCAAATGCGTGGCTCACATGTGACCAATTTCGGCCAAATTGGGACATTCAAGCCCAAATGATTATAATGCAGACTTTATTTATTTTTAAATTATTGTCTTAAATTGTTAGGCCCGAATAGATAGTGTTCTTGATTTGTCAAAACCCATATTTCCCGCCCAAAGAAAAACCATAAAATATTCAACGACAACGTTTTGCTCTCTCTCCCCCATCTTTTCACAAGTTTCAGGAATTTGGTCTTGGTGTACTAGAAATGTTGTCTTTATATAGTCTTCAACTGCTGTGCAGGCAATCCGAAAATGCTCAGAGACAATCAGCAAAGTAATCCAAATCTGTGGCGGAGAATTCTTCTCCCGCCGCTTTATTTCTGACGGCATCCACATCTGGAGACTTCTTAGCTCGTCACCATTTCAAAAGAAACCACTCACGAAGGAACCATTACAACTCCCGTACAGAAAGGGTCCCACATCTTCTGAAGATTCACCCTCCGAAATATCAAACCTAAAAGTCCAGGTAGCCCTACTCAACATGATTTCAGACATAGCTAAAAACAAAAGAAGTGCTCCAGCGCTAGAGGCCGTGTTCAAAAAGGTCTGCGGCGTTGTGGTTGGGATAGTGTGCAGCGGCGTGAAAGGCCTTCAAGGTGCTTGTGAAAATGCCCTTGAAGGGTTAGCGTCTATTGACCCTGATCTGATATGGCTTCTGTTGGCCGATGTCTACTACTCGAGAAAGAAGAGTCCGCCTTGTTCGCCGTCCGCTGAGTTCCCGGGGGTCACAGAGGTGTTGCCTCCACCAGCATCGTCCAGAGAGTATCTTCATGTGGTGTATGCAGGTCAGAGTTATGGGTTTGATGTTGATTTCACTGCTGTGGAGGCTGTTTTCGATAAATTATACGCGCGGGTTTTTACCACAAAAATGTATAAATGATTGCATTTTGTATTGGACTTCTTTATTTCTTTGCAGTGGCTTTTGGTTAGCCTAGTTTTAACTGACCAACTAATAATTTACTGCACATTTTTAGTTTGGCTGCGTATTCAGACAAACTAAAAAATTAGGGCCAGTGGGAGGTATGGGTCGAGTTTGGCCTTTTTCAGGATCCGCCCCGCATGAAAAGAACTGGATTCGTAACTCGCTTTGTCGCACCTCCTTAGGAAACTCGACTCCGCCCCGCTTCGCTTCGCTAACCTAGTGGGTTTACTCTTTTGGCCATGTCCTGTTGTTTTTGTATTTTTTTTCCCAATATATTTAATATTATTGCCGCTATTTTTTAATATAATGATATTCTAGACTTGAAATATATTAAAAAAATATATACTATTGAATAATTTTATTTTACCAAAATAACTAAATAAGTTCTAAAATTGAATCAAATACAATAAAAGAACGTGAATATATTGGTAAAAAATTAGTATTAAGTGAAATATATTACTATAATAAATAAAATATTAATATAAATAATATATACAAGACATGTTTAGTAAAATTCACTACCCGATTCAACCTGGCAATGCTCGTTTAATCGGATTCGAACCCCTCCTGAAACCCATTTGACTGGGTTTTAACCGATTCCATATAGAACAGGTTTGTGGTGTGTTTGGGTTTCAACCTGATTCATTGCCATTCCTACCTATGCAGTGCATCCCCTAAAAAAAGTCACATAAATAGAATATAACCAATCATTGTTGAATAGTGATAATATTAATTGGCACTATGGCCTCGAAAGAGTGAAATAAGAGGTGCTAAAATACATAAAAGTTTTTTCATAGAAAAACTGCAAATAAGATAATGACAATAGATGTAAATGCACTTGAGGACTAAAATTTTCAAAATTATCATTTTATAACCCAAAAGTATCAATTTTCAAAATTTCTTTAGTATCATACTGCAAAAGAGTTCTATTGCAGATTAAAGATATTGTTAAGTAAACCACACAATAAAGACAACAAACAACCAAGAACACACTTGAATGTTTAAGCTAACAATTGATCAAACACTTTGTAAACTAACAAACACACCAAACTTACGTGGTTCGATTCCTTGGGGAATCTACGTCC
>JAUEKW010045643.1:0-13474 GCA_032274785.1 Ajuga reptans
GTGTTCTTAATTAATATGATTGGTAACCAACAACGATCCAAGGGATTGAAACGGATCAAAGAACAGTAGTTCGAATAAACTGTCTCGGCCGAGACCAAGTGGTCTGTCTCGGCCGAGACATGTTTTTCGAACAAGTCTGTGAGTAGTTCGAATGGACTGTCTCGGCCGAGACCAAGTGGTCTGTCTCGGCCGAGACATGTTTTTCGAACCTTTGATGGCGTGTTCCTTCACTAATATGTTTCCTAAGGTTGCACTGTGATGATGTTGTCAATATACATTGTTATATTGGATTTACCTTGAAAGAATGGAGCATGTTCAAACATGATATATGCTATGTAAAGCTAAATGGCTAGTCATGTTCCAACAGTAGATAAACAAATCACCTTTTATGGGGATTTTATATTTCCACTAGAGTGATGAATTGTGGGGGTGGATACATTAGATAATAGCTAAAGGCTAATCCACACAAATGGATAGTTAACCTGAAAAATGTTAGCTGTGAGCCTATAACATGTTTCGACGTATAAACATTGGTTCGGCTCTTGAGGAAGTAAGAGACTTCAAGTTTTCTGTAAAGGAATTTCCATGTTAATGTAAGATTGTGCATGCATGTACCTTAAGTGGTAAAATGCATTAATTGGCAGTAGACCTCGAGTGGAGGAATTCTACGTGTCGAAATGGTACCACAAACTAAGAGTTTGAGAGGTCATTTAAACTGCATGTCTAGAGGAATGGGTTTAAAAATTCACACAATAAAGAACAATCATACCGGTAACCCAACCATGATGACTGAAGATCCTAGAAAGTTGGTTCAATGGGACCATTAAGTTATGAAAGTTCAGTAGTGCACTTGGACCATATTTTGAACCCATTGCCTAGAGACTTCCAAGTATTGTAACCTGCGAGTGTGGTGAGGTTAAGTCCACGTGACTTTTAGTGGTTCCTAATTAACCTGAAATGTGGGGGAGTATTGCGGGGTACTCTTGATAGGAGACCACCTATGTAAGTGTGAGGAAGGCCTCCTCAATGAAGCACTTATGAATCCAAGAATGGTCCATGGCCGAAACGGACATAATTATGAGAATGAGAGGTGTTAGAGGCTTATTGTGTAAATATTGTTGACTCGGTATACACCACGGTAGAGTAGTTCAAGGCATTACGTCCACTAAGCTGCTAGTATATCTGTTATATCCGACATTATCTTACAAAGGAAGGTTCAAGGCCGCAAGTTACCTCTTCTGATGTAATATTGTCTCGTGAGAACTGAGTATGTGAGTCTGCATTCATGCGTGCGTCAATTTCCACTCATGTGGGGGATTATTGGAAAATCGGTTTAATTAAGTGTGTGTTGACCCAGGTTTGAACCGATTGAGATGTGGCGTAGATTTAATTCTAGTTGAATTAAATAGAAATTGGAAAAGTACATTTCACAAGGATGAACGTAGCTTTTGGAATTTCTCAAAGCCGATTTTCGGTGAGTGAGAAATTGATGGTTAAGACTAACCATGCTAAAGTATGTCTAGCCACATATTTGGGTAGTGGTTAACTAGACTAAGCAAAATCAGGTTTTGAATAACCAAATCGGGTCCAACCTGGTTCAGCTTGTGGCTTTTGGATATCTAGGATGAATTTGGACAACCTTGTGTACAGATTAGTACCTTGAAGTTAGTGGGACACTACCTAAGTTAGTGGGTAGTGCGACATTCAATTGGAGGATGTGCACTAACCCCACTACCAAAGGCCATTAAGTGGAGGACCACTATCTAAAGTAGTGAGATAGTGCATGGAGGTTCTGACCTCATAAAGAGTTCACTACTCCACTAACTTGAGACTTTAATTCCCTACATGAGGTGGAGTCCTATAAATAGGATTTCTCCATATCATTTTAGTGGACTTTCATCATGATTTTCCTAGAGATTTGCATAGGATTCCTCATGTCCTAGAATTATGTAGGAGTATGGTCTTTTATCGAGATATGCCCATTTTCTCAACACTTTTCAGTTCGTCGAAGCTCAAGGGTTTGAAGTGCTACTACCTTTGAGACGTCAGTCGTTGTATCTTGGGGACATTACGCTAGTAACCGTGAGCACCTGAGCGGGGCGTATTTATCTAGCAGAAAGAGTCCTGGACTCGCCTCGGCTGCCCCTTGTACTAACGTGTGTTTTGTAGGTTCATGGATGTGGTCATGGAGATCATATTTTTCCGGTTATGTGGAGTTCAACAATATTTACGACAAAGATATGTAGCTGTCCAATCCAGCCATAAAGGGACAAATCATGTTGCCTTAAGGAGTTGATGCTCCGATCACTTGCTCATGTTGGAACAAGGTTTTTGTACTAGTAGTGTCATGTACAAAATATCAGTTGTAACGTTATTGTAGCCCAGATTTTTTCCACATGATTAAAGGTAAAATGGCCTGAAAATGTGTCAACATTTAAGACTATTTACAATGCTCGCTTGAAGCATACAGTTATCGAGCATGGAGGTCGACTAGAGTTGCAATATCTGTTGGGAAAGCTACGGGAGCTTGGGTATTTCTTTCATGTTAGAAGTTGTGACAAGCCCAATGTTATAAAAGATATATTATTCGCTCACCGTAAAAGTGTTGCACTTTTACGTGCATTTTCCGGTGTATTGCTGATGGATTGCATATAGAAGAACAACCGATACAAATTGTCATTATTGGAGTTACAAGAACGACCAATACAAATAGCCTTTATTTATGTTATTTTGTTAGTTGTTAGTTAAAAAGTGAAGTGTAGCTAGCCTCAGAAATGCTACTTTACGATTAAACAAGACCATAAATTATTAATTTTATTCAGATGGATCATTCAGGACATTTGATTTGAGATAAATAGGTTCTTCTAAATACCGGAGTAGCTTATTTGACTCTGAAATTTTTAATCAAAACAAAAAAAAAATCAAATTAGGAATTCACAAATATTTAAATAAGTCAAGAAATAACAAGATAAAAATTATTGAATAGCTTAAAAATAATTTTTTTTGCTACTGAGGGCGGGGTTGGTATTTATATCCATAAAGTTTATTATGGCTTTTACAATGATTTCAGTTTTCAATAATTTACATTATTATAATGATGCCATGTCTTTTGAGATTATCTTAGATTTTTTTATTATTTTTAGATTTATTTATTAAATAATTTTAAATTTTATTTTGTTGATTTCTTCATTAATTTGAATATATTTATAATTTGAGTTGTTAATTTCTTATTTATTAAATATTGCAACCTATTTAGTTATTTTAATATTTGGAAGGGTCATATTTGTATCATATTAAAAGTCCATGGTTTTAATGGTTCCATCTTTTTTGCAACATGGTTGGACTTAAGTATTAGAGCGCGTTTTGGCTAAATTTATAAACTTCATTTTTCAAATATTTTATTAATTTATAAGTTCTTAAAAAAATTACACTTCCTTCATTCACAAAAAAAAAGATATATATAGAAAAATATATATTTTTCACAAAAATAAGTTATTCTAGCAAATTTTCCTTATTTCTTCCAATATTGTCCTTAGGTAAATCTAAACAAATCTCATAATATTATAATTAACTAGATTATATGTTGTCTCTATTGGTATGGAGGAAAGAGGGAGCAATTTAGGGTAATGAAAGATTTGTTGGAGAGAAAATTAAAATGTAAGATTATAAAAATATATTTTCTAGAGATGTTTTTGTCCATCTCACAATTTCTTGATTTTTACTTAAAAGTCTAAAATAACTTTCAATAGAGAGAGATTCTTATAAGTGTTTTAAACAACTTATAAGATATTTAAAATAAGTTTATTAAAACACTTTCTTAGGCTGAAGTAAATAGAGAGAGAATAGAGAGAAACAAATATATTCAATTACAAGGGAGAGAGGAAAGTTAAAAAATATACAACTGTCAACTTATTCCAACCAAATAATGCTTCCAACCTTACCAATGTCAAATATCATCACGTTACCCCATGTTAATCGGTTGGGGCAACCCTAATCAAACATAGCCTTAGTGTGAGAAAGGTTTTTAAAAAAAAATAAAAAAATTATGAAATTAAATTGAGGGGGAAAGAAAAGGACAGAGGAAAAGTCTACTTTCCACCACCTCCGTGACCAATCTCCACCGTTGCCTTTTCCCTTTCTACAAATTAGCTTTCCATTATTCCATTCAACTCTAAACCGCTCATAATTCTCCTTCCAAATCCTAAAACCAAATAAACCCTTGATTTCTCTATTTCCAAACGTGGAATGGGTTGCTAAATCGCTATGAAGAAGCAGTGTGATCACCACCAGCATATACATACAGGAATTGTATCTATACATCGAATTCGGGGGGAAACAGAGTGTTATGTGCGGGTGATATGGAGGAATTGCCGGGGGCTTTGGGGACAAGTGCCAGTTTGGCTCTGAGACTAGGGCAGGCCATTTTTGCTGTTGCTTCACTGCTCTTCATGTGTTTCGATGTTCAATTCTACAGTTACACTGCCTTCTGGTAATTCTCACTTCTGCTTTTCCCCCTTTTATTTTGATTATTGTTTCTTCTTTTTTGCTTTTTAGTTTATTATTATTGGTACTGCTTATCTGTTAATAGTTATACAAGATTCAATTAATATGATTTCTCTATTATGTAAAAGGAAAGTATTCATGTTTAGAGTTGGGATGATCAGTAGATTTTTGTTATAAAAACTGCTAAAGAGATGTTTGATGATTGCAATTTACAATAATTTGGTGATTTACTTTTTGGTTCTTGTCGGTGGAGATTTTTTTATTTTATTTTTTTGGGTTTTTTTGTTTGTTTTGGCATTATTCAGAATTCTGTACAAAGACAAAATTTGAGAATCTTTAATACTCCATAGAAAGGTTTCTATTTAAAAAATTTACAAACTTTTTATTTTTGGTCAATTTGATTAAGGTATAAACTCTTCAAAAAATATCAATACGTACCTACACGACTTATTTATTTTTTTATGACTTATTCAATCATATCTAACCAATTTATAAAATAAAAAAAAATTAATTTTTTTACTTGAACTAGTAAAATAGAACATTAATTTTTGAAACATGACTTTTTTGGAATAAATTTTTCTTTTTCCAAACATGATCTTTTTTGTGAAACGGAGTACTATGTTTGCTCATCAGCGACGTGTTACAATTTTCTTCAGTGACTTTTATGTAGTTTTCTGGATCGCTGTTTCATAATTATGATCACCAAATAGAAGAACGCAAATATTTTACACTAATTTTTGTCCTTCATAATTATAGCGCAATATTTATTTTCAATGCCAATACGTACAGTACACCTGATCAGTTAATGATAAATCATTTGTTTTATTTGATTGAAGATTTAGGTAGGTCTAGTAGTTTTTTTGCTCATAGAAGAATCTGCAGTGACATGACTTAACAATTGAATTACAAAAAGGGCAAAAAAATAAAGCTGCAGAACTAATTAAATATTGTATCAATGTTGTCCTGCAAGAATAGTGATATTATATTTCAATGTTAAGCTCAAGTAACATACATATGCAAATCTATGGATGTTTCAAGTAAAAACATAGACCCGAACTTTCCTAGAGCTACCATCAATAAAAAGTCACGAAGTAGTGTTTCCCACTGATGGACGAGACGGTGGTTGGTCCCCAAAGGTTGTGCAGTCTTCTCTTATGTATTTATTTGTTTCATATGTTTTTCTTTTATTTGTAACTTGCAGCTTCCTGGTAACTATTATGGGTTTGGTGATCCCATGGAGCTTGACGTTGGCAGTGGTAGATGTATTCTCGGTTTTCATCAAGCGTCCAGCTCGTCAACCTGGGATACTTTCAATCGTTGTCATAGGAGATTGGGTAAACATCTAATCTCATATACTCCATTCGTCCCAGAAAAAGAGTTTTTTCTATAATTTAAAGTTAATTTTTCATTGAAGCTTCCGATAATGTTCTTATGATACTTAACACTTAAATGTGATCGTGATAGAAACACTAATGATATATGACATTGTTTCATAGGTTCTTTCGTTTCTGTCATTAGCTGCATCATGTTCAACGGCTAGTGTGACTAGTCTTCTGCTTGCTTCGGAGGGATTCTGTACAGCAAAGTTATGCACAAGGTACCAGCTCTCTGCAGCTATGGCCTTCTTATCGTGGTTTCTATCGCTATCTTCTTCCCTCTTCAATCTCTGGCTTCTTCCTTCTGTGTAGTTCACCTGCATCCATTTCCTGCAAAATGACATATATGTACAAAATTAGATGGGAAATCACAACAAGAAGATTTTGTTGTTTGAACATCCCAGTTATAGTATTCTTCATTGTAGCCTTGCAAATGTACAGTTATAATAAATTGTAATGAAAGAGGGCTACCTCACTAGCTTTTCTTATCTATATAGAGACTTGAAATTTTGATTAGAAAGGATTGGAAAGTAAATTCACTTTGAACTGGTTCTCTGTTCATGAGGCATTGTAGGGAAGGGTTCATTTCAGAGGAATAACAAGTTATTGTAGTTGTTACCATGAGTTGGTTTATGTCCCTTCGGGGACATCCGACAAAATTGGAACGATATAGAGAAGATTAGCATGGTAGCATGGCCCTGAACAAGGATGATACCATGAGTTGGTTTTATAATTAATTGATTTAAAATATGAAGGAATTCTATGGTGCACCTTTAGTATCGAAGTACCTATGAATTTTACCTGCTTATAGCAGGTTAATGACCTGCAAAGATGCAATACTTATATATAGGCTCTTATTATTTGGGGTTTTTATTTATTTTGAGTTGTGTCCTTGGGTAGGGGTGAGCATTCGGTCGGCTCGGTTCGGACGACAAGAACAGAAAATTAATTTTTTTATATATCTGAAACCGAACCGAACACATCTTCTTAATCTAACCGAAAAATTTCGGTTTGGTTTGGTTCGGTTATCGGTTTAGGCTTTAATTTTTTACATCTTTATTTTTTATTTTTTATAGCAAAAACTCTCGATTTCATGATAATTGTTTTCGACAAATTAAAGAAGAGATCAAAACATAAACATAAGTTTTAATTTTAATGTATGTTACAATGTGAAAATTACTAATATATCAATTCAATCAAGAAAAATAACATACAAAAAATAAATAATTGAAAATATTTAATTAAATATGAGTAGTTCGGTTCGGTTCAGCCAACTGAATTATTTTTGGGTAAGAACCGACCCGAACCGAATTGTAATTCGGTTCTAATATTTGTAACCGAACCAAACCGATTGTATATACAAAATCGAACAGAACCGAATCGAATCACTCAGTTTGAATCGATTTTTCGTTTTCGGTTCGATTTTGCTCACCCATAGCCTTGGGTTTTGGGTTCTAGACTTTGTATTGTGGACTTTTACTATTTTTGAATTTTAATAATTTGAATTTAAAATAAAATATTATTTAGTTAAATCACAAAACAAACCAAAAAGCAAAATCGAACAGAACCGAATCGAATCACTCAGTTTGAATCGATTTTTCGTTTTCGGTTCGATTTTGCTCACCCATAGCCTTGGGTTTTGGGTTCTAGACTTTGTATTGTGGACTTTTACTATTTTTGAATTTTAATAATTTGAATTTAAAATAAAATATTATTTAGTTAAATCACAAAACAAACCAAAAAGCAAAATTGCCTATTTTATAGAACCAAAATATGCAGCCAAAATAGTCCTGATTCACACAAATAATACATTCATACGGTAAAGCCAATGTAATCAAATTAAAAAGAAATGATGCCTGCTCGTTACATATTGTTGCGCATTCGAAAATTACTGAAGGAATAGTAATTAATAGTATCTATAATTTCTTATTTAATTCAACAATACAAAATAGTGAATAATTAAGTATGTAAATATAAATTTTAATTAATTAAAATAGTAATTAATAGTATCTATAATTTCTTATTTAATTCATGAATAAAAAAAATCAAAAAATATTGTGAATATTATGAGAAGAACAAAAAGAGGCACATATCAAAGAGTGGGAATTTACCAAGGAAAAATATGCAAATTATCCCTTGCACTAATGGCTCGAGCTCAAATTAGATCATAATTTTTTTTAATCCAAATAAGCATTTGAACTTTTAAAATTGAACAAATAAGCCTCTGAACTTTTATATACGGGACAAAAAGAACCCTCATACGTATTAAATAATTAAATAATAATTAGTTAAATAATTTTTTCAAAAAAAATATTTGACAATTTTATTTTTAAATTTATTTTAATTTTAGTCCTTAAGAATAATTATGCTATTTAATTTTTTTACTATATATGATTCAAAATTTTGAAATATTTATTTTATCAAATATATAATATTCACATTTTTAAATAATAAAATTATATAATATTTAGTAGTTAAAATATTACTTTATTGGCAGATTTCCGTGCATCGCACATGAGTAATATTAGTTATGTTATATAGTAAAGTAACAATTATGTTCCAAAGCATTTATACTTGACTAATTCAAAGTAATTTAGAATTTAGAATTTAAATTTTGAGAAAAGTATTTAATTGGAGTATCACCTGCCTATAGTTTACATACTTGAAAGAGAGAAAAATTAAATCATAAAGACCCAAAAAAAAGCCAATGGGAAAATGGGAAGACGATAAAGAAATGTAGAATGATAATTGGAGAATGAAAAAACAAAAAAGAAAGAAAGAAGGAATAGGGGAGAGAGAGAGAGAAAACTAAGGGGAAGAAGAGAGAGGAGAGAGAGTGAAGCCCAAAGAGATGATGATGTCTTGCCAAGTGTCATAAATTAGATACCTTACCTGAATTAATGTTAAAATAATTAGTTTAGTTGAGTAACCAATTCTTAAAAGTAAAAAATCAGATAGATAGAATTTGTTGCGGGTATTGGTACCCCGTACCCCTAAGGCACCATAGAAGCCCTCTAAAATAAGTGACTCGTCTTCTGAACTATTTTTTGGGGGGTTTTGGTCGAAATTTACTTCGCATAGATCATTTGAGATCAATTTTATTTAAATTCCACTTCTCAAACCAAATATTGCATATAAAGGATTTGGAGCATACAATGATACAATTGAACAGTAAATTTATTGAGGTTGCTGAATTGAGTTCGTTATTGTACTCCCTCCATTTCAAAAAAGTGTCACATTAGAGAATATGAAATTATTAAAAATAAAAAGTATCATTTTAGCAACAACAAAAAACCCACAATCTTTCCAATCTTACCCCTAAACAACCTATTTAATTTAGTTGATTATATTTCCTTATTCCACAAAACATATTTGTCATACTTAATTTTTTCAAAACGGGCAAAATGAAACTTTTTTTAAAACGGGGTAGGAATTTAACATTTATTATTCTCCTTTTGGAATTTAAGTAGTTTTAGTGAAACATGAAGTTTACTTAATACATAATCATTTTGGAATTTTGGGCCAAAATTCTTCCCCAAATAAAAAGTTTCAATTTAAAGGCAACCTAGATTTATGACTTTGTAGGAATTTGAGCGTAGTAGTGCAATCTTGTAATTTAGATTAGACTAGTAGCCAGGAATCAAATTATCCAATCCTTACCAAAAATTGTACTTAAAAAAAAAAGATTTATGACTTCGTATATTAATATATTAAAATGTTAATTGGCTTCTTAAAAAATAACAGAAGTGGGCCTTTAATTAGGGGGAAAATACCCAATTAGCAACCCCATCTCTTTTAATTTATAATTTTCATTTATTTTCCTTTTAACTTTTATTTATTTATTTATGGAGGTGGAGTTGATATTTTTATTTTTAATTTTTGGTGGGGATAGTAATCGCCCATTGGTTGTCGGATTGGGTGTTGTTGCTATTTAATAAGAATTGGGCCTATAAATGGGTCTGAGACAAATGCCAATCCATCGTTCTTAATGAAAGATGGCCCACAACCATCTTTGAAGATATCCAATCCACAAAAATTTTATATGTGCATGCTTGTAATTAAGAGGTATGCGTGTGGTTTATTATTATAATGATAAGTAGAATATGAAAAAAGTATTAATAGGCAATTTTATGTGATAATTGATACACAATCATATGTACATCATAAGAAGGAAAAAAAAAAAAAACAGAGAATTTAAAGAGGAATTAAAAGGTCATTCGGTCCAACGAAATTCACAGTCTGAGCAATTGGGTATGTGCCTTTATAGGTTTTATAATACTCTAAGGTGTCCTCTATAGGCAAACCTTAAAGGATTATATATAGTTGTGCGATGAGTGTTTGGTTTAATTATTTTATGTGTGATCGTGTTTTCGTGCATAAGTTTGCTTTTGGAATATGATATTTGTGGTGGAGTTACCCCAATGTAAATGTTACATTTTATTTTTTATGAATATATTTATTAATTTTACTGATGAACAAAAACATTTGTAAGTTTTGAATTATTTTGTTTTTAATGCTCAAAACTTACATATGACTAATTGAGAATAGCAACCATAGCCCTATAAAATTACTAGCTACCAGGTAAATGGCGAGATTGTTTTCCAACCGAGTTGACAATCCTCCGTCATAACGTTTACAACCATGCATCTTATTTGTGGGGCATATATACCACATACAAGTAATATAGATTACATGAATGACATAATTGAAATTAAATGTAAATACAACTAAGAACATAAATACATTTGGTGAGGCCTCATTAAATTACACACGTGCGGTGCATGCATCCATTGACCCACTTTAGATCTTGTCCTCTCCTCTATAGGCAAAATGACACTGGCTTACAACAAGGCTGTGTGTTTTTTTTTTTTTTTTTTTTTGGTGTTTTGAAATATTCAAATCAAGATCTAAATGGCCAAATTAGTTAATTAGCATCATGCAGTTAATTATATACACAGCGATGAAGTGCTGTCCAAATTAATTTTCCAATTACCTTAATGAATCCAAGCTATTAATTAGGTTTGACTAATTAAGACAGCCAATTCACATCTAGACCAAATAATATATAAACATGAACGCTCCATAATAGTACTTTCTGTTCTAATGAAAAAGTTCAGTTGCATATATTGATGCACATTATGTTATTACTATGCCATAATTCAAGTTAAGAATAATGTGTACAGTTACATTTAGTTAACTTAAATTAATTTAAACAACCCTTATAAAATAAAATGTATACCTTAATCAATGCGAGCTATAAAAATGAGATTAAGAATAGAAATAAAAAGGCTATATTTCGGTGGTTTTAGCTATGAAAATATGATTTATGATATTCGACAATTTTATTATGTTTTTAGTGATGCAAGATAATTCTGTAAGTGGCGTGTTAAATGGGAGAACATGAAAGATGAGTGTTGATGTGACGCAAGGAGATGATGATGAACAAGAGGCAATTTGAGGAGATCTATCTATCTGATCATTCCCAATCCATGGTGACAATTATAACAACACATCCGGTGTAAAATCTGGATTTAAGATCTCATTTAATAGGCCACGGGTCAACCTAGAAAACATACACTCTTAGATCTCATTCTATTCGTCTACCCTCACAAATCTACTGTTAAACTCTATTGTAAGCCTATTATAACACAATTTATAATAACTCCAACCCGACCTATTTAGCTATTCGGGTCAAGATCACACCCCGAGCACATCCATTTATATTACGAGTTGACCCGTCAACCAGTTTTGGACTAGGTTGAATTGGTTAGTTTAATTTTCAAGATGAGGGCTACTCTTGAGCTATTCAAGGGTCTTGGGTGGATAGTTATCTCAATACTTTATCCAGTATTCAACAAGTTATCACGGGTTATATAGATAGTCGGGTAAATATTTTTGCCAAAGTAAATAATTTGTTGAATTTTTTTTCTTGATTTTAATGAGATATAGGGTAGCCCGATTACCCACGGGTACCCGCATACCCGATGGGTTTTACCCGTACCCTATCCGAGGCAAATTATAGGGTAATAGGGTAGGGTATTGGTAGAACAATTTGTATCAGGGTAGGGTATGGGGGAGGCTTACCCGTACCCTACCCTACCCGTTGATATCCCTATCAACCGGGTTTGATTCATTTGTTTTCCGAACCCATTTAGAATTAATTATAATTCTCTATATTCAAGTTGGATCGTACCGTGTAGCAAATTGTCATTGTGCGCCATCCCTAATGATCATGAAGAATGGGCCGGGATAGTTAATCGGTTATGGGTCGTTTTAATCCGATGGAGAAAACAGTATGTTTAATTAAGTACTTTTTATTGTTTTTTAAAGTAAAGTATGTTGATAGAACAAAAAGGGCAGTTAACAGAATTGAAAACGTGATTAAAATTAAATTGATGTAATGCGGAAAGAAGCTTCCAGGATAGTATATATATTGGCCCACCTAATTATCATTATTTGAATTAAAAGTAATACCACGTCTTCGACTGTATTTGTTCCAATATATATAGAATCTTGAGAGTTAATTTCATATTTGATTGGAGAAAAGGGGAGCATTACAGCTACTGATGTCCAAGATTGCCTTTCGACTTGCTTTAATTAAACTCCAACTTGCTCTAATTTCTTTATTAGCCTGTCCCTTTGTGGGATTATATTCTCATTTCATTCTTTTATTATTTTTCAATTTTAAATATTTAATCGTGTTATAACTAATATTGGAAATTAATATTTTAAACAATATTTTCAGGTACTGTCCAAATCTACCGTTAATACTTCTTTTTATCTCACTCGTGTCCCACTAAAAAAATCATAAAATATGGACTATGATTTTTGGAATTTATGTGAAAAAGCAGCAAAAACATTAAATCTAAATTATGATTGTATTTAAATTTATAATTAGTTGTAGAAGATCCGAATTGGAAGAAAGATTGCCATCTCCTAACACATTTCGGATCTTATCCTTTTAGGCAGTGTACTTTTGAGGAAGATGATAGTTGCACTATCTAATTGAACAAGATAAAGAGATGGATAGTGTATTTTTTTTCTTTTCTTTTCTAATGTTTTCTTTCTGAAAAAAGTTATGGATATGAATATTTCTTATCCATATCTTATGTTTACTTTAAGGCTCCGTTTACTTTGAGAGATAACCTAGGATAGTGATATTTTATCTACCTTTATCTAGGCCCCGTTTCCTTCGCATGATAGGATTGTCCTATATTGATTAGTGATTGGATAACATGTAGGATAGTGATTAATTTTAAGTTTTTATCCGGCGTTTACTTTGCTTGATTACAGTAGGATATAGTTGAACCTATATCACTATCCTATGTTTACTTGGTAGGATATTATATGTGATTGTAGTTAATTTTATTTTTTTTTTAATTTTTTTTTTAGAATGGTTAAAATTTGAAATTACCCCCAACTAAATAAAAATAAGAGGATGAATGATACAAACACTTACAAACACATTAGTGTACGAATATTTTAACAAGATTAACATTTTTTAACAAGATTAACTTTTTTTAACAAGATTAACATTTTTTAACAAGATTAACTTTTTTTAACAAGATTAACTTTTTAAAATAAGCGACGAACAT
>JAUEKW010045753.1:2666-13474 GCA_032274785.1 Ajuga reptans
AATAACAAGGTTCTTAGCATCTTGAAAAAGATGAGAAAAAGAGTTGGAGTGGTGGATAGACGTGTTGAGATAATCAAAAGATACGGGTGAGAAAACCACTTTGTGCTCAATTGGCTCTTCAAGAGTGTGGCCAAAACTTTAGGTTATCTGAAGAACATATTCAAGAAAAGTTTGGATCAAGAGGAAGATGCAAAAGTCGAAAAGGAGATGCACATGATAATGAGTGAATGCGCATCACCCTCCACCTCTGTTTTTAATGTACACCACCACTTCCAATCCTCCGAGGGATATCACCTATGGCCCCAAAGTGTGGAGGGCACTCTTCTTGCCCCCGGAGACCATCTCATATCTCCTGACAAACTTGGGACGGGAACAGAATCTTTCTCTATGAGGACCTACTCCGAGCTAAAGGCATGTCACAAAAAGGAGTCGAGGATCATTACCCTATGGGTTATCATTCTCTCTCCTTTCCTTTATTTACTTTAAGTAGGACTAGAATTTATGTGCTAAATAAGTGGTTGATATGTAAATGCTAATGTTTGTGAATTGTTAACTAATTGAGCGTTTGTGAAATACCATTATTTGTATGCACCCGGGCTTTAGAATGATGGATTGATTTGGTGTGCATGTATTCCACTCCCTTTATGGTCTTGATTTCTAGCACTTGAACTCATTGTTTAGCTCAAGTTTGTGGGAAAGGGGGAATGATTGTTGTGTCTTGTGTTTAAGTTCATGGAGCCTCAATTAGTTTGATTGATTCATATCCATGATCTATGTATTTTCATCACATTATGTATATTTAGTTTTTTATTGCTTGCTTGTGGATAAGAGTGCTTTGGTGAATTTTTGTTGAGTTGATTTTTGGTAATTGGATGGTTTGGAAAAGTTGAAAGTGTCCCACGTATTTTGAAATTGAAAATAAAAATTCTCTAGAGCATAATAAAAGCTAGAGAATTCCTTGTCTAAAAAAATGGATAGGTGGATGCGATTTATGAGTAAGGAAAATCTTGGCATAGTAATTAAGATTAAAAGTGTACATAAAATAGCTTATCCTGAAGTTGTGTCACTAGTAAGTAGCACTTCAGTTCTAAAAGACACACTACACGATTAAAGGCGATTTCATGAAGAATAATGTGAATTGGCTAAAAGGTGGTAAAATAACAATGGAGATGTAGGAAGTAAGCAATAAGGTGTTTGAGGCCGCCGAGTGAAGTTCATGCATTCAAAGTTCATTCCAGTTTAGGTTGTTCAAAATTGTCATAGAGTTAAGTTGTAATGTAATGCGTCGAAAAATCAATAGAAAATCTCAATAAAAATGTGCATCTGGTATTAAATAAGAAAAATACTTGTATTTCCCAAAGAGCAAGTGTAGTCTTCAATAGGCAAAAGCTAGACAGGAACATGTATTCCTTTCGAAGTAAACCCAGTGGAAAAAGGAGAAATTGGGTGATAAAATTGAAGGCAATTGGTTCGAGGGAGAAAAAAACCACATCACCTACATTGGTGAGTGCGTTGCTACTTCCTCAAAAAGAATCGAGCCGAGACCACTTTTGGCCAAGGATTGTGAAAGATAGTAGATCGTCTAGGAATCACTCACATTGAGAATATTTTGGGATTGAAGTGAGGGCTTTTAGTGTATACGACCTAGGGTAATTAGTGAAATGAAAAGTCACTTGTTTTCCTAAGTCTTATGCCTCTTTATTTCTTTGCTTGTTTATTAATTCCTTGAAGTGAAGTGATTAAGAAAAGTCATGGTGAATCAAAAATCTTATAGAAATTGCTCAACCAAAAAGGGAATTCAATTGTAGCGGACTTCCAATAATTTTCCAACCTCGTTTTATTTATGCTTAATTGTTAAATTTGCTCAAGGACGAGCAAAGCTCAAGTTTGTGGGGATGATGAAATTTGAAATAGTTGATCTTTTTCTTGCATTTCAAGTCCACATTTTGTTGAGAATCATGTTCATTTAATATGTTTAGGCACAATAATGTATTCTCGGGTTAATTTTCCTATTCGATATGATTTGATGTACTTTTTGGTATTTTTGAGTTCTATTTTGTAGGAATAGGAAATCCGGAGATCAAGACAAGACGTCCCCACACAACCATACATCTCGACATATATTTCAAGGTTAAAATAGGCCATACTCAGGCCGGGGCCGAGCCCGACCCGAAGTACATTGGAGCTCGAACAAAAGTCGTGAAGGAGTCAAGATAAAAAAATAAGAGAAAATAGGTCAAAATTAAAAAAAGAAAGTCAGACATCAGGAGACCATCGCGCTCACCTGCTCGCCCGTCGCTGCACACCCGCGCGCGGGGTCATCCGCCGTCCGTAGGTCGCTGGCACAACTGCTCTATTAGCCCGCATGCCTCGCCACCTGTACCGCCACTAGTACCGGTACTGGTATGGTGCCGGTAAAATATCTGCAAGTGGCCAACCCAAGAAATTGATCCGGCCCCACGGGTTGGATATCTGGGTCGGATATTCAGGTCGCGGACTGCCTATTTTTGTTTTAGGTGTTGTAGTTTCGTATTCTGACCGTGTTTTATCTGTCCAATGTTGGAATCCAGTAATTCAAAGTCCTATGAAAATCTAATGAAGAGTTATACAACTTTATAGAAGGACTCAAAGTCCAATTCTCAACCAATTTTGTATAGAAATTCCAAGAAAAAGACTGAAGCGTCAAATAGAAGTTTTAATTCAACTTAAAGTCAACCCGAGCACTCCTTTTATTATTTTACTTATGTACCCTTACTTAGAGACTTATTTTCTGCATAGTTTAGCTATATCTTGGGTTGTATAAATACCCATCACTCCATTTCATTTGAACAACTTAACTTTTATCTTCTACTTACCTTTAGTTTTTCATTTTCTAAGTTAGATTTTCATATTGTTAGCTAGGTTCCCTCCTTCTTCAAAGGAGAAAGCCATCTTTTGGTGAAGAACCTTGGAGATTGTTCAAGGATTTGTGACACCCTTCAAGATTATTAAAGCTTTGCAAGATTTCTTCCATTATTGAGCATTCCTTTCTCCCTTTCTCTCTATTTTCGATTTTGTATATTTGTTGTTTGATAATGTCGTTTCTTGTTTATGGGTTGATGATTTGTGAGTAGTTTCCTTGTTTCTAGAAGCTAGGGAGTAGCCCGAGCTTCGGGGTTGATGAATAATTGATTTATTATTTGATTTGTTGTAGTTTGCGGTAACCTAGGGTTAGAGTTTAATTAATATTAATGATGTCTAAGGATTTATTGTGTCAACTCATAGGCTAGACCGTAGCTTATCTCTCGAGGACCTAACAAACGGAATCCATAGATGTGCATTAGGAAAATGACAATTTGGCCCCTAGGCTTAAAGTTGCTTGTTGTGCGAGGCTTGTTCAATTTAGTTGCTCAAATACGTTTAGATATTGAGTGCCACGGCTTAAAAGAAGTGAGTGAGAGCATAATATTGGACATTTACATTAATTGAGCCCTCACGATGTAAGTGGAGACCCGTAGGAGAAGCTCAATCAGAAAGGGGAGTAGAATCTAGAGAACACTTATTTCAATGGGTGAAATTATCTTATGCATGTGTGTAGTGATTACTCCCCTATATCAGTCTATAATATGGGAGAATTCGGTATATGATTTTCTATCCTTACGCAATAAAGACCCTCCTGAGCTGAGGTCGGTTCTTAGTTCAAATTTTGTGTTGGTAGTCTTCATCGGACCTCGTGTATTCTTCTATTTCTATGGGGATTAGGAATAAATTACAGTCCGAGAATTACATCTAATTAGGACGCTGGTTGGTTGGAAATTCAACCTCGTGTTTCCATAACGAATTATTTAATAGTCTTTGGCATATCAACCTCTTCTTACTTTGGGTGAAACTGAAATTTCGGAAACATCTTCTTTATCAAATTAATTTACTTTTATTTGACTGATTTATGATCTTGATAGATTATAACTCAATCCACTTATCGATTTGCAAATTTTATGCCGAATAGATAACTTAGCTAGTTTCACGGAGAATCTTCTTCTTGGATATGATATCTTATAAACTACCTCTGTCGAAGGGTTGTACGCTTAATGTAGTCCGAAGAGCGCACTAACCTAACCGATCATGAGGTTTTTCATGGCAAGTTCAGATAGCACATGGTTTTAAGTTAGGTCAAGCTGAAGTGTTGAGACGTAACTTGATCAGACTTCTTAGCGATTCTGGGAACAAACGGTCTTTTACAAATTTGTGTATATCGACATTAGCCTTTCATACAATTCTGAATTTTTGGAATCCAACATCACACGAGGGAATTACGGGCCAAAAATAAAACTTCAACATGTTAGAGGTAAAAATAGGAGCACGCGCAGGGGTATACTGTGCGGTATCGCGACTAGTTACCGAACTAGGGGGTCGCGAGGTTTGTATTGGTGACATACCAACAATAAGAGATAACTAAACCCTCACTAATCATCATAGCATAGCTTCTTCCTTAGGTCTCCCTTACGCTTCAAAGAGTTAAGCAAATGTAATTTCCGGTATTAAAATCAGCGAGCAGAAACGTAACAATCAATGGCCAGTAGATTCCCAGGTTAGTTATGAGCAATCAATAGACATTAGTTAAATCCAAATCCTAGGTTTATCAATTTTTACCATAAAGTCGTCCAATAAATCAACAATACAACAACCCCGGGGCTTGGGCTACTCCCTAACCCCAGGAAACAAGGCTACTATTAGCTCATAATCAAAGAGAAAACAAAGAACAACATAATTAAGCAAGAACAAAGCATAAATTAAAAATAAAGAGAAGGGAGGAAAGATAATGCTTAATAATGGTTGAGCCCTAGTTTTAAGCTAATGGAAAATATGCAAAGAAAGAAAAAGATAAAAAAATTGATACAAATGCGGGGGAGGGAGTATTTATAGATCCCATTCCCTAGCTAACTAAAAGATATAAAAATATACTGAAAAGCCTCTAAAGTTGGGGTAAAAACGTAAAAGAACAAAATAGAACACTTGGTTTTAAGTTAGGCTGACAAAAAGTGTTTAGAGTTAAATCGGTTGGACTTCTCGGTAATTCTGGGAACAAACAGCTAGACATGAGCTCTCAATTTCTATTATAAAATTGTATATCTCGCCGCCATCTTTCTTTAGAATTTTGAATCACCGGAATCCGATATTGGAAGAGGGAGATACAAGAAAAAAACCAAAACTACAATGGGTCAGAGGCAAAAATAGGGACGCACGTGCAGTGAGATATTGTGCAGTATCTATAACACTCTGTTCCACGCATGCATCGTGACATTATTATTATACATCTTAGTGCATCGAATTCTTATATATCCTACATGTGAACATAAGATGATTATTAAGTGTGCAAGAACATCCGATTGAACGAGTCAACAATGCCAGTCAAGGAAATGATTCAAATGCAAGAAATGAGCATAATTGCTTAGACAAGGTTAGAAGTATCACACTCGAAACTTGACCATCTCAATCTGATATGAACGAAGCCCTAGGGTAACCACTAACAAGAAAGTGAGCCCTAAACATTAACTCATGGATATATAGAAGTACTTTTGAGACACTTGATGATTTTATTTAACTTCGAACTTAGCTAGATAGAGTATTAGTTGAAAACAATGATCATAACATGACTAGTAAACCTAGCGACTACGGACTAAGCGTGCGACTTTAGGGACTAATAATTGCCACATTATAATTTGTGAACCTATATGTTTATTTACATTGAAATTATCCAAAAAATTCTATGACCACATGCTACAATACAAATTTTTGCACCATATGAAATTTATTTTCCTTAGGATATTATGGGATCATTTTGTGTGATTTATATGGTTTGAGATTTATATAAAATTTCCATGGATCCTCTATTGTTGGAACTTATATAAAGGTTGATAAATTGCATTTCATATTATTCGAAACATGTACGAAAGTTTGTTACATGATATTGTTGTTCGAAATTAACATGAAGTTTGGTTACAATTTATTTTCGAAACATGTATATATGTGCATCACAAGTTTGATCATCAACTTTATTGGTAGCTTTTTTTAATTTGGAATCATATCTTCTATGAAATGACCCCTCTATCACTCTATGACAAAGATTATAATCTCTCTACTTTTTATACTATATTCTCTTACACTCACCAATCAAGGTAATGCAAGACATCACACACACACACATGAATTTGTCTGTGTAAGCTGATTTACATACATACACACATCATCTCATATCTCTCTTGACCGAATTACTCTCACCCTCACTCATACACTATCTACTAGCCACCCACCTAGAGGCTTAGGTACACACTCTTGCACTCCAACATTTAGCCAACTAGAGGAGAGGTGACAAGGAGATGAGTGCCATATCAGCACAACCATGCAAAACATTTGCTAAGGTGGTAATCGGCCCCCACTTCACACCTTCACCTCCACTTAGTCTCACTCTTGTTTCTTTCCTCTGCAAGCCACCAAAAGAAAGAGAAGAAAGTTACATCTCTCTCTCAACAATATTTTGCCGAAACCAAACCCCTTAACCTTAACCTCAATTTCACATGCAATTGTGGGAATGTAAAGAAAAATCACCCTATAACTGAGACCACCCTTAGAGTTGGAAGGAGGAGGAGGTTAAAGAATTAAGGCACCATTAGGAGAGCTTAACTCAAGAAGGAGGAAGAAGAGGTGAACTTTCGAAGATTAAGTCGAGGAGGCTAGCTACGACTCAGTTTCATTTTTATTTTTGAGCTAGGTTTCAATTCAAGGTGAGAAAGCTTCTCTTTTACATGCTCATGTAAGAGAATCTAAGAAAATTTTATGCATGTTTAAATTTTGGTGGAAGAGGTCGAAGTATGTTGCATGCACTTAGAGTAAAGAAAATTTGGTTGGTGTGAATGATTCTATGTTAAAATTATGATATGAGTACTATATGTTAGACATTCGGGTTGAAGATCTTGTCATGTTTTATTATCTAGAAGAAGATTAGGTGCTATCTTGTGGACTATGAGTTATGTATTTGCAAATATATATATGATGTTGCATGTTAGTGACAAAACTCCTTGTAACTTTCGGCCTTGACAAGTACTATGTGCACGGGATGACTAATGTGATATTGGAGTTGATGTGGTAGAAGAATGAATTTTTATGGTGGAGTTAGTGAAATAAACTATGACTTGTATTTTGAAGAGTTTTCTTGCAATATATGCCTCGGTCTTGATTGGAATAAGAGTATAGTTTGAAATTCTATGAGTAGAAATTGGTACCTTGAAATTAAATTATGGTCAATCTATTTTCTTTTGAAAATTATGTGAAATATTGAAGATCATTTGTCTTTGTTGAATTATACGAAAGAAATGTAATTTTCTAGAGCATGGTACATACTTTATATGAATTCTATTAGCATGGGATGATCTTGTCTTATATATGAAGATGAGATGCACACAAGTTGGATTTTGTTTCAAGCCGTATCATGTAGCTTAGATTACACATTGATATACTTATGATGTTCTAATATGTCTGTATGTTAATTTGAGGTCTTTAAACATAATGCATGTTGAATTCAAACCTACGAAATGGGTTGGGAGTGTCTCCGCCTTACATGATAAGGAAGAAAAACTATTGTATCTCAAGTGATATTTAAAAATTGTGCATGAAAGAATATTATGGAATTGATGATTTAGCATGTTAGAGGTTAACTTACAAAAAACATATCTATGGTATGAGAAGAAGTTTGATATAAGATTAAATGTGGTGTTATATTAATTTTTACGAAGCATTATTTTTTTATGTAACTTGATTGAATTTGTAAAGGATGTGCCTTATGGTTTAAATTTATAGAAATCGGCCTAAAATTTGAAAGGATTTTGGAAAAGAGAAAAAGATCAGGTTGAGTATAAATTGATATAGATTATATAGTTTGATATATGAAATGATACAATATGAATGATTAATGGTTCTATACTGATAAGCTTTAATGTTCGAACTTAGAAGTAATGCTTCATTCATAATATGTTTTAAATTAAGCAAAAACTTATATAACATAGATGCATGGATCTTTTATATGTACCACTGGTCGGACTAATTCTATAAGTATTACTTTTTTACCAAAAAGTATCACTTAATCCGCCAAAAGTATCGCTTATTTTTAATAAAAATATGAATAAAAGTATCAATTAGATTGATACTTTTATTAAAAAAAAAAGTAATATGTTTTGGCCAATTAAGTGATACTTTTTCGCCACCTTATTGAGCGGACCTAAAAAAAGGCGTGAAATAAAAAAAATATATAAAAATTTTGAAGTCCATTCATGTACATTCATTTTTCAGCCAATAATATTTTTTTTACGAAAAAGTAATACTTTTTCTAGAAAAACTAATACCTTTTTGAAAATTGGATTTGGGTTAACCCGTTGCACATAAAAAGATCCATGCATCGGGGACACATAAGTGCTACTCTTTGAATTATATGTGAATTTGTTGTGCTTGAAGTGAGACCTTATTTGATGATATGTATAAAACTTATGGATACACGAAATAGAATAAGCTCTCACGGGTTTATTTAAGTAGACTACATGACACTACGTAACTAGGAAGAAACAAGAGAAATGACATAAGACTAAATAACCAGGAATAGTAAAATAAATTGTATGTAGTTGAGAAGATGGACTTTAAATTAAATAAGAGAAACCATGACTAGACTACGCATTACGAGACATCAACAATAATATGGAGTAACTAAGGAAAGACAACAACAGTTTCACGTGATTAGGTTTAAGCATTGTTGATACACGTCAAATCCGGAATGTTCTTATACAATCAAGACTCAAAAAAGTTAAGGAAGTGGGTAACGCTGCCCATTATCTCTTTATTTGCCGAATTTGTATGTTTCACTCAACTCGTTAAGTGGGTCGGACTCGTTAAGTGGGTCAAGAATGTTAGCCTATTGATTGTTTTAAGTGATCAATAGAGAAACCAAGGAGCAAATGTACCACGTCTTATCGTTAAGTAGTGGGGCCCATCGTCAAGTGGTGGGCTAAATAAAAAGGAAATGACTCGTACATTTCGTACAACTAAAATAGATTATATATAGTCTATCCTCTGAGTTTTAAAACTCATGCCTTCTCTAAATAATTTTTCAGGTTATGGCATTTTAGAGCTCCACTCCGGTATCAGTGACTAAGTACCTCGTAGGGATTTTACTGTTCCTATTTGTGTTCTGCTTGGATAAGGGTTTGTTGGATCGGTATTACGGGTACTGAATAAATGGCACGTAATAACTAAATAAGTGATAGAACACTTAATAACTTTTTTCAGTGCTAGTTATGTAAACTATGAACATGGTTTACTGTTGCTGTACACTCTAAACAAGTAAGCATTACTCTAATGAATGCTTAATGTATGTATGATAGAAAGGAAAAAGAAGGGCTCGGTTTTAAGTAAGTAATGTATAAGTAGTTTCCAAATCCCTTCACGGGAATTGGGGGGTTATAGTGTCGGGACCGATATGCCAAACCAGTGGTTGGCGAGGTTCGTACCGGAGACTATACCAGTACCCCCATACTAATGGCAGTACCTACGGTGGTACCAGCCGTGCTACCCGCCCCTGTTTTGGGTGCAGGGAGGTCACCTCTCCGTCTTTGTGAATCTTTATCTTCATTCGTCTTTTCAGACCCCTTCCTATCATTTTCTCTTCCTTGTCCCTGCATGATTTTTGTTCGCGACTTGATAAACTTTGATTTAAACTAGGCATAGGACCGAATATGGTATGTTTGTACCTCAAAATGCTTGCCATAATGTATAGGTATGTATAAAAGCCTTCTTTGGATCTCCGAACTTTCCTAACCATCAAATTACAACTAAAATACCCAAAAATGCATTAATTAAATCATATATAAGAACAATTAATCAAAAAATACACTTTTCCACGTTATAGCACCTAAACATATCAAATGAACGTAATTCACAACAAAATATGAATCTGAAATGCAAGTGAAAAATAATTATTTCGACGTTCATCATCCCCACAAACTTAAGCTTTTCTCATCCTCGAGCAAAATTTAACAATTAAGCACATGAAAATGAGATTTAAAATTATTGGAAGTCCTCTAAATCCAAATTATCTTTTTGGCTAAGTATTGTTGTTGAGCTTTTTGATTCACCAAAACTCGTCTTAAACATTCAACTTCAAGGGATTCAATATACGACCTAGAAAACAAAAGGGTATAGGACTTAGGAAAACATGTGATGTTTTATTTCCCCTAAAACCAAGCCGTATAAATTAAAATCCCTCACTTCAAACCTAAAATATGTTCAATGTGGGTGATTTTTTTTTTGTTTGAGAAATCCAATCCATAAACTTAGGCAACCGCCTCATTAAAAACAATATGTTCCAGAGACAACGGGACATGCCCCGTCATTCGCACATAATGATCAACCAAAAATGCAAAAGGAGCTAAATGATGAGCCAAAGAATTGGTCGTGTGTCTAACCACACTAAAAGAAATAAAAACAAAGTTGCACACAAAAGTAGAAATATTGGAAACTAAAGAGCCAAAGTAAGTGAGGTATGTAACTGGCTTCGACAGTCTATAGAATAGGGTTGAGTTGTTCGTCTCCAAAATGATCCATTGTAGTCCCAGCTCCTTTGCCAACTTGATTCCTTCAAGACCACCCCAGGCTTCGACTTCCCAAACCCCCATTCTTCCCAATCGGTGAATATTCATGGAGGAAACAACTTGTCCATCCTCCCCACGAATAATGACTCCCACGCCCATTTCCTCTTATTTTACCAACGAGGCATCAGAGTTAATCTT
>JAUEKW010045864.1:0-13470 GCA_032274785.1 Ajuga reptans
TGCATGATTTTCTCTTATAGAGGATTGTCTTTTAACATATTATACAATATAAGATAAGATAAGATGTCTTATTCCTTAAAAAAATGATGTTCTATTTCCTTATACTTTACTTAAATACTATGTCGAGTAAATTCACTGTCCTTTATTGATTATTCAGATATTACATGGGTTGATCAATACGATGTAGTTTTATGTGTGAGACACGATTGAAACATCGTAGTTGAGACAGATAATTTGAACTGTGTTCAGAGGGAATTAAGATTTAAGCATAAATAATTGTATGAGACACATGAGACCGTGTTTTGAAAGCAAAGAACAAAAATAAAAATTTGGCCCAAAATTTGTCTATACTTACACATTCCCCTAACGCCCTTATTAGTAGGAATTTGACTAGTTTCACTCCTCTTAATTAATTATTATCTTATCGTATCTTATTCTAATAATAATATATTCATACTTTTTTGGGATAGATGTCAGATTCGGATTTTATATTTGATTGTCAGACGTTAATTGATGAGGCTCACCGAAACCGAGTAGGCGAGAAGTCTGAATCCATCCAACTTATAAAAGAAAAAAATTAAAGAGTAACACTTATGCGTCCCGATGCATGCATCTTCTTATATGTAACGGATTGAATTAAATTTAATTTTTTAAAATGTATTATTTTTTCTCGAAAAAATATTAATGACTGAAAAATTGAAGTACATGAATGAACTTCAAATTTTCTATATTTTTTTATTTAACGCATTCTTTCAGGTCCGCTCAATAAGGTGGCGAAAAAGTATCACTTAATTGGTTAAAACTTAAAAGTATTACTTTTTTTTTAATAAAAGTATCAGTCCAATTAATAATTTTATTCATAATTTTATTAAAAACAAGTAATATTTTTAACTGATTAAGTGATACTTTTTTACTTAAAAATAATATTTTAAAATTAGTCCATAAAAGATAGGTATAAGTTTTTGCCAATTTAAAACATGTGTCAAACTAGCCTGATTGTCGGAACTTATATAGGGCAAAATCCGAATAATATCGTACATATATAGTAGTAACATTTCTGCATAAAAAATTTAGATAGCAAGAAATTATGCTTAGGATCCGGTAAACCTTCTATATATTAGCTGCCATATATGTACCCTATTATAATTATCTGAATTAAAATATGTAAAATAATCGGGAAAATATATTTTTATCAGTCTCATCTTCTATATAAGATATATAGATTTATTAGTCTCGCTATCTTATCAATTGTTAGTGCATGTTAATATTCCAAATAGATCTATACCCGGTCCCTATGTATGTTGATTTCATGTTGATTAATGTATGTGTCTTCATTTTATGAAACATAACTTAAGTTGTTACTTATTTGATATTTAATTTAAGAGTCATTTTCAAAATATTTGATACTTATTTTAATCTTATCGGACTTCTGGACAAGGCGGGTACATCCCATGGGCTGAGGGGGAGGTACGAAACATGTTATAATTTTTTTTTTTTTTTTACGAGGACAAGTTACAGGTTTGGCAATATCTGTCATATACTGTCCCCTTTACCATCTCTATATATAATGTCGCAACTAAAACTTAAACTGGGACGAGCAGAAAGTCTGTCTTAAGATGTGTGGGATAAAATATGTCTTAGCATATACAGCCACATCACACCCTCTTCTATGATCACCATACAAAAATCATTTAATACTATTCAAATAATCATAAACATTTTGAACTGTCATTAGCCGAATATGATCCGCTTGCTTATATAACAGTCCAAACATCTCCTTAGCATATTTCGAATATCTATTCCTGTAAATGTAAATAATAAAGAGAAAAGGGAAAAATTAGAAAATTTTAAACTCTAATATTGTTAATTATTAGCTTATCTCAAATTCCTATTCGTGGAAATGTAATTAATAAAGAGAAAAAGGAAAAAAAAATCTGAAATTTTATCCAATATAGTGGGATGTGACTCATATGACATGCATCAAAGCAACTCCAAAAAGAATGGGAACATGAAGGCTGTATTTGAATAGGTTTCTGTACAACTAGTTTGAGACAGACTTAAATCGCAGCATATATTTATCTTTAATAGTTGTTTTTGTCTTTAATAGTTGTTGGGGTTTAACACACATTTTTTACATTCGCTAACTACTTTTCTCAGCAACTTTATTTGAGTCAATAATATCACAGACTTCACTCCCAACCAAACACAGTCCAAATTTCGCACCACCTTTTTATAAATAAATATTATTTAATTTTAATTTATTTATTTATTTATCTTCTCCCTCCTCCTTGACTCAGTTTCTCCCACCTGCACAGACTGCAACTCCATCCTTATCTCCATTTTTGTTTTGACATTTCTTAGTAGCTTATTTTATGCCCCAATCTTTGCTTAACGAACCTTATTAATTGCTTTGTTAAACTAAGTGAACTGCTTGTTAGTGATCATCTACTTCGGTCAACTGGCAATGGCAGCTCGCAGAATCTCGTCTCTTGTTTCTCGCTCTCTTCCTTTGCTTTCCCATGGAGGTATTCACTTTGATTATTAGAATTAGTATGAGTGTTGATCATATTTAGTGATGTATGTTGAGCAAAGTAGAGTTGTTGTGTCTTCTATTCATTCTTAAATTTTAGGTTTTGTGTTTTTTGGTTTGAATTAGGAATGCATGGAAAAAATATGGTCAGTTCCTGTATATGTTTGCATTAGTGAATCCTCTGCTTAAATAATCTTACTTCTGAGTGATTTTACTTCTGTGTGAGTTAATTGGGTAGAAAATAGAGTTTGATGTAAATATGTGGTTTTTCATCTCTATCAAGGTACTGTGTATGTTGATTAACCTGATGGGATTGAAAGTGGTGTGCGATTCTCTTGATGGCAATATAGCTTTCAGAAATTTATTGGAAATGCAAAGAATTTAAAATTCTCTGTATTCAAACTTAACTTTCAAGAAAGATGATTGGTTATGATGAATTATATAATTTCTATGGGGCTTATCCATGTAAATTATGATGGCATTTTTCAAGACCGTTTGAGTTTCGACTCTCTGGCAGTAACTATGCATCTTTCTACCTAAGTTGTTTTATTTCCTGCTCGGTTTTGTTTTCCCATTAGAATTTTTTGTTCACAAGGGTGCAATCAATTTGTCCAGGAAAACGAACTTATGTGGGCAGGGGGATCTCCCGGTACAGCACAGCCGCAGCTCTTGAAGATCCAATCAAGCCACCTGTTAGTGTACAATATAATAACCTTCTCATCAATGGGCAATTTGTTGATGCAGCATCAGGTGAGCTTTCTACAGTTTGAAAAGCGGCTCTGTTTTATGTTGCTTGTGCTAACTAATCAAACCCTTTGAATCAGGGAAAACTTTCCCAACTTTGGACCCTAGAACTGGGGAGGTAATTACACATGTAGCTGAAGGTGATGCAGAAGACATCAATCGAGCAGTTGCTGCTGCCCGCAAGGCTTTTGATGAGGGGCCATGGCCTAAAATGACTGCTTACGTAACCATTTCTTGCTCATTCTTAATCTCTAATATCAGTTGGTGCATTTCTATTCGCCGTGCTTAATTGATCTTTATGAGTAATGCAGGAGAGGCAGAGAATATTATTGCGCTTTGCTGATTTGGTTGAGAAGCATAATGATGAAATTGCGGCACTTGAGACTTGGGATAATGGGAAGCTGTATGAACAGTCTGCTAAAATAGAAGTACCAATGTTTGTTAGACTCTTTCGTTATTATGCAGGTGTGTATTTACAAGAATGACGAAGTATAAGTAAATAGAAACATTTCTTTCCCTCCCTTTTTCCTTAATTGATCATAATGATTTCCATTAATTTCTTCAACAGGCTGGGCAGATAAGATTCATGGTCTCACAATCCAGGCCGATGGGCCCCATCATGTTCAAACTTTGCACGAACCAATTGGTGTGGCTGGCCAGATTATTCCTTGGAACTTTCCTCTACTGATGTTTGCTTGGAAAGTTGGACCTGCACTGGCATGTGGCAACTCTGTTGTTCTAAAAACAGCAGAGCAGACTCCGTTGTCTGCATTACTTGTAGCCAAGCTATTACACGAGGTATGCTGCACGATAGGCAAGCTTTGCATTAATTGATATTAATCTATTTCACTTGTGGTAATCTTTGTTTAAATAGAGATTGAAGTCTACTAGACTATTATACTCTGTTTAATCTCATTTTGCTTCACCAACATAATCAAGTATATGAATGATTCTCCAGTGGTGGACTTCTGTTTTTGATCAATATGATACTAACGTAACACGTACATGGAGTTGGAGTTGATATCAATATTGCTTTTGGACAGGCTGGCCTTCCTGATGGTGTTCTGAATATTGTTTCTGGCTATGGTCCAACTGCTGGTGCTGCTCTTTGCAGCCATATGGATGTGGATAAGGTACAACAGTTTAGAGTTCTGGCCCTGCTCATAGTTTAATCACAGATGCGGATTCTCTTGTACGGGCTTTTCATATGAAATCAGTGTTCCATGGTTAATATTTTGTACTCCTGCTAAAGAAACGCGTCGGCGAGGTTTTGCCACTTAATTTATCAATAATTTTTTCAGTATGCCTAATTTCCTGTACATCATTCGTGTTGAATTTCATGTACTTCACACTTGAAACTTATTCTAGTGCTAAGTTTGCCGCATACTTTTGAAAGCAACTATAAGGGATCACAAAAAAAGTATTAATTGATGCATGATTCATCAAATGATTTATGTATGTCTCCGCATCTTGATCTTTTGTTGATCCACTATTTGCAGATCGCTTTCACTGGCTCAACAGATACTGGCAAAATTGTTATGGAGCTGGCTGCCAAAAGCAATCTGAAGACAGTCACTCTGGAACTCGGAGGGAAATCGCCTTTTATTGTCTGTGAGGATGCTGATGTGGATCAAGCTGTTGAACTAGCACATTTTGCCCTTTTTTTCAACCAGGTACGGTTGATATCCACCCCTGCTGATCTGGGCTTTGTTGCGACCATCTTACCTGTCATATGGGCCCTCTGCAGGGACAATGCTGCTGTGCAGGATCCAGGACGTTTGTTCATGAGAAGGTTTATGATGAATTCCTGGAGAAAGCAAAAGCACGAGCCATAAAGCGTGCTGTTGGCGACCCATTCAAGGCAGGCATGGAGCAAGGCCCTCAGGTAAAACTGCCAAGATTCTCTCTGGATATTTTTCAGCACTATTAGTTTGCTTTATTTTGGACATAATATCTAATACATAACCTTACTTTCAATTTCCATGAACTCCAGATCGATTCAGAACAGTTCGAAAAGATCCTTAGGTATATTCGATCTGGTAAGCAAGCTGGAGCTACCCTTGAAACTGGAGGTGATAGATTTGGTACAAAGGGCTATTACATTCAGCCAACTGTTTTCTCTAATGTCAAGGTAATATCACCTGACTTAAGAGTAAGTGCATTATTAACTTTGAGCATGATAACTTATTGATCATCCCTGACAAGTACTTTATTGCAATTTTCATAGGATGACATGCTGATTGCACAGGATGAGATCTTTGGCCCTGTCCAGTCGGTCTTGAAATTTAAGTATGTTGCAAAATAATCTACTTTATAAGATCATGAGTATATGATTTATTTTGTTTTTTAGTAAACTTTACATGCCAATTCCAGGGACCTCGATGAAGTGATTCGTAGGGCCAACAACACCAGGTATGGTCTTGCAGCTGGAGTTTTCACTCATAACCTTGATACTGCGAATACACTGATGAGAGCGTTGAGAGTCGGGACAGTATGGATCAATACCTTCGATACATTTGATGCTACAATTCCTTTTGGTGGCTATAAGATGAGCGGAATTGGAAGGGAGAAGGGTGAATACAGTCTCAAGAATTACTTGCAAGTCAAAGCAGTTGTTACCTCCCTCAAAAATCCAGCATGGCTGTGAACTCTCTGAAAGTATTCTTTCACGAGTCAGTTCAAGACTTCAAGAATTTGATATGATGATGAAAAATTGCACCTGTTTCATGTGCTGTTTTATGGTCCAAACCCCACACACCCCCTCCCCCCCAAAAAAAACCCCAAATAAGGAATGTGAAGGAATTGTGTCAAGTTTGTCTCATCATGCACTTGAATTGTTATTCAATAATAATACATCAGTTTTTCTACGTGGCTAGTGACTACCAGTAATTTCTGCACTTATTGATCTCTTTTATTAATTATTGTAAAAAAAAATGAAGAATATAAGGTCTTATTGTTTGGTGTTGCATTCTGGTGGTAGAACTTTGTATCTGGGCTTGTCTTGACAATATGAGTAAAACATATGCTTTCTCCTAGCCCACTCCAAGCCCGTAATTTGTTGGCCCGATAACTTAGCAAACTGTTGGCCGTCGACAGGGTCTAAGCTCGAAAGGCTGCTTCTTGAACAAGGAGCTGCATCTTTCTTATTCAAAAGACAACCCTCAATCTCAATTCCTCCCATTGATGCAACAAATGGGCCGTATTTGTAATTTACAGGGTATTTTCCTCCATGAGTTGCCCATTGTGATCCGTCCCAAATTGTAGCATAAACCGACATTGGCTTTGATGGATAAGCTGAGGATATAGCATTGTTGTGAATGACTTCTCTTACAGGTACATTGTCCACCAAAAACCTGCAGGTGTTTTCCCTAGAAAATTCAGAATGTGAAGAGTTTGGAAGAAGGCGATCGGTTGAAGAAATCGAAGAGCTTACTTACACAATGTGATGATTGTTCCAGAGGATGCTGTAATCATGAAAGCTTTCTGTGGGATCAAACCAGAGGTAAAACTTCTCCTCTCTTCCAGTGCTTACACTGCCATTTCCGTATATGTTAGTCTGCAGAACCCATTCGCGTCGCTTCTCGTGTCCGAGAAGTTCAACGTCGATCTCGTCGTGGTTGTGAGGGAAAACATCTGCATTAGATAACTGGGAAACAGAGTAGTAGTTCAGAATCTTGAGGTTCAGAACTTGGATTTGCCTGTTTCTCATTAGTATTAACACCACCATTTTATCCAAATTTCCCATATTTTCCTTTTTGGACAAAAAGTGAAATTTAAAAGGAAATTGTTTTTTGGAGGAGAGAGAAAAAAGAAAAAGAAAGCCTTACATAGTATGCAACCACAACTCCAGATGTAAGGCCAGCAGGCAATTTTATGGCAGCATTGAAGAATCCATAATAGTATTTGTTCTTTGACACCAAACCTGAACCTAAAAAAGGCAAACAAATCATCTGCAAATTCTATGCAGGCAACATAAGCCACTTCCTATTCTTGAACATGTAGTTACCTGATGACTTGTCCAGTCTCAGATCAACAGTGTTCCCATTGTTGGTCATATCCACATTAGACCCTCCGTAGAACACATTGTAGCTCCTATTGACCGATAATCGACTGAAGTGGTTGGTTAGTTGCTCTACGTTTGGAGGCCTATAGACCGGGCCGCGTGAGTAAACATGAATTATGTTGCTGAAAGTAAGGAGAAGTGATAAGAATAAATTGTGATGGAAAATTTCCATGCTTTTAGGGGATAGCTGATAGGGGTGAAGGAAATAATGTGGTGATTATTTATAAGGGAAGAAGAAGATAAAGCTTATATTTGTGCTTAGTTGTTGCAAACTAGCTGTATCTTTGAAGATTCTCATTAAATTTGTGATGTTATATGGCTTAGGTAGGTAGTTAGGACTTGAGTTCGTGTGCACTGAAATATGACATTCTTGTAAAGTAAATGCATGGGTTCCAGCTTTCTTGGTAGGGGCTGGAAAGGGAGTGGGAATCTTGGATTTTGTACGACATAATAGTGTTTTATTTTGTATTTTATTTTGTTGTGAACAATGAAGATTGAAAGGGCAATGTGGCAGTCTGGATTTTGGAGCGAAATAGACATATTACAAATCTTGCATCGCACCCTCGGAAAAATCTAATAATAATAATAATATAGGGAAAAAAAAACTATAGGATTGGGGGAAAAGCACATTAAGACACCTGTAATGAGCAGCTTTAACATGTGTAGTAGCTCTCTTAGATATGGAAGTAGCCCACCTTGTTTAAACTTTAAAGTCAGGTTAGGGAAGGTGAATGGCTACAAATTTTAAGGGGCTGTAGATTTGAAATACTTTTTAGTAAAGAATTCATTTTTTAAAAAATGTATATAAGTATATATAATTCTTAAAAGTTTTCTAATATTTAACTTATTCATTTCATAATATAAAACTATAAGCATAAGAATATATTTGGGAAATCCTATCTAATTGAAATCTCAAACTTTGTGGCAAATACATTTGTTTTCGTTCTATTCTTCAATTAGACATACATATTTTATATGTGTCCTTTTTGTAATACAATGAAATATCGGGATGGGAATGGGACCAATAATCATGCCATTGAGCTACAGTGTTCCTGGCAATTTTATGTTTGTATCATAGTTTTGGGCCATTCAAAAGATTGATTCCATCACTAAAGAATGTTTGATTAGGGTTCTCCCCAGCCGGTTGACGTTTGGGGCAACGTGGTGATGTTTGACATTGGTAAGGTTGGGGGCATTATTTGGTTGGGGTAAGGTTGACAGTTGCGTGCTTTTTAACATTTGTAATTGAAAAAATAGATTTTTCTGTCTTCTCTCTCTATTTACCCCCAACTTATTTACCTCATCCTTTTTCAGTCGCAATCAAACATAGTATGTTGGTGCCAAATCAAAGAGAGCAAAAGAAATTGACCTATGAAATGATAGGGCATTTTGGAGTGAATAATCAAGCTGTATAAAATTATAAATGTCTCAGAGTCCTCACACAGCTGTGATTTGGTAAGACTATGGGTACTGCCGAACTGGGCCTGGGCAGGCCCATCTTGACCAATTTGGTACTTGTATATAAATGCCCAATAAATTAGGTAATACTTCTTTCTGGCTAAACTGTAATAAATTCATTAAAGTAATGCTCAAATTACCTAATTTTCAATCAAATCACGGAAACTATATCTGATTTTAGGTTTAGTGATGTCAGAGTAATACTGTGTTTATCTCGGATTTAGATCCAGTGCACCGAATACATTGGGAGTGTGCGTAGAGATAGAGAGAGAAAGAGAGCACTGGATCCGGTCACTGCACCGGAAACCAAATCCGTATATCTCTTGCTTAATGGAAGTTCTTAAATAAATTTAACCAAACACAATCATGTGTGTGTGTGTGTGTCTATTGCTAAAAAATTGTTTGTGTTAGGTTCAATCAACTTAATAAATTCGGCTTAATTTATGTTTATGTTTTGTATTATATATTTATTCTGCATAATACATATTTTCTTAAGTTCATTTTTTGAATAAATTAGAATATCAAAGTGGATAGTATCGTACTTATTAATTTCTTACATTCTTAGATTATTTCAGAAATTAGGTTCTAAAAAGGAGATGAATTGTGTAGAGATCCTTATTTTAGTTGGATATTCAAGTGGTATGGAAGCTTTATATAAAGTGTGCATGAAATGCAAAGTATGACAGAGAAAATAAAATTATTTACAATTTTAAAAAAGTAACCCCCAAAAGCAAAAGTAAACACTAGTTTTTCACAAATTAAAAGTGAAAAATAATCGTGTTATGTAATATTTTATATTCCATCATTATATTATAATTTGTGGTGGGATTTTAAGGTATGTTTACTTATGGATCGAGGGTGTAGCCGTGTACGCGAATCCGTCTGTAAAAATTGGGTTGTGTGATCTTAAATTTTTGTGTTTATTTTGAGATTGAATATGTAGCAAGTGTTTACACAAAGTTCATCACAAACTCTCTTTCCATGGTAATAAAACATTAATTTACAATTTGTAAACATTCCCCAAAACTTATTTTAATCAATTTAACACACCCAAAAAAAAAAGAGTTTTTTTTTTTTTACATGGATTGAAACGAAGAATCAAGTGAATTTTCTCTTGTTGAAATGAGATGTGCTTTTTCCAGCACTGTCACTACTCTTTCCATTGATGGACGCTGCTGCTTAAGCCCAGTACATACTAATGCCAACTTAAATATCAATCTAAAAGCCTCTTCTGAATATTCTCCATTCAGTTTTGGATCTGCAAATTCTGTTATATCCCCTCCTTTCCGAAGATTCTTAGCCTGCATCAAGCAGTGAGGCGTTAGTCGGGCAGCAGACTGGAGACAAGAATGAAGATTCTTACCATTTTACTCAAAGGCACTGGTTTAGTGACTTCAAGATTTAGAACTCTCTGTCCTGAAAGAATCTGTAGTAGGACTATTCCAAAGCTGTAAACATCGGTTGACGAATGGACGTGCCGATTCTTCTGGTACTCGGGGTCCACATAGCCGAATGTCCCTCGTACCTCGGAGCTGACATGGGAAACTCCCATACACATAACCTTTGACAATCCGAAATCAGACAGTTTGGCTGTCAAGTTACCACCTAGAAGGATGTTCGTTGGCTACCCAAAAATTTAATTAACAACATAAGCATATGTTGCATATTAATGGATATGAAACGATAAATTTGCTTATCTACCTTAACGTCGCGATGAACAATGCAGCACGTATGGAGAAACCTTAGGCCTCTCGCGCAGTCTATCGCTATTTCCAGCCGTTGAATCCATGTTAGAATCTTGTATTTTCCTATTCAACGAAATAAAAAGTTTACAAATAGAGATATAAGTAGTTGATCGGATGATGAGCTAGGATATACCGAATAGCCATTCTGAAAGGTTTCCATTGTCACAGAGTTGGTAAACTAGAAAGCTCTCATCTTCACCATCACAATTGCCTAATAATTCGACTAGATTTGGATGTTTGACGTGCGATAGGCTCGTGACTTCTCTAACAAACGTCTCCATGTGACCGTCGTTCATAATGTGCTTTACTGCAACGCGCTGTCCATTTGATAGGATGCCTTTGTACACTCTCCCTGATAAAGATTATCATATCACTACAACATTTTGTTGTTTATTTTATCACCATTTCAGAGTGGCAGTTTTACCTGCTACACCCTGACCGATGAAGTTCGTTGCGCTGAGATTGTCCGTTGCTAGATAAACTTCTTTGAGAGAGATCTTGACACTGCTCGATTCTTCATTATCGCGTGCTGTCAAGTTGAAAAACAATATACCAAGTTGAAAAGTACTAATCACTTCGTCCCAAAACAAGCGTCATGTTTTACAGAAACTCATACCATCAAATCCTTTAGGAGGTTTCGTTTTAGATCTCCTCTTAAACAAGACTCTGCACACAATAGCTGCTGCAATCGAAACTACCCCGCAACCGCCAACTATAATTTCAACGCCTGTAATGACACTCATCTTCTTTGCTTCTTCTCTTCCATGATCACCTACATAAAAAATGATCAAATTTCATCATAAGGCCAACATAAATTTATTAACTATAAAAAAAAATCATGTTACCTATAGGAATTCCATTTCCAAGGCATGTATAAATTGCATTCATCCATCCTATGTCATCAATCCTTTGGCTCGTCAACGAAACAAGCACCGAAAACCTACATATGTCGTAGTCCTCTCCATCCATCTGCTGCCATTTCCCTAAACAAGATCTGCAGTACTCTTCATCTGATCCGCTGCCACTTGAGCCTAAACTCTTGCACCCTTCGTCTAAACTCTGCAACGCGTTTCTTTGGTCTGTAAGGACATCTGCCACAGAGTAGTCAGAGCAACCTCCATGTCCACTACTTAGCCTCTCAATACCACAGCTGAAAACATCTAAATTCCCATTAGTGTTTACAACACTTAGACAATCATTCTGCTGCGTCGTGTTCAAAAATATTTCCCCGGTTTTGTTCGCTTTCTTGGCCAACGCGAATAGATATCTTTCGAGTGGTTGTCCACAGCTATTGTTCGTCACAAATCCACCCCAGTTCCCTTCTGTTACTCGTGATGAGGGAACATTCAAATCTAGTACACATTGATCTGCTGAAGTTTGTAAAAAAGAGACATTGAAAATTGCGGACAAGATCAAAACGACTCGAATAGATTTGTTTTGAATCATTTCGAGAGGCGAAAACGGGTAAACCAACAACTTGCTAAAGAAACTATATAAGGAGAGGCAAGGTTCGGGCGGTGAACTGAGGCCTAATTATAACGAATGCCAAATGGAGTAGTAGTGATGCTCATAAGTAATTGCTTTGAGTTGATTGTTTAAAGAAAAGATTTGAAGGAGTCTAATTGACAATGTAGAATAAGGTATTGAAAATGGAATAAAATCCAGATTCTGTTATATTTCTATTTAAGGAAAAGACAAGTGGTGAAACAAGGCAAACTGCTAAGAATGAAAGTAATGTTTTGTCTGATTATTAGATGCCATAAGACAAGCATATGGGTACAAAAAATAACGATACTAATCGAGTATTTTGCTCCTATGTCAATTCAAATATTCGGCAAGGGATTATCAATCAATACAAAATTTGTTAAGGGCAGAATTTGTTGTTTTCACACGTGCATACGTGATAGTATGATACTATATATATATATATATATATGAGTAACACTTATGTGCCCCTGTTGCATGGATCTTCTTAGGTACAACGGGTTGACCCAAATCCGATTTTCAAAAAGGTATTAGTTTTTCTCGAAAAAGTATTATTTTTTTGCGAAAAGGTATAAATCGAAAAATATTACTATTTTTAATAAAAATATCAATCCAAAGTTTTAATTTCATTCATAAATTTATTAAAACAAATAATATTTTTTGCCAATTAAGTAATACTTTTTGGCATAAAAGTAATACATTTTTGACCGGGTAGATTATCCTACCCGTTGCATATAAAAAGATCCATGCAACGGGGGCATATAAGTTTTTGCCTATATATATATACTAGTTATCTACCCGTGCACTGCACGGGTTGAAATTATTTTCTTGATAATAATTATAATATTATATTTAAAAAAAATTAGGATTATAATCGTGAGTATCTAAGTGATTAACGAAGAAGATCCAAAAAAAAAAAAAAGAGAGAGAGATTAGTATGTATACAATTATATTACATGTATTGAGAAAAAAAAATTACAAATTTCTAAATACTTATTTGTATACAACATTAATAGTTGTATTAACTTGTTTCTTGTCATCACCACAAATAATGACCTTCAATCCGTTTCGATTTGTTACTCTTGAAAAAGCAACGTATAGTTGACCGTGGCTGAACACTGGTTTACGCAAGAATAGTCCAACATGTGATAACGACTGTCCCTGGCTTTTATTGATTGTCATTGCATACGAAACCGCCAATGGAAACTGTCTCCGTTTAAATTTGAAAGGAATTTTAGAATCAGAGGGGCTGATATTCAATCTTGGAATCAATACCAATTGTCCAGCACTTGCTCCTGTGATGATTTTGGCTTCTAAAACATGATTTCCAAGTCGTGTAATAAGTAATCTTGTTCCATTGCACAAACCACGACTTGGGTCGATGTTCCTTAACAACATAACAGGTGTTCCTACCTTTAGCTTCAACTCATGGTTTGGTACACCGG
>JAUEKW010045971.1:0-13468 GCA_032274785.1 Ajuga reptans
TGTGTAGAAATCCTATGTGACAATCAGAGCACTCTACATCTTGTAAAACACCAGGTTTTTCATGAGAGGTCCAAACATATAGATGTGAAGTTACACTTTGTAAGAGATGTGGTGGAGAATGGATCTGTAAGTGTGAATAAGGTTCACACAAGTGATAATGCTGCTGATTTTTTAACTAAATCTCTTCCTAGTGTCAAGATTGGTCATTGTGCAAGCTTAGTAAAGCTTTGACAATGTGTTTAATTACTGCAAAAGCACATGTACTAAGGAGAGGACAGGTTTGATATTCATTAAGGTGGAGATTTGTGAGTTTGGAGTCAATTTTATCAAACAAAGATATGGTTCAGTAGCTTTGTGAGTTGTGGTTCAGGAACCGGGTTCAGATTTATGAGAACCGGACCAGAGGTTATAGTTTGGAGGGAAAACTAGAAATGGGGTAAGTTCTGGACCGGCAGTTGTGAAGTGAAATTCTTAACAGAATTTCAAATTTTTCTGTTACTGTGTTTGGCAGTTGGTTTTTCCCGGCTGTGTCCGTTTTCTTTTCTGATGGTTGTCACAACGCGCATTCGATTTCTACTTGTTTCCAGATGTTTCTTATGATAAAAGAGGGCTCTCTCTCAAAATTATTCCAATCAGAAACACAACAACACAACAACAGAAATCACACGAGTTGCAGTTTGAGTTTTAACCATTTTTGTGCTTTCAAGAGAGTTTGTTGTAATCTGTGTGTATCAACTGGATTAATTCTGATTCTTAGTGGATTGAGGACCTTGATCCTCCGTGGATATAGATCACCTTGATCAAACCACGTAAATTGTGTCTTCTTTACATTCTTGCAATTTTCAATTCTGCATAAAATCATAGTTTATATTCTGTGTAAACTTGCTTGTATAACATGTGGTGTATCATCTGCGTTGGTTGAGTGTGTGTAATCTTGTGATTATACTTACAATATGTATGTATATATATTATAACACTTGAATTGCTTTATGTGAAAATTATATTGATGTTGGAGCTAACTATTCTTGCTACGAACAATGTAAGAAGAGCATGGAATTGGCAGCAATGGTGGTTTGAAATGTTACAAATAAAATTAAAATAAACAAATATATAAATATGCCAACCTTGAGATGGATCGGCAATGGAATGGAGGTACAGTCGTAGAGACACACAAAGACGATGAAGGCGAAGGAGGCAGCGGCGCAGCAACAGTAGGGTTTTACCCTTCCCTTTTCATTTTTTTTTTGAAAAGAGGGCAGCGGTGTAGCAGCAGTAGGTTTTACCCTTTCCTTTTCAGTTTTCTTTTGGATTTTTGAAATGGGGTAACTTTTTTTCCTTTTGTCCGAGAAACACGTTGAGTACTGCTGGTAACGCAAAAATGTTTAATCCAGAATCACCTATCACGAGCCAACCCGAGCTAAGCCCATCAAAATTTTCAGACCATTCGGGCTGAGCCAAATTGGCCTCAAATTTTTCGGGCCTTTATTTTTGCAGCCCAACCCACTATAATTTCTAGGTTGCTTGAGCCAGCCCATCAAACCGGGCTAATTTTACTGGCTCTACTTACACTTAAAGCATCGGCTACCACATTCGCGTTTCTAGGGGGATAATGTATTGTACAGTCGTAATCCTTAACAAGGTCTAGCCATCGCCATTGCCTCATATTTAGCTCCTCCCTGTAAAGATATATTTAAAACTTTTATGGACCGATTATATCTCACACTTACCTCTATAGAGGTAATATCGCCAAATCTTTAAGGCATGTACCACTGCAACTAGCTCAATATCATGCGTGGGATTGTTCAACTAATGCTGCTTTAATTACATTGAAGCATAAGCCACCCCCTTGCCTTGTTGCATGAGAACACATCCTAGCATTTGCTTCGACGTATCACTATATATTACAAACTCCTTTGTAGGGTCCGCAATTTTCAATAGTGGTGTTGTGGTTAACTTTATATGTAGCTCTTGAAAGCTATTCGTGCACTTCTCATCTCCATAAACTTCTCGTCTTTCCTCATCAACTGGATTATTGGTGAAACTATTTTCAAGAATCCTTCAATGGATCTCCGATAATAAACAGCAAGACCAAAAAAACTACGAACTTCATTTGCACCCAGAACTCACACTTACTAAACTTTGCATACTTCTCTTGGCCAAGTGTTTCGAGGACGATTCTCAAATGTTGTTCATGTTGCTTTTTGTCTCTAGAATACACTAGAATGTCATCTATAAATACGATGGAAAACTAATCCAAGAAGGGGTGAAATAAACGATTCATTAGGTCCACAAAGACCGTTGGTACATTAACTTAGTTCGAATGGGATAACCACAGACTCGTAATGGTCATAAAGAGTTCTGAATGTGGTTTCTGGAATATCTCATTCTCTAATCTTCAACTGATGATACCCTGATCTCAAGTCAATCCTGGAGAAGACTCCGACACCCCTGAGTTGATAAAAAAAGATCTTTAATCCTTGGGAGTGGGTATTTATTCTTTATCGTGAGCCGGTTAAGTTCACGATAATCCATACACATTTTCATCGATTCATCATTCTTCTTTACAAAAGAACTGGTGCGCCCTATGGCGAGATACTGGGTCGAATGAAACTAATGTCATGTAGTTCCTAAATTTGAACATTCATCTCTTGTAACTCCTTCAGTGCCATTCAATACGGATCTTTGGCAACTGGAACAAACTCAAGCCACCAAATCTATGGTGAACTCCACTTGCCTATCTAGAGAAATTCTTGACAAGTTTTCTGGAAAAACATCCGAATTTTTTTTCACCATTTGTACGTTGACAAGAGTCAACTTCATAGGTGAAGCTCCCATAACATTCATCAAGAACCCTTGGCATCATCCTTTCCTTAGAATTTTCATAGCTTTCATTAATGTTAGGAAACGCGACACTGACTTTGACTTGTCTCCATGAAAGACCACTTCTTCGTTATTCGGTGATTTCAAGGTTATCAATCTCTCAGAACACTTAAGATCATCTCGATGCTTAACAATCCAAACCCAAGATTACATCAAAGTCATTCATATCCAACACATATAAGTCGGCATCAAAACTAATATTATGCACATCTAAAGTCATCTTCCTTATGATTGAACAAACAATCATCTCTTTACCCGAAGTTTTTTTTCCAGTAGTTTAGCTAAACTACTCTTTAAACTAGTCATTGCACAGAATTTAGTGGACACAAAAGAGTGTGTATGCCCAGTGTCAATAAGTACTTGAGCGGGTATACCGGCAACAGTAAACATACCTGACACAGTGTTAGGGTCTTTCTCTACATCCTTTTATGTTACTCCAAATATCCTAGCCCTTCCTCCCGGGCCTAGGTTAAGATCTCTCCTATCTGGTCCAGCATAATTCTTCGGGCAGTTAGGTATTGTTAGACCAGCCTCATGAAAATGATAGCACTTGTTCTGGCCATGGAGACATTCACCTCTATGACTTCTCCTGTAAATAGGACATGCAAGATAATCCACTGGTGGTCTAGGCTCGGATCTAAAATCCCTTCTCCTGAAATCTTGACCTCTTCTCTTATTCAAACCCTCATCTGAACTCAACATTCTTCTCTCTAGATCCATACTTGCAGATATGTCCTCCGCTCGTGTCACTGCATTGGCGTAAGTCATTGTACCAAGCCCTTCCAAGTAATGGCGAATCTCAGCAAGAAGTTCCTTTCTAAACCTCTGAGCCTTCTTTTGCGACATGCCTACCAGATGGGGAGCGAATCAACATATATGATTAAATTTTCATTCGTAATACGTCACCGACATGCCTCCTTGAGTCAAACTCATGAATTCTCTCTCCATTTTCTCCCGATAGACTCGGGGATAATATTTCTTTATAATAATCTCTTTAAAACTATCCCATATCAAATCACCTTGCTCCTCACCAGGTCGGAGCCTTCAGTAATCATTCCATCATGTTCTAGCGTTATCCTTCAACTAAAAAGCGGCACACGATACTTTATGCGCCTCTGTGCGGGCCATATAATCAAATATGTTTTGCAAGGTCAACATCTACTCTTCAATGGCTACGAGGCCCTATGTACCTTGGAAGATATGTGGCTTGAAATTATTAAAATGGATGATTTGAGCTTGGGTTGACTCATAATTTAGTGGAGCATTGTTAACTGCCCCTTGCAAAAGGGATGTAAGATTAGCTAGAATCTGTTGTCTGTCTGGCGCTCCCGCTTATGCCCCTTGGTTAGTAGGCACGTTAGCATTGTTTCCGTTATTTCTTCTGGTCGCCATGACCCTACATTCTGAAATAATGCAACTTATAGAACCATAATATGAAACTCAAAAATAAATTAATGAAACCAAAAAGTGAAAGAATGAGGGAGAGAGAGGAAGCAATAGATAAATAGTTCCATCAAATATAAACAAACAATGTTATTCATATTTAAAATTTGAAACTTAAAAAAAGGAAAATTGTTTTTTTCATTACTACAAAATAAAACTCACGAACTATCTAATATATGACTATTGGTTGGTCTGGGTTGTTCTTGGGCTCAGTCTAAGATATAATATTATGATCACTATTGATTTCACTTTCACGCTATTATGTGAATCTTCACCTTCCGTCTCTAGCTCCTCCTTTAGATCTTTCTGCGGATCTTCCTCTTCCAATGGCTCTTCTTTCATATCGTCCTCCAAATCCTCCTCTTCCTCTGGCTAAGGCTTAGCCCCCGACTCTGCAGGTGCCTCCACCCTAACCTCCCTAAACGCGAACTTTCCTAGTAGCTTTCCCACCGCATACTAGAACCCGTCAACAACAACCTTCTCATTGTATGGCCTCTCCTACGCTTCTTTCCACAACTCATATAGTAGCAAACTCCAAAATCGGGGCAAATCATGCATTAATTCACCGACCTGCCTAACGGATCTCCTAACCGTCTACTAGCAAACCAAGAATTCAATCTATTTATAAGATGGTGAGATATGCTTTTCGCGTTACTAGGGCTATCCACAAAGTCCCTCCTAGCTGAAGAGGTTTCTCCTACCTCGAAACATACCCTTTTTTTGTGGACCAAATTAGCGGCCAACTATTCTATATACATATTCATGAGACATAAAATTTATAAAAATATGTGGTAAATGATGTTAACACATGTAAGTAAATACTTCACATATCTTTCATGTTTAATTTTTTTCTTGAATTATACATGACTACTTTCATACATTTGAGCCGGGCGATGGAGCTTAGATGGTTGGTAGATTTTTTTTAAAAAAAAATATTTTCTAAGAACCATTAATGCTCTGATACCAAAATGTAACAACCTAAATTTTTAAGGGATTTTTTTTAAAATAATCTTAACAGTAAATTTTCAAAACTAGACTTTCTACTAAGTAATCATTGAACTATAATTTCTAAACCGTTAAATAATTATTTCACAATAAATGTCTCATATCAAATAAATAGATCAGTTTCTTCATCATAAATAAAAAGAACTCCGTATATGCATAAAATAAATTGTTTTTTATGCGGAAAAACTTTATTAGTAAAACCACTCCACGTATTTTTGTATTACACCAATCCATCCATCTTCATCGCTGGCTCTATTAACCTGTAAGGAAAGACAGAGCATAATATATGCATAATGTCTGTAACATCCGCACCATTCGTACTATCAATTGACCAAGATAGTATATTTGGATCAACTAATGATCGCGTATCAAATATTCACATGCCATACATGTACACAAAATTATTCTACATATTTAATTAAAACAAACTTGAAAGAGAAATCCGACCATAATAATTGGCTTCTCGTGAAAATGCATGATTTTTTGCAACCTAAGTCCGCATCCTTAATTGTCCTCTCCTACATTTGTAAATTTCTAAAATTTAATTCATAACATAAATAATTTATTAACTTATTATACTAGATATTTTAAAACAAATAAACTCATAAGACTTTGGGAGTGAAAATTATAATTTTCCGTGAAGATTGGAATTTAATAAAATTTTCCATATTTGGTTTTGGCTCAAAGAGGAAATTGATTAAAAATTTTGGGTGAGCTTTATAAATAGAACATATTACAAATCAATAGGGGTACAGCCGTACAGACGTACAGTCAGTAATTTATAAAAATATTAGGGTTAAATTGAACAAAAACTGAAAATCGGGAAACAATTCCCAATTCACACATACAGATGCATTCACGCATCTTCTTCTTCTTAATCTCTCACATTTCTTTTCTTACACCGACATAAACACACAACTTGTACGTCTAAGAGATCCGACGATGCAGAACATTGGACGACGAAAGAGACCAATTAGGGATTCGGCGGCGTCCGACCAGTAGCGTGGCGGCGCTACGGCCTCGACCAGTCGACACTTTTTCTTTAAATTGCTGTGTGTGTGTGTGCGATTGCTTGCTGCTATACGGCGGAAATAAGAAGAGAGAAACAGAAACAGAGCAGCAGTGGCGGCTCGCCGGAAGTAATGGCCATTCGGCCTTTCTACAAAAAATTGAAGATTTTCTTTATTCCATGTTGCTGGACGAATTATATTGGAATAGGTGTGTGTGTGTGTGGTGTTTCTGATAGAGGAAGGAAGAGGGAAATGGCGGCGGTACACTGCCGGAAAAGAGCATACAGTGTATATATATTTATTTTTTCCGTTACCTATAAATTGTTTCTGAATTGTCTTGTGAATTTCATCTGCAATGGTTTGTGAGATTTTAGTGTTTAAAGGTCGGTTAATGAAAGAAAAAACTGAAATGTTGGCTTATTACATTAGCAAAATTTGCTCCTTTCCATAGTTGAATTTGAGTGTAGAAGGAACAAGTTAAGTTTGTGAATTTTTCTGAATTTATTATTACTAGTTCTCCACCCGTACGATGTACGGGTCAAACTCTTTTTAAAATATAGTAAAGGTAAAAAATAATGACTTTTGATATGTGTAATGTGTATGTAGTATGTGAAGTATTTATGCAATATGCATAAAAAAACTGAAATAATTTTAAAGTGAAGGAGATGTGGTTTCCCCATTTTCTACACATGGCCATTCTCTATAACCTGAATATAAATTACATTACGAAAATTGCAAATATTTAACAATGCATCATATAGGATAATAATCAAATATTCCGTCCTAATGTTTTTCCAGCCCTAATTCTGGAATTTTTGACAACTTAGCTAATAATTATGGAGTTTGCCCTCTATCGCTTTTGTCTTCAAGAACTTCATAGATTGACCTCGCACAGAAGCATGAATTCAGTCACCCTGAAACAAATAGAAAAATTTAGTTAGTATATGTAAAACGTGAATAAGTAAAGTATTTTATACATTGAGTATTTTTCTCCAACCTCTTTGTCTTGGAAGTTATACTCGAAACGTGATACTTCATTTATATTGTTGAATGTAGATATCTCATAAGTGTACACTAGACGGACTCGCATTACCCACAAAGTAGTGGATGTGCTAATCTCCTTAACCAAACTGGAAAACACACTCATTGATTCTGCAGAGAGACTCCTTTGTATTTTTTGTGTACGTAGAGTGTTTGTAGTAGTAGTGTAATTGTAATATTGTATGCTTGTCATATATATTGGTGAAATTCAGAAACTGAACATACCCACTACAACACCATTACCTGGACGGAAGTCGCAGATATTGGTCTAAAGTTGTAGGTGGTTTCAGTTTTTTGAAATAAGATAGTAGTTTATATTATATATTATATATTGGTCTAAACCTGATTCCGGTTTCACGTGATTTGCACACCCGGTTTTGGGGTCAATTTCAAATTTTAGGTTAAATAAAAACTGAACTATAAAAACCTAAATACTAAAAGGACCAAATTGCAAATAAAACAAAATAATGTCTCAGAAGAACAGAAGAACAAAAGAAATCGAGAAAGAAAGAAAGGGAGAGGAAAAAAAACGCAGAAAAGGGAGAGGAAGAAAATGGCGAACTAGGGTTTCGTTCAAAATCGAGAAAAAAAGGGAGAGGAAGAAAAGGGCGAACTAGGGTTTCGTTCAAAATCCAAACACAGTACTATCTCGTCTGTTTCGTTCTTCAATTAGGTCCAAAAAAAGATAATTTTTGAGTGAAACTAGGGTTTAAGGAATTTGAAGAAATGGGTTGGGTTGTCCGTGGAAAAGGAGATACCAGCTACCAGGAGGAAGCTTGTGTCCGGATTATGGTATGTTAACATCCCTTCACTGTCTTATATATCTATTTTTCATTTTTTTAATGATTTTGCTTTTTGTCTATGGAATCTTAGCTGTAAAGAAGAAATTATATATATTACAGTGCCATTTTGTCCGTTTCAATTTTTATTCAATGGGTTAGCTTTTGCTTTTTGTCTGATTCTGGTATGTTGGATGTTGGAGTTTTTTGGTCTTATTGTAAAAGTTAATTTGTCTATTTAATCTTAGCTGTAAAGATTTGTCTATTGGAAAAGTACGATTTGTTTATTTAGTCCATTGGGTTATTTTGTCCTTTGTATGGATGCACTATTTTAAGCAGCATCATTCCATTATATTTTTTATTCTGTACTCTCTCATTCGGTGTGACGTGTGTTTGACGCTATTTTCGAAATTTTTAATTAACACATGTTTCGGTATTTTGCTACATTTCAGGACCAGATAGTGATAAATTCACTATTCAATTTTAGCATTCTGGAAAGTTTATGGATTTCGATCGAATCGTATACTGTGGACCTCACATGGCTGTCTCGTATGTCGATTATGTCGATATTGACCAGATTTCAATTATCGAGGTTAGTGAAATGGTGAAGGAGTTTGGCTTGCAAAAGGTAAAATCTGTTCACTATAGTAAATGAGGGGTCAGGGACTGCCACAGCTTGTATTCTCTGGAAACAGACAATGATGTAGTTAACATGGTTGAATATATTGATGGAGATGGGATGTTAGGCATTTATGTGGAGCATGAAGATGACACCGACGATGATGAGGGGGTTAATGGGGAGGGGCAGGAAGTTGAGCTTGAAGCTACCTTAGGGGAAAATGTAAAGGGTGGAGGGGAGGATGCTGCTGAAGCTACTTTGGGGGATACTGTGGATCCTACTACTGAAAATGTAGAGGGTGTAGAGGAGGATGCAGGTAATATACAATTTCCAGAGCCACTATACAGCGTAGTGGATGGTTCTACAAGTGAAGATACTGATGATGCCCAAAGCATTGGCTCAGATTCGGATTTCTCAGAAGGATTTGAAGATAGTGATGTTGAGGAATGTGAGGATGACGTACTATTTGAGAGTAACATTGATAATGAAGTTGAGTGGGTGGGAATGGGCCAACCCAAGGAGGTGGGAGAGGGATGCAGTAAAGAACAAGAGAAGGACCAAGGAAAGAGACTAACTTATCCAATATCCAATAGGAAATTAAACATTGCTCAGGCTAAGTTCCATCTTAACATGCAGTTCCCCAATACTTCTAGTTTCAAGGATGCAGTTCGAGCTCATTCAATTAAGCTTGGAAGAGATGTCAGGTTCACTTTTAGTGAAAAGTGGAAAGTCCAAGCAAAATGTAGGCACTCCACATGTCCATGGATAATCTATGCCTCAAGGTTAAGAAAAGATGAGACACTCCAAGTGAAGACATTCAACGGGAAACATGAGTGTCCTAGGCTCCAGAAAGTTAGTCATGCCAACGCCAAATGGTTGGCCAACATGTATAAGGATATGATACAAACCAATCCCAAGTGGCCAGTTCAGTCAATGATGGTTATTGCTCAGAAGCAAATCAAATTGACATTCGAGGCGTGGCAAATGTACCGAGCAAAGAAAATAGCTACTGAAATGGGAAGAGGGGCTGAGGCTGAACAATACTCCATGATATGGTCTTATGTTGAGGAGATCAAAAGGGCTGATCCACATACATCCATCAGAATCAAATGCAAACAAGTTGGTGGGAAGCCACAATTTAAAAGAATGTATATATGTTAGGGTCCTCTGAAGAAGGGATTTGTTGAGAGTTGTAGGCCTCTGATCTTTTTAGATGGGTGCCATCTCAAGACTCGGTGTGGTGGTATTCTCTTGACTACAATATGAATGGATCCTAACAATGACATGTATCCGGTTGCCTATGCAGTAGTTGAGAAAGAGAAGAAGAAGAGTTGGTTATGGGTTTTGAAGCATTTAGTGGAAGACTTGCACATAGTGAATCCTTACAGCTGGACAATTATGTTAGATAAACAGAAAGGATTGATTGATGCTGTGGAGAACGTGTTAGGCGGTTGCGAACACAGATTTTATGTTCAGCATTTGTACCAAAACTTCAAATTGACTCATAGAGGTATGGCTTTAAAGAATGGTCTGTGGAAAGCAGCGAGAGCTTCAAGAGTAGTGGATTTTGACAAGGCTATGAGAGAAATGAAAGAGATGGATGTTGTTGCATGCGCTTGGCTTGTGAAAAGACCTGCTGCAAATTGGAGTAGGTCCCATTTCAGCAGTTTTCCTAAATCGGATGTTCTTGTGAACAACCTGTGTGAGAGTTTTAACTCCATGGTTCTTAAGGCAAGATCTCTACCCATTGTATCAATGTTTGAAGCTATTCGGCTAGCTCTGATGAAAAGAATTCATGTGAGGAGGGACAAAATGTTGAAACAAAGTGGGAACCTGTGTCCAAAAATATCCAACCTTTTAGAACTTTGGAAGAAGAAGTCTATGGACTACATTGCTCATTGGAATGGCAAGGACCAATTTGAAATTGAAAATATTGGGGTCTCAAAGTTTAAAGTACACCTTGGAGAGAGAGAGTGTAGCTGTAGAAGGTGGGAGTTGGCCGGCATACCTTGTCCACATGCCATAAGTGCAATGAATTACTTAGACTATGGCCCAGAAGACTATGTGCATGACTACTATAAGAATGATACTTTCATCAAAGCATATAGTCATCTGTTGCCTACTCTGAATAGTCCGGACATGTGGCCTCAATTGGGCATTGAACCACTTATCCCACCTGTTGCTCAAAGGATGCCAGGAAGGCCCAAAAAAATGATAGGAAGAAGGATGAAGTTGTCAAGAAAAGCAAAACAGAGTTGAGCAAAAAAGGGATCAATATGACATGCTCATTGTGTCATAAAACTGATCACAACATGCATGAGGAGATGCAGTCTCAACAAAAAGAAGGGATTGGATGTTCCAACACCTAATGTAGATGTTGAGGGTGATGCTGAGAGGGCTGCGCCAGCTAAGAGGGTAAATTCACTGATATTTTTCTGCCAATTTACTGCTTTGGCTATTAATTTGCTATTAATTGACTGTTTTTGGTTGCTATTAATTTACTGTTATTTCTATTTTTAACCTATCTCAAGGGGAGAAAAAGAAAGAATGTGGATCCAACAAGTGGCTTGCAGCGTAATAAAGTTGCTCCGCCAGCTAAGAGGGTATTAGAATCTGATATTTTGCTTCAAATATACTGCTGTCCTGGGATCAGAATTTATGTTCCCATGTTGCTGAAATTTGGCTACGAATTTGTTGTTTTAGCTATTAATTAACTGTTTTTGTTTGTTATTTCTGTTTTTAACCTATCTCAAGGGGAGAAAAAGAAAGAATGTGGATCCAACAAGCGGCTTGGAGCGTAATGAAGTTGCATCTCCATCTAAGAGGGTATTAGAATATGATATTTTGCTTCAAATATACAGTTGTATAAGAAGGTCAGAATTTACTGTTTTTGCTGTTATTTCTGTTTGCTGCTTAACGTTTTTTTTTTAAATTCTTATGATTCATCTAGGGGAAAAGAAGAAAAAGCACAAAAGATGTGTCTGACACAATAAAGTCATCTCAAAGTACTATTTTATCATCTTCCCCTACGAGGGTCACAAGGAACATGGCGCGCAATGCATCATTGGGAAAGAGTCCACAAAAATCAAATGCATCTGAAAAAGGGAAAGGGGTGGTTGCAAAGAAGACAATGTCCGTGGAAAAGGGTAGAGTTGAAGAGTTGGGAACTCAGCAATCTACAAACAAGGCCCTCTGCACTATTACTGAAAAAATCAACGTACATTTCTCAACTTCCAAGGGTCGAAGCTCAAGCACATCTATTGCACCAGAAGCTTCAGAATCAACTAGTCTGGGATCATTTTGGTGTGTACTACCAAGTTAGGACATCTGATTTTCTTTTTGGGAGGTTTTGCTATTGTAATGATTTTAGCACCTAAATCTTGATATTTTGCTCGTTTCAGAAACAATGTTGCTAGGCATTTTGTTTTCTGGCATAACAATGCATGAATGTTACTCGTAATGGCGATTTTGTTTTTGGATCCATGTTTGTTGTTTTGGTCTCAATGGTGTTTGCTGAGTGTTTTGTTGCTAGGTGTTTTGTTTTCTGGATCTGGGATCAGTTTGCTTGCTTTCTAAATATCTAATTTGCTTATGAATGATATGAGGTGGCTGAAGATGCAGAATTCATTGCTCATGTAAAAAATAAGTTTGATGTTTATAAAGAAACTGATGGATATGCCAGTGTTCATGCTCCGAAATTATCAACTGCATTGAGGGAAAATTGGCAAAAGCCTTTTACACTTGATATGACATAACATAATCCAAGAACACTTGATGATAAACTATTCTACTGTTACAACTAATATTTGACTATCTAATAGAACATACATAACAACTAATAGAAATATCACTTAAACAGATAAACAAACATCCAAGACAGAATTATCCCTAGCCCTAGCCATTTTGCCTTCCATTTTGCACACTTCAGTTCTTCCTCCAGTCGGCGCAATTCATCTTCTAGTTCGTTTACCCGTCCACCACCTTGCTCCATTGCGTTCACCTGTCCAACTCCTTGTTGCATTGCATTTAGCCTTCTCAGTTGAACCTCAGGGTTGTTGACTCGTCTTAGTAATACAGGAATAATTTGTCGAGCTCTCTCGCCCATAGGAGGATCAATCCAGGCAAAGTAATTGCACCCTCCATCCTATCAATACAGAATTCACATAATCAATTTCAGAATTCACATAATCAATAATCAGTTGTTAAATCAAATTTATCCCCATATTTCCCCCCGTGCAATAATATATCTTTCATCTTGTACTCTAAATCAACAAAATCAATAAAATCGTCGCTATTAATTTAATGCGAAATCGATAAATCGAGTAACTAAAAATCAACCAAATCAACAAAATCCAATTAATTTGGCTATGAAAAAAAAATTGTTGGATCGGATTCAAAGTATTCGCTCATATATTTTCCGCAATCGACATATATTTTCTGCAATCGGCATTGAGGGGAAAGTGTACACAGAATATTCTCTCATAGATTTTCTGCAATCGCCATTCGCTCAAACTATTCGTTCATATATTTTCTGCAATCGGCAATTAGGGTTTACCTGATTTTGACAAGCATAGTATCTCCTCCCCGGATTTAGATCTGTCCATGATGTTCTCGTCACGGTATTGAGACCACAAGAGCAGATATTCATCAGTCTGGCGTTCGCCCTTTTCTTCCTCTCCCTTTCTTTCTCG
>JAUEKW010046191.1:0-13462 GCA_032274785.1 Ajuga reptans
GTACGTGTCGGTCACGTGACTAAATTTTCCAGCGGAATTGGCCACTGCCGGTGAAAAAATGACTAATCTCGAACTAATTCGAAAGTTACGGGACTAAATTGAATCCTTAACTTTTTTGGGACTAAAAGTATACAAGTAAAAAGTTATAGGACCAAAACAGTTTTTCACTCGTTACTTTCCTATCCGTCAAGCGAAAAGTTTCAAACAATGTCTACTATTCGACTCGTGAAGAAAATGAGTCAAATAGTGGTTACTTTTCGATCCGTCAGGCGAAAAGCTTCAAATTATTATTACTATTCGACTAGTGACAAATAGTAGTTACTTTCCGATCCGTCAGGTAAAAAGTTTAAACTAGTGACTATGTACTATTAAACTCGTGAAGAAAAATGGTCAAATAGTGGTTACTTTCCGATCCGTCAGGCGAAAAGCTTTAAATTCTTGTTACTATTCGACTTGTGAAGAAAAATTAGTCAAGTAGTGGTTACTTTCCAATCCGTCGGGTGAAAAGCTTCAAATAGTTAGTGTCTACTATTTGACTCGTGAAAAAAATGGGTGAAATAGTGGTTACTTTCCGATCTGTCAGACAAAAAGTTTCAAATAGTGACTACTATTCGACTCATGAAACTTTCCGAACTAAAAACTAAATTTGGTCCAGTAACTTTTCACTTGTACAATGTTAGTCCAAAAAAAAGTTAAAAATTTAATTTAGTCCCGTAACTTTTGAATTGGTCTGCGATTAGTCCTTTTTTCGCCGGCGGTGGCTAAATTCACCGAAAAATTATACGTGCCGGTCACGTGACTAAAATTTTCGACAAAATTAGCCGCCGCCGACGGAAAAAGAACTTCTCGCGGACCAATTCAAAAATTTTGGGACTAAATTGAATTCTTAACTTTTTTTAGAACTAAAATTGTATAAGTAAAAAGTTACGGGACCAAAATAATTTTAGCTCGTAAATATAACAATATCACCTCTCCAAATAATGGTATGGATTAGAGATACGATCATCATTCCCCAAATCCCCAACTTAAATAAAATAACGGATATGAGGGGCAAAAGAATAAGGGATATAGCAAATATTCAGCCAGAAAAATATCAAAGAGAAAACGATCCGGACGAGTATTAATTAACCAAATAGAAAAAATTAATCATTGATGACTTGTTAATAACTTGTTAATGATGATATCAAATCTCAGCTACCACAAGTTATATATTTATATATATATTTAATATATTTTACTATATATGTAGTTTATATTTGAAAAATTAAAATCAAAAGATACATAAATGACAAATTGTAAAAAAGCTAATTAACCAATAACAAGCTGGGCCTATGTGGATTCAATCCCAAGCGGATATTTGGGGAGTGCAAGCACATTAACCACACAACCAACACCACATCTTGGAACATTTCTACTACATATATCTTATGTATTGTATTTGGTGTTTGGGGTTAGAGTTGTACCCCCATACACCACGCTGAATATGCCACTGTTTGAGGGTGTGGGAGTTTAGACTCAGACCTTCATCTATCAATGGTAAGATAATTTCACTAAACTATCAAGACCTAGGATAAATAAATAAACAAATTAGATTATAAAAAATTATTGTAAAGAGATACTTGTAAAAATAGGAGAAAAATAGTTTTTGGAATAAATAATATAATCGGAAAATCAAGTGTAGTTTAATGGGTTAATATCATTTTATCATCTGTAGTATGAGTGTTTTTCCACTATGGTACCTAAACTAATTTTCTCCCGATTGCAACAAAAGTTCACAACTTTATAAATTTGTCACTTTCGGCCATTTTTTTCCGGCGAGAAAATTAAAAGATATATTTGAAACTCTGAAAATTATTTTTGAGACTGTAAAAATTCAATTAAATTATCTCAAAATTAACTGGAAACTATAGGAGTTTTTTTTTAGAAAATTACTATTTTCTTAAAATAGTTCAAAATTATTTAAAAGTCAGAAAAAATCAAATTATTCTAAACTTTTCTAAGAAAATTCTAAAATTTGGGAAACCATATAAAAATTATTTAAAAGTCGGAAAATAATTTTAAAAAAAATTATAATTTTTAAAATCATAAATTTTTTTTTAGAAGTTGAAATTATTTCATATCTCATTATATTTTTTTAAAATATAAAATCATTTTGTTGTGCCCCTAGCTGACGTGGAAAATCTCCGCCACCTCAGTTGCACACATCAGAAAATCAAAATGACATGTCATCTACTGTGAAGGCCAAGCTGGATCCAGGCTGCCCGACCTAGAATTTTCCTACCTGAATATTTTACTCGTAGCGGCGCCTAGAAAACTTCCTACATGGAGTGACTGACCTGATTTTTTATCCGGATTAGTGCATATGACCTACCTGGATTTAACAGACATGAAGTTATTCCAACCGGACCGGATGTCAGCTCACCCAAGACTTCTGCCCACGTCTACTCAGACATACTCCTAGCAAATCATATCAAAAGACCTAATCAAATCATATAGACGTGACGTAGCCGACCAGATCCTGGAAAATCCTCCTAATGAGCCATCTGTCAAGAATCCCATAAATTCAGGTATGTTGTACCCCTTATAGGATGAAATGTAGGCAATAGGACTAATCATTACCCCTAAGACCTACCAGAGCAAGCTAGGAGGGGTATGTTTCTCCTCTATAAATAGGAGCTTTCAATGCTCATAAAAGGATTATGATTTTTCTCCCAACCACCACAAGTAAAATAACTGTAGCAAATATAACCAAGGCGAATCGCCCAACCTGGTTTTACATACCAAAATATATCAATAAAACGACAAAGTTGAAGTCGCTTAGCTCATTTCTCTTACCTCGTTTTACTTAACTTATTTTCCCTACTTTATTAGATTTACTTTTTTGTGCTTTGTCAACCGGCATGGCCGAAAGTTGTTGACCCGGACCCACGTCCGAAAAATAACGTCAACAATTTTTATTGTTTACTAACCATATTTTAATACATGACAACGATCTATTCGCAGCCAACTTATCAATGGAGACTCACACTGTCCAAGGCGTATTTGTGTACATTTGAAAAAAAAGAGTTTCTACTATTTGTTTAGAACGAAATATTTATTTCATTATATTTGCTGGAAATCGTCTAGTGTCGATTGACAAATCCACTCGGGGATGTAATTACATTCAAAGGAATACAAGTTCATACGTTTAACGAAACTAGAAAAGTCATGGTCTAACATGTTTCTATTACGACTAAGCTTAAAGAAGCTAAAAATTGGAGCTACTGTTTGAGAGGTAGGATGTATGCAATAAGGGGCAAGCAGGCAGCGGGGCAATCTAACTGGTCAACTGCTGACAAGATGATCGAGGTTGCATCTCCCAAAGAAGCAGGGGACGGGAGGTTCAACCTATGTGCAACAATTTGAGCTTCGGGGAGGGCTATAAATTCAGCAGTGGCGGGATCAGAAATGCCTTTGAAGACCCTATAGGTGCCATGGATGAGAACCATCTAATCATTGAAAATAACAACGTCAATTCACGCTCCGATGCGGTAGGGATCAATTGTGTCGTCAAAGAAAATCCTTGGATGGTTGGGAGGGGAGGGCCGAATGAGGGATGGTATCAAGGACTGAGTGGCGTGAAAATTATGGAGGATGGTAAAGGAAGAGGAGACAATAGAGAAGGGGTCAGAGAGAACTTTCTCGAAATAACCTTTATATCTATGGTACCAAGTGAGGTTACACAAGACAACACATATGTTGCTGATCTCGGGAGGGGCGTGAGAGAGGATATCTTGGAGCCAGAGGTTAAAGAAAGGCTGGTGGATTGCGAGATGAACTCCCAAAGGTTTGATGAAGACCAGACTCTGCGGGAAAGAGGGCATGTGAAGAAGAGGTGAGTATTCTAGCGATCAGTGGCAACACAAAAAAGTCAGGGCTCGGGGAAGCAGAGACCCCTATGGAAAATGTTTTCAAGGGAAGGGAGGGAGTTAGTTAAACATTTCCAGATAAAAATGTTGCATACAGGGAGGAATCATGAGTTTCCAAATCCTTTTCCAGATAAGATTTGGGCCGGAGCTACAACTTGAGGTGGAGGAACATGAGGAAGAAAGGCTGGAATTGAGGAATGTGTGATAGGCAGATTTGACCGTGAATTCGCCAATTCGAGAGTAGTGCCAAATCCATATGTTGTTGAGCGACGGACTCCCGATGGGCATAGAAAGGATGAGGCTAGAGATGTCCGACTGGAAGATTGAATGAATAAGATCGGAATTTTAAGAATTTTTAGCCTGGTTGATCATATCAGAGACTGTAGCAGTAGGATGAAGGGTGTGAGGAGGGGTATGGATTGAGAAGTCTGGCGGTTAGAATCCATGGATCCCCCAATTTTTTGTGGAAGATCCCGATTGGATGAGGCGTCGGCTGACAAGAAGAAGGAGGGGGATAGAGTCGTGAATGCTTCGCTAGGACCAAGATGGCCTGGTACCAACAGATGCATCGAGCAGGCTCGAGCGGGAGAAATATTTAGCTTTGTAGATCCGGGCAAGGGGTGAGAAGAGGGATGTGAGGAGACGCCATGCTTGTTTTGCTAACATGGCTTGATTGAAGACTCATAAATTTCAAAAACCTAAACCACCCGAGGGTTTATCTTTGGCCAACTTCTCCCAGGAGAACCCGTGAAGCTTCGGTTTGCTAGGAGAACTTCCCCACTAGTAGGAGGAAACGAGAGAGTGGATATCAGCAAACACGTAGTCCAGAAACATGGCATTGCAAAGGCTGACATGGCTTGGATGATGGATTTTATGATGACTTCTTTTCCGGTTTGGGATAGTGACTTTTCGCGGCATCCTTGGAGCTTAGACCAGATTCGGTCTTTGATGGACGAGAAAACAGTTATCTTGTTGTCGCCAATAATTGATGGGAGGCCCTGATATTTTCCATGCGATTGCACCTGCGGGATACCTAGACAATCATAAACAATAAAACACAAAGAGGGGTTAGTGTTATGACTAAAAAGAATTCCTGATTTCTCAAGATTGATACGTTGACCAGAGGCTTTTTTGTAAAGGGTGATGACAAATTTAAGAAACTTGGCTTTTGTCAAACAAGCCTCACCAAACAAGAGAGTGCCATCTGAGAAAAAAGGTGGGAAATAGAGGGGGTAGACTTGCAAATGGAGATGCCATGGATTTTCCTAAATTTGTGGAGGTCGCTAAGGATGCTGCAAAATACCTCGGAATAGATGATGAAGAGGTAAGGTGAAAAGGGCCTTGGCGGAGACCCCGGGAAGGGGAGAGGTGGTCATACTAGTTTCCATTGATGATGAAGTAGAAAGAAGGATTAGAAATGTAGAGGCGCATCAGCTTGATAAAAGAGTGGGAGAAACCAAGGGCATTGAGAACGACACGAATAAAATGTCATTCTACTCGGTTAAAAGCCTTGCTCATGTAAAGCTTGACTGACATGAGGCCTTTCTTGCTATGGGACCGGGTTTTCATGAAGTGGTGCGTCTCGTTGGCTATAAGAATATTGTCGGTAATAAGACGGCCCGGGACGAAAGCCGATTAGGAATCGGGGATAATAGATTGAAGGAGTTTTTTGGAGATGGTTTGCAATGGCTTTGGAGGCGATCTTATATACCATATTTATAGGCTGATTGGGCGGAAGTGTGAGACAGGGTCCGGGGAGCTGATTTTTAGGATGAGAACTATGTGGGTGTAATTGTAATAATGGGGTAGGATGTGATTGTTAAGGAAGTTAAGGGCGAATCTGGTGACATCTTCACCAACCAAGTGCCAGAATTTTTGGAAGAAGACGGGACTCATCCCGTCCGACCCTGGTTATTTGAAAGGGTGCATGGTTTTCAAGGCTTTGTTGATTTCGAGGCTGGAGTAGGGGGTGTTTAGAATAGGATTCATGGTATCAGAAACTTTCCTTCAAACCCTGCTCAGTGCCAGCATAGTGTCCAAGGGAGAGGGGTTGTCCGAAGTAAAGATGTTGCCAAAGTAATCTGTAATAACTTTTTCAAGATCAGCTTCACTGGTTTAGAGAGAACCGTTGGAATCCTTGAGGGCACTGATATGATTTATATCCCTCCTATGGAGGAGGTCACGTGAAAAAATTGAGAGTTTCAATCACCCTCGCTATACCAATGTTGCTTTGTCCTCTGCTTCCATTTGATGTTTTGAAGGTCCAATAGGGATTCCAGCTGGATTTGAGCTCCAAGATATTGAGCTTGATGTCATCAATGATAGGGCCATTGGAAAGCTTAAGAATATCCTCATTAACAACATCAATCATTTTGGAGATATCCATAATATTTGACTTGCTCCAATTGAGGAGACCCACTGGCCATGATTCAATTTTCTCCCCAAGAGAATCCAAATTTGAGTTCCAATGGTCAAATATAATCTGTTCACATTCTTTTTTCTTTATCCAAAGGGCTTTGAACCGTAAGGGGCGGGTTGGGGGTGAGAGGGGTGAGTAAGGTCTGAGGAGCGAAGGTGAATGAGGAGCACGGAGTGGTCGGAGGAGAATGTGGGGATGAGAAAAGCGTTACTCCAAGGGAAAAGAGTTTGCCCAGTCGGATTCCAAGTGCCCTGGTCAGGCTGGGCCCGTTGAGTAAAAGGGTGGGCAAAGAGACGACACCAAGAGAATGGGGGGACCCCCCTGATCCCATATCCGGAAGGTAATGATCAAGAGTGGAGCGGAAGGCATCAATTTTCCATGATGCACGGGGACCAGCCCCAACAAAGTCTCTTTGGAAAATAACTTCGTTAAAATCACTCGTGCAAATCCAGGGGTCGGTGAAGCTAAAGAAGAAGTTTTTAAAGAAATTCCAGAGAGATCAACGTTGGGAGACTTCAGGTTGGCCATAGATACCAGTAAACATGAAGCGGGCATTACTAAGCTTCACATCCACATCGATGAAGAACGAGTAAAGACTGTAGAGGGTAACATCAACGTTCTTCTTCCAAATGAGGGCAAGACATCCCGATCGGCCGACCGCATCAAAAGAGATACCGAAAAGGTTCAGATCGTATTCAATTTTCTCGATGGACTGAGAGGAGCATTTGGTTTCAGAGAGAAATACCACTTTGGGAAACTTTTTGCTAACTAACTCACGGAGTTCTTGAATTGTGCGGGGTTCCTATTCCCCCAACAATTCCAACACAAGAGATTTATTATGATTGGCGGGGTTGGATTATACAGTCAACCTCCACCGGAACTGTGGATAGGACCAGGCTATCTTTCATAGGAGATTCACGATTGTAGTTAGTTAATTCTACTTTTTGCTATTAATGATTTCGACTAGTATGGAGAAGGTAGATGGGTCGTTAACCCCATGGATATGCAGTTTCCTTTTGGTGTTGGGAGCTTTTCTGTTTTTTGTAGTTGAGTTTGGAGGGTTAGATTCAAGTTTGCCCTTGGCACGGAGGAACGTTCTTATAATTTTTCAAGCCAGGGTGTGAAGCTGCGTAGGAATCGGCCAACCAGAGAGACCGAGTTTGTCGCAGTCAATATCTAGCAAGGCACCCAAGGAGTTGCCAGCTAAGATAGCCAAGTCCTTGTTCATGAGCCTAGAGACAGTTGTGCAACTGGATCCAGAAGGGGCAAGAGTCGAAAACCATATCTGAAATGGACATCTCATGGGTGGGTTCAGAGAGGAGCATAGGGTATTTTTTCAGAAGCTAGGGGGACCCTTGCTGGATCTTCTTTTTTTCAGCAGTATTATGAAAGATGAATAGAACAATATTGTCCTTGAGGGGTTTGCACGAGAAATCTACAATAAAGTACCAGAGCGCCCTTGAAACTGATGGTTCGGGGGGCAAGGATTTTTCCGGCAAGACAGAGGAAGGTGTTGATGGAGTTCCAAGGGACAAAATTTGCGGTGGTTTTGGCGTTACATTCTTCGGTGAGGGAGAGTTTAGAGTAGAGATTTTCAAGGTTATTTTCCATGGTGGATGGGAGAGGAACGAGCTGAGAATGGGAAGGGTGAAGAGATAGTGGCTATGGTAGGGATGTGCGGATGACGGGGAGGATGGGGGAGGGAGGCGAGGGACGAAGCTTGGATAGTGCCAGACAGCACCGCTCAAAGCAACTCTCCAAGAGAGAAACTCTAGGAACTATTTGATTATATATGTATAATAGAGTCTCGACTATTGACAGTACTCATGTGGCTGACACATCCTGAATTTTGATGAAATTATACATTTTCGACTCAATATGTTCTTAAATTTGTAATTACAGATTATATTACAATTTATTTTAGAAAAATAAACTTACACAGTCTAAATTACAAGACTACATGTGCAAATTCCAAACAGAATCAAAATGCTTATATAGTAATATCTGCTTATGTATGCTCGGTCGTATCGTATAAGCTCCACAAAACATAGAATTACATACCATGCATATGTAGTAATTAGGCTGAATTCTCTCTCCCACTTCTTCAAATTCTCATTCATATCCAATTAATGAAATAAAATTTAAATCCAAACTCATTAATCATGAATCAACTATGAATACGTGAATCATGAATCATATACCGTAAAATCAATAATTTGACAAGTACCTAGACAATTATGAGGGGATGTTTGGAGTGGACTGGGCCCACCAAATGGGAGATAGGTCTAGCCAAAAGTATGTCTGTTTTACGTTGTAGATGGGGATCGACTCATCCATTTTCATCCAAACTCCTACCCTTCTTTACAAATCCCAGCAACTTTTAAATCATTATCGATGAACCAATCATTACATATATCACTTTTCATAATATAATAATATAAACCTACTAATCCCAACTACTTTTTAATCGCTACTCATAATCATCATACATGTTGATTTGATATCTACAATACACGTCTTATTCTACTTCATCCCAATACAAATATTATTTTATAATATTTAAATAGTCGTAAACGTCCTGGATATGCGGTTGTGCTCCGTTCACTTACATCCCAGCCCATACATCCCCCAACTATTGATGTCTCTAAATGTGACATTAAAGGTATCGAAATGATGCTTGACTAGAATTTGGCTTGGTCAGAATATTTTGTAAAAAAAAAGAATCATTTTTAAGGTGGTCAATGTATTGAAAATTGTTAATGCTAGATTAAATGTGAAGATATTAATTAAAATTTTAACATTAAAGCTATATTAAGGGTAAAAAAAAAAGACGGCAACAACAAATGGATCCAAAATGATAGTTAACATTTGGATTTTAAAAAATGACACTTAAAAAATGATGCCAATAACAAATAATGGTTGGTCGCAAAATAAAAAAATGATAATTAAAAAAAAATCCGACCGACCAAATTCTAATCTTTTGACAATGCCCTAAGACTATATTCATTGGTGACATTCACCACAATGTCATAGAATAAGACAAAAAAATTAGTAAAGAAAAAAAGGAAAACAAAAAGGAAAATGTGTGACATTGGTTGGCTAGCCAACCCAATCACAACCTTATCACCAATTCATATTCAATCTCCTTGTGACACTTGTCAATATCTTATTGGTGCAGATAATATTTTTTGAATATAATTTAAATGGTTGATATTGAAGATATTTATTTTATTAAAAAAATTAAAAAAATTATCAAAATTAATAAAAAAAAAAATTCTCTACAAATAGAGTCCAATTGTGACATATTTTGAAGCACAATTTCAATCCTTTCTATGGATCCAAACAACCCAGATTATTTTTGAAACTCCCAAAATTATCCAAACTCACAGGAATATCCAAACTCTCAATTAATAAAAATTGATTATAAATAATATACAATTAATAAATAATGCTAAAGAAATTATTTTAAAGGTTGGGTTGGTATCACTAATGAAGTATAAAAGAGTTGGCTTGAGTTGAGTTGCATGTGGATGAACGAGAAATGATTTTTTAATAGAAGGTTGGGTTGTGTTGGGTCACCAATAAACATAGTCTAAAGGTATTGGCCCATTATACTTACAGTTCACAGAAAACGGACACTACATATAGGCTATGTTTGATTGCGGCTGGGGAAGGCTGAGGTACTGTTGGCTGGGGTAAATAAGTTGGGGGTAAATAGAGAGAGAAGAGAAATAAACATGTCTTTTCAATTACAAAGGTCAGAAGAAAGTTAAAAAAAATACGCAACTGTAACCTAACTCAACCAAATAATACCTCCAACTTTTCCCATGTCAAACATCACCATGTTGCCCCAACGTCAATTGGGTGGGGGCAACCCCAATCAAACATAGTCATAGTCAATATGAATTTGACAAACTGCCTAGTATCTAAAATTGGATTCCCTAGATGTCCTATCATCCTTATTAGTTTCAGACCCATATAGTCAATAGTTTGTGAGTTCTGCATCAAACAAAGGCAAAAGAAGAAAGAAATAAATAAATAAAATGAAACACCAGTGTCTGAGCCACTAAACCTATTCACAAATTAGGACAGAAGCATATACCAAACTTTACATGTGAAGCAACTCATTTTCTTCAGTGGAAGTCTTTCTCTTCACTAAAGAGTCTTGGCAAAGTGCAGCATGTGCGGGGTGAAGAACATGTTTAAAAAGGGAATTCTACCCACCCCTATAGGTAATACCCATATTTTTAAAATGTGTGCCATTTGGTATATGTTTAAAAATCAAGAAAATATCGATTATAACATTCACCACATGGCACATATTTAAGGGGTGATGTATTATTTATAAGAATAGGGTAGAATTAGTCCTTACATATAGGCAGCAACAAGTAAATAGATTCTCAATAGAAGTGGTACTTGATGTCCTCTAATACATTATTCTAATGCTTGAAATGAGACTAAAACAATGAAACAAAATAATTAGTATTTTCCCAATTCAATCGATCCAATTTTTTTTCTTTTTTTGTAATTTTAATCAATTTTAACTAGTTTTACACAACAACCAGACCGGCCCAGTAACTAGTTAGCGATTGAACTACCCAGTCGGTCCGATCTAGTTCCACAGGCATTGCTCTCATCAACTACTAACATGAGATCTAGCAGGTCCATACTCATTTACTAGAGAAAAGGTTACAGGTCCAAATACTTCATTGATTATCAATATATTCACAACTTACTAACTCTCCTCTCTCACTATCCACCGTACATATAGAATCTCAAGTTCTTGCTTTTACCAACACTACCTACACATCATCGGATACGTGACATGTGGGTAAAAAAAACTTATTTTATTTAATTTTTGTCCATGTATTCCACATCCAATAAAGTGTTAGGGCAGGAACATAAATAATAGAAAAAAATTCATTAAAGTGCCTGAATTTTGAAAAATATCTCAATTTGAGGCCTGAATTTTGGTAATTCTCAATTCGAGACCTAAACTTTAAGTTTTTCTCAATTAGGAGCATAAATTTTAAATTTTATTCTTAATTCAGGGCTTACATCTTGAAAAATAAGACACATTGTCCGATGTACGAAAGGATCAGTATGATGTACCGATATTTTTTATATATACTCCGTACTAAAAGTTTCAATATACTCCGTACTGAATCTTCCGTACGTTGGATAATATTTTCTATTTTTCAAGACGTAAGCCCTGAATTGAGAATAAACTTCAAAATTTATGCCCTAATTGAGAAAAAACTTCAAATTTATGTCCTGAATTGAGAACTTTTAAAATTCAAGTCCGGAATTGAGACATTTTTTAAGTTTCAGGCCTTCGACTGAAATTTTCCCTCAAATAAAATGGGACTTTGACCAATCAAAGAAGTGAGATCATCAGCGACCTCCACCTTCCGGCATAGATGTCCATTAATAAATTCCAAGAAGAGGTGCATCATGTGACACATATAACTTTCCATTTTCCTCCCTTATCCCCATATCTCATTTACAACCTTTACACCCTACTCCCCATTAAAGCAAAAGCAATTCATATTATTAAAAGTTGTATACAGAGCAAAAGCCTCCTCCTCTCTACGATCAATGGAAGAGATGATGATGGTGATGATGAAGATCAGAAGCCGCGAAGATCCTTCGAATGATACTCTCAAGATTCCAGTAATCCCAGCCTGGAAACTCTACGAGAATCCCTTTTATACCCCTCATCTAAAACCGCACAATCATCATCAAGATTGCAGTGATCACCAGCAGAAGCAAATCCACCGGCTCCACTTGCCGGTATCTGCACGAAAGATCGCTGCCTCTTTCTGGGACCTAACGTTCGTTAAGCAAAGATCGCTGGAACTAGAGATGAGTCGTGAACAGGTGGCTGAGCTTAGGGCTGAGCTGGAATGCGAACGCAAAGCGCGTAAAAAGATGGAGGCTTTGAATAGAAGGCTTGCGAGGGAGCTTACGGAGGAGAGGAGAGAGAGGGAAGCGATGGAGAAAGTGTGTGAAGAGCTTACGAAAGAGATTTCGGGTAATAGAGATGAGATTAATCGTATGAAGAGAGAAATGGATGACGAAAGGAGAATGCTGCGTACGGCTGAGGTTATTAGGGAAGAACGTGTGCAGATGAAGCTTGCGGAGGCGAAGATAATTTTGGAAGAGAAGCTGACGGAACTCGAAATTTGTAAGAAGATGGAAGAGACCTCATCGTCGAGGAAAGAAGGAAGTGTTGATGAGACAAGTTTCGGGGGAAAATTAAGGTTTGTTAGTTCATTGGTAAAGGGGAAAGATTCTGCTGAGAATCCTCATATTAAAAGAGGGATTAAAGGGTTTGTCGAATTTCCGCGCGGGATTGGGTGTAGAAGCCGTAACCATTTGGGGAGCAAATTGGAATGTCAAAAGGCCCAGTTGAAGATATTGCTTAAACAGAAAGGGACTGCAACCAGATTTAATGGTCTTATTGCAAGTTAAGATCTTTTATTCAATGTGATGTAATTACTTATTATTGTTGATTTCTTGATTTGATTTGATTTTTTTTTTTTTTTTGGTTTGTTTATGTAACTGGATCAACAAATAAGGATCCATTAGTTTGAAGAAAATAATGTTTGGAAATGTTTCTTGATTTTGTAGTTGGAAAGTTTCTTGCTTATGTTGTTGGTGTAGCTATGCTTTTTGTGGTTATTGTTGTTGGAAAGATGTTTTTGAGCTATCAAATTTGGCCCATGATATCACGGGCATGTTACATTTGTGTGTTCATCTCGCGTTTTACAATATTTACTATGTATAATATATATTTAATGATGTTGCTAATTAATGTGTCGTGTAATAGAAGATAATACATGTAATATAAGACATGATCCGAATTGCAAATTGTGACAGATTTTGCTAGGTACATTCTGTTATCAATTATTGCTGTGATTTTGTTCACATTTTCTGTGGGATTGGTTAGTAGGACTAATAAATAAACGGTATTGATGGCTAGCCAGAAAAAAAAAATTGTTAAATTTTAATTTTTTTATTAGATATTATTTATTATTAGCATTATTTTTGTTAATTATCACTTTTTTCAATTCAAATGTTATCTATGAGTTTAGAGTATAAAAAAAAATGCCAATTTTTTTAAGTCATTTAA
>JAUEKW010046302.1:0-13459 GCA_032274785.1 Ajuga reptans
ATTAGAGACATGAGAGATTACAAATGAAATTGTAACCTCTAAAGAAAAATGTCAAATGGTCTCATATATAGAGACAACTGGAGCTAGAGAAATTCACAACCAAAGTGATGGAAGGATGTTGAGATAGTATTCGATATCACACAAAGAGAAAATATGTTTCCATGTGATTTCCTATATGGTCTACAACAACCTCAGATTGGGAAGTACGAGGGACGCCTACAGCTTGGCGCAATAGAGATAATAATCCAAGGGATTGCAGGACGATAAAAAGAACGTCTAATTCTTGGGTTAGAATTTCTCGAGGATCACAAGCCTTGGGAAAGATTACCAGACAGAATGGTCTTCACAGTGGCGCACAGGCGTTATCAGATTCAGTAGATCAGGGTTCATTACACGCTATGATGACTACGAGTCCATTCTCCATATACATCTCTGTTGGGGTGTTATATGAAAAACATAGAGCATAATATTTTGCCGCCTACATAGATTGAGGCGCTGGAATATGCACAGCCAAGTGGGAGGTCTTTCCTACATAAATTGGAGAAGACTTGCCAGCAATTGCAGGAAGAGATTTCTCAAAAATGATTCTTATCCTTAAAAGAGGAATCAAACAGGTGGAAATAATGATCAGCGGAGCTGGCGATACCCCATAGTATAAGGTCAAATCTCCACCAATCTATTTTCATGATACTAGTGCAGATATTTTGTTAGGAAACAATTTCCTACAAACATTCAAATGGTTCACACAGGAGAATGAGACAAGAAGGCTTATTTTCACAACCCTATGTGATCATAAGATTATTGTCCAGAGATTAAGAGAGGCATTCCACCGAAAAAATGCCAATCAATTTTTGCAGAAAACGTGGTGATGAAGGAAAACTAAGTCACCCAAAGATGAAGGATCATCGGAAATACGGTGAAGCACTCCTTCAATTTCGAGCATAATCCCTAGGAGGAGAAGTTGAGAGAAGAGTGTCTAATGACACAATCCAACTCCTCAAGGTTTCTATGGATATCCCACAATCAGACGTGACCATTGAAGAAAACATCTATTTGGAGGATGTTAAGAGGAAGATACAGAGGAATTTCAATGAGGATCCTCTAGTATGGTGGGACAAGAATGGACTCGAAGCATCTCTGAAGGTGAAAGCAGACAGAGAAAACGAGTACGTACGATACAAGCTTATCCTTATGAATCAATTGGATCGTGAGGATATGAAGTTAATACTTAAGGAACATATGGACCTTAAGTTAATCTCAGCAGGAGTTTCTCCATATAGCAGCCCGGGATTTCTGGTGAGAAATCATGGAGAAATTAAACGTGGTAAACCAAGATTGGTGATCAACTACAAAGGGATCAACAGTATCTTGGAGTTCGACGAATATTACATTCCAAGCAGAGAACACCTGGTGAATTGTATCAAGGATGCAAAGGTATTCTCTAAATTTGATTGTAAGTCCGGTTTCTACCAGATCAAGATGGAAGAAGCTAGCAAAAAGTATACGACTTTTTCTACACCATAAGGACATTATATCTGGAACGTAATGCCAATGGGTTTAGCAAATGCGCCCTAGATATCTCAAAGAAATATGGATAATCTTTTTAAAGATTATTTCAAATACATGTTCGTATATGTAGATGATATTCTTATCGCCTCTAAGAACATGAAAGAGCACATCAAACATCTGGAGATATTTTCAGAAGTTTGTTATAAAGAAGGATTGGTGCTTTCCAAGAAGAAAGCAGTAATCACAACAAGACAGATCGAGTTCCTCAGAATTGAGATCGATGAGTCCGGAATAATCCTTCAGAAACATATTGTAGAGAAGGTACAAGGTTTTCCGGATAAGCTCAAGGATAAGAGTCAACTTCTAAGTTTTCTTGGAGTTGTTAATTTTGCTAGGATGTTCATAAAAGACCTAGCAAAGTACAGAAAGATGTTCAGCCCATTGATGAAAAAGGATTCAGATTTCAAGTGGGAAATAGAGCACACATAAGTGGTATTACAGCTTAAGGAGATTTGTAAAAATCTTCCAAAATTGGCAATACCAAATGATGAGGAAGAACTAGTTCTCTATACAGATGCCATTGATCATTGGTGGGCCGCAGTGCTAACTAAAGCCACACCAAGCGGAGAAGTGCCATGTCGATACTGCAGCGGTCTGTTCTCAGAAAACGAAGAAGCAAGATGGCATATCAATGAGAAGGAATTCTACACAGTCAGAAAGGCTTTCAGAAAATGGCCTTTATTCCTACTGGCTAAGAAGTTCATCCTGAAAATTGATAATACGAGTGTTAAAGCTTTCTTAACAAAAAAGATTGAATCTAAACCTGAGAAAACTAGATTATTAAGATGGCAAGCTAATTGTCAATATTTTAATTATGAGGTTGTCATTGTAAAGTCTCATGAGAATGTTCTTGCATACTTTCTAACGAGAGATGGAGCAAAGTGAAGTAAACTCCATCAGAACGAGATACAGGCACCTCCAAAACAGTTTGGATGAGCTTGATAGAGTGATCAACGGCCTGAAGATTAGTGCCACTGTCGCAGGTCAAGTACAACAAGGGGATTTGTTAAAAATCCGTAATGCGATGAGGGCTATTAGATATTCAAGTTTGAATCTCTGGGACAGCCTTTATGTACCTATCCAGCAGACAGCTTCACCATCGGAGCAAAAAATTATATTTCGGGAACGGGGCCACCCTAACCCGGTCACCACAGATTCAAGTACTGTGAGCACGAGTTCTAAGTTAGATCCTTATACGGATCTGGCTAAAGAAAAAGTTAAGCAAACGAAGGTTAATCCTTCTGATGTTTCAAGCCAACCCTCCACCTCAGGGGTAAAAGAGGGAGAGATCAATCTTAGGCCCATGGCGGGTAACTCTAAGATTGGTACTAACGAGCTTAAAGTTTCTCCTTTTCAGGATTATCAAATTATGTGGGAGAAGATTGTTACAGGAGCTGGTGTTAACCCAACACGATGCCAGATTGATCGATCTGGTAAATATCCGAGAGTGTGGTTGTTCCCAAGAACTAATCCACAACAGGTTAAAGAATGGTATGATTTTGGAGCAATAGATTCTGTTCATACCGAATCACTAAGTTTTCTGGAGATCTCAAAACTCCCGAAATGGATTAAAGAAGCCGTGAGCGAGACATGGAAAAATAATGATCATCTCGAACGCGGAGATATTCTGGAGTTGGAATTTCTTTCAGCAGCTCCTGAACCATACAAGAATGGGACACATCCAACTTTTCATTTCATAAAGCTGAACAGACCAAACAAAATAGAGGCAAACAAAGACATGTCTGCCCCAGATCATAAGACTCGATTGGTACAACCTTCAACGAGGATGATATCTCTACAAGAAGAGCTTGGGGCTTTTGGGTTTACCTCATTGAAATGAGAAATATCAAGGAGAACTTCAAAGTCTTTCAGAAGACGGCGAAATGATCGATCTTGATCAACACTATGACATCAAGAACCTCTTCATACGCAGAATCTGTTTTTGAACATAAGAGAGAGATGTTATGGAAAAATGAGCTACCGGCAAGTTCAGAAACTATCCGGAAGTTTTGCAATATGGTTCATGTTGGAAGATGGACGGATCGGATCTGCCTAAGGTGCCCGGAACAGAAAGAGGTACTATTCGGGAATCTCCCTGTCATCAAAGACGACAAGGGAAGAGGGAAGGCTGAGCCACCAAGAAAGCAGAAATGGGGACCACCAAGAAAAAACTAATTAAGATTTTCCCGATAGACTTGGATGGGCTGAGTCACGAGAATCATTTCCACCCAAAACGACAAAAGGTGGAAAAGATAAAGAAGGTCACTTATTGAGAACTGCAATATGTGAAGGGACCACACCCATGTGATCCCATGTGAAAGACACAGTAACACATAATAATGGAGGACAGCAGTGCGTCAATAATTCTAGAGATAAGAGCATCCAGACTACGAATGAAAAAACGACACCTGGATGCAATTATGAAGGGATAGAGGGCATCAGACCTCTATATATTCAGGGTAGAAGGAAGCAGTATGAATCAAACATCACCCTCTGTTTTCTTAACAAAAATAAGAGTGTACTCATAGTTTACATGCATTTGAGTTGTGAGTTTAATTTATGTATGAGTAAGAGTGTAGCTACAATAGGTAGCTAAACAAGTCTTCTCCTCCCTAAAGGAGATGTACTAATGTAATAAGTATGTTATGTTTTCTTAATAAAAGTTTTGGCTTTTGTTCATCACCTTCCAAAGTTTTATTTTCTGTTCATAACCAAGAGAATACTCTACGCCTCGAGGTAGGAAACGAAACGAGGCTGTGCTGGTTACTGCTGAAGGAGTCTGCGTCTGGAACCACATGTTGCGATCGAGTGTAATACGGTCGAAAGGTACGAAACTTGGTCTATGATCTAGAATTTATTATTGACGGAAGTGTGATGGGCCTGATAAAGGTCGTAATGGACTATTTTCAAGTTTATGCTAAGAAACAATACTGCATGATTAATTTATCAAAATTTGGGGACTAATTTTTTTAATACAAGAAATTATAGGACCAAATTGTAAAATAGAATTGTTGGAGTATATGTATAAATGGGTATATAAGAGTATCGTATACAGAGCAAATACGGAATATACGGAGAGTCGCCTCTGGTAAGGACAACTTCACTTATTTTAATAAATATTCAAAAAGATACCATACTTTATTAAAGCTTAAATGAATAGTACAATAAAGTGACAAATTAGCCATATGATTTCCTATGCACATGATAAACAACTGTCGTGGAAATAGCTTTAAACATGTTAACAAATCCCAACATAATCCTCAAAAGTATCTTCTTGCACAAGGTGACTCTCAACTTACCGTATTATGCTTCCCCAATAAGGAGGAAAAAAGATTCACCATACGAAGTGAATCTAAAAGAATATTCCACAAATAAGATATTATTCGATATTTCCAATATTTTTAATGTTTAATATTAATATTAGAGTTCAGAATCTTGGACAATTAATGATTAAGATACTTTTGTGTATTATATATGTGCAGAATTTAAGTAACTAGTTACAGTTAATTGCTGAAATGTCTTACTCATTAGGCTGTCACACTTTTAAAAAATGTTATGAATATCAAGAATGATTCACAAGAGGAGAAGTTTTCAAGTTAGAAAAAAAAAATACTAATTAACAATTATTATTATTTTTTTTGGAGAAAGAATTCCGATTAACAATTGATGTCCCAAAAAAAGAAAACAGTAAGGAACTATTGGTTATTTTTTAATTCATAGCATGAACATTAAATTTATTAATATTGTGAACTATGATTTGTTTCTTTAAATACAATATCGGTCATATTTTCTGGCACCTAATATATATATGTCATTGATGTTGTATCACAGTGAATAAGACAATAACAATAATTCCAGAGGAAAAGTAAGTATTATTATTATCACGTAAAGAATTATGATTACAATAGGGGGTATTTATAGAGAATTTAGTGGGCTTAAACCTACTTTGGAGCCCATTATGCTAATTCTAATTTACTTAGGAGATTGGACTTTTTAGCCCCTATAATACAATTCTTGACTTAATTGGGCCCTATCCTTGAAGGAAGCCCATTTACCAGTCTCTGGCCCAAAAGCATGCTAGGTGCATCATTATTTCCCCCACACCCAAAGTTCTTTTTATAAGACTTTGAGAGTAGTAAATCTTGCAAATTGACGTGGGCGCACGCGAGTACTTTTCTTCCCGAGTCGCTTGTTTAAGGAATCTTGGAATCCTCTGACTGTGAGTAATCATGCTTCTTCTTTATATACTTACTCTCTTTTTTTCTTTTTTTCTTTTTTTTCTTGCTCCTTATCACGTACTTTTAATTGCTTCTGAATGCTCTGAGTGTGTTGAATATATAGCCATAAATTCTTCTTTTCCGTGAATGTCTCGGAGTAGCTCGTCTGAATTTTCTTATAGTTCATCTGATTTTGTTTGGCAGTTTACTGACAGTCCTCTTAGAAATCCCAAGAATAGAGGCTTAGTTAGTTCTCTTCGTGGGCACGTTCCAAATCCGCCAGGAGGCATTATAAATTATTGTTGGCAGGAGGATGAAGTAGTGTATCGATTTAAGTGGTCTCCTGGTCGTTTTGACGGTCTTCTTCCTTTCGAATCTTTCATCTCTAATCAAAGGAATATTCCCCGTGTTGAGATAACCGAAGAGTGAGATTATTGTCGAATGAATAATGCTACCCGTATTAGGTTAAAGATTCGATAGCCCGTACAGGTCGGATCCAAACTGAATTCTAAGAACTCGTGCCCGAATCCTAACGAATTTTCTTCTCCTGAGCATGGTAATCCGCCCCCTCCGTTCATCGGGCTTCGCCATAGGATGCCGGCGATGCACGCTTCGTGACCAGCCCGCTTCTCACCGGCGAAGTTGGTGTGACTATGCGCTCCCCCGCCGGCACGTCGCTTCCTTGCGCAAACTCGCCGCAAGCTAGGGTTTTCTCACCGTCGACGGCTTCTCTTACCGGCGTGCATATTGCCGACGCCACTACTTCGTCGTCACCGCCAGCTCTTCCAACCGCCAGCCGCCTAATTCTTCCAGCACCGATCCGGCAGCGCGCAGGGGCCCCTCCCTATCGCCGCAGCGCGCATCGCTGCGAGCTAGGGTTTTCTCTGCGTCGATAGCTTCTCCCACCGGCACGCATATCGCCGACGCCACTGCTTCGTCGTCGCCGCCAGCTCTTCCAACCGCCAGCTACCTCATTCTGCCGGCACCAATCCTGCAGCACGAAGGAGGCTCCTCCCCGTCGCTGCAGCGCACATCGCAGCACGCAAGAGTTTTCTCACCATCGACGGTATCTCCCACCGGATTGCCGGTGCCACTGTTTCGTTGTCGCCGCCGGCTCGTCCAACTACCAGCTGCCTGATTCTGCCGGTGCTGATCCAGCAGCGCGCAGGGGGCTCCTCCCCGTCGCCGCAGCGCGCATAGTAGCGCACGAGATGCCTTTCCCCACCTCCGCAGTGCATTGGGCAGCGTGCAGGGGGCTCTCATCCGTCTTTGCAGTGCGTGGGCCAACGAGCAGGCAGCCCGCCTCCGTCGTCGCGGCGCGCGGTTTTTCAAAACACGCGATCGCGGCGTGTTTTGTCTACTCGTAGGATTTCTCCATCGGGTCTGCTTTCACTTGAAATTTTTGAATTAGCGGGGAGTTTATTTCCGCCGCCGCAACGGGTGTGCCGCCGCTTCCCCGCGAGAAATTGGGGCGCGCGCTATCACCGCGCGTCTGCTCTTCGCCTAGAGGTTTATCTGGTGATTTTTCATCTTCTCGTGTGCGGGACGCTCCGATATGAGTTTTCTTTATTTTCTCCCTTATTTCGTTACATTTTTTTTCTTTTTTTTTTTAATTTTTTCAAAAGAGATGTGTAAATTTTTGCTCTCTTTAGGCTTGGCGATCTTGTTACTCCTTCCGCTTTGCGCATGGATTTTTTGACTTGGTCTAGTGGAGCTGAGACGGGTCGGGGCGTGACGGGGAAAGCTTGTTATACCCGGGATATTTTTCCCCGCATTAAGAATTCACAGACGTGGCATCTCCTTGATGAGGGGAGCGACGAGGGAGAGAGCATGGGGGACTCAATTCCCGTTGTTGCAGTTGATTCTTCCGTAGAAGTTATTCCTGGCGGTGCGGGTGCTGTTGAAGTTGCTGAGGAAGATGGCGGGAGTCTTTCTGGCTTGCCGGGAGTGAGTGCGCCGGAGGAAAGTGAGGATGTGAATATGTTTGCTAAATTCTACGAGATGCGTTCGGTGGTAACTACGGATATGGTAAAATACTCTTTGCGTCTTCTTAATAGTGGTGATTTTGAGATGGAGCTCATTGTTCCTTCGGACGTGGATAACCCTATTCAACCGCCAAAAGGTTTCTTTACCATCTTCTTGGCCCAGCTCGCCAATGGTCTTACCCTCCCTCCAAGTCAACTGTTGATCGACTTGTGTGATGCCTATGACGTGAGTTTATCTCAGCTTGCTCCTAATGCTATTGGGTTAGTGTCTGCCTTTGTGGGGCATATGATAGATTTGGAGCTGTCATGCAATGCAGACGGCTTTATATCACTGTTTGTCGTTCGTCAAGTGGCGGGTACACTTATGTTCTGTTTTGCTAATCGCCCCGGGTTCCGTTTTTTCTATTCTTTTCCCAAGGTGAATCATGCCCGGTGGATCGATTTTGTGTTTGTGAGAGATCGAGGGTGGAGCCTCTCGTCACGTCCTTAGGTTACGAGTGTGGATTCACGGCATGTGAATGCGGAGATGCGTAGGCATAAAAAATTCTTCAAAGATAGGCATTTATTTGAAAAAGTTGTTGATCCTCTTCATATGACGATTCCTGGTGTGCTCATTTGGTTGTTTTTGTTGTGCTAGTTGACCCGCTTTGTTATTTACGCCCTGTATCTCTATTTTAGATTTTTTTTCCTTATTCGGGGAGTTTTTAATTTTTTGTGTTTTGTGTAGGTTTGGGTATGGACATTGCCGCCTTGAAGAAGCAATGGGAGGGTGCTGCTGGACGGGGTAAGGATGATCCCCCTAAGGGTCTCAGAAGAGGGCGGGGGATTTGCCTCCTCGTCGAACTTCGCCTCCCTGCCGAGCTTCCGAGATTGTTCGTCATGCCGGAGGGGGCCTGGTGCCCCGAGTAAGGGGCCGTCCCGCCGTAGCCCTCCTGCTTTGCTTCCTCCTCACCGCCCGCATCGCGGGAAGCAGAAAGTCGTTCGAGATTCATCCACTGACTCGCCCGGAGTAGGGGGCGATCTTCCTGCTAAGAGGAAAAGGGAAGATGCTCCGGCTGGGGTGATCTTCCACCAAGTAGTGCTTCTGTTTGGAATGTAGAGGATTTGCGTGCTGCATCCCGCCCGTGTGACGGGTTGATTGACTCCTTAGATTTGGATCGGGGACGAAGCCGCAATGTTCGCGTGCTGTTTGACACTCAGTATGCTGCTACAATGCAGGTAATTTTTCTTTCTTGGGGGGCTGAAGAGCTCGACTTATTTTTGCTGGAATTTTCAGCAAGACGTGGTGAGTTGGCTCGCTGGTGTCTTCAGCAGGACGTGGCTTGTTGAAATTCGTCCTCTTAATAAAAACTTGGTGAAATTCGTCCTTCTGAGCGGACTTGCTGAAGTTCGTCCTTTTGAGAGGACTTAGTGAGCTTCGTCCTCCTAAGAAGACTTGGTGAAATTTGTTCTTCTGAGCGGGCTTGCTGAAATTCATCCTTCTGGGGGGACTTAGAGAAATCCTTCAGCAGGATGTAACTTGCTGAAATTCGTCCTTCTGAGGGGACTTAGTGAAATTCAATGTCTATGCTTGTTATTGCCAGTTCTACGTTTGTTTAATGAGGTGGTTATCTTTTGTTGAGTGAGTTCTAGGGGGTCACTATTTTTTTTATAGAGGATGAGTTCTTGGGGATCGTCCTTGTTCAGGAGGATGAGTTCTCGGGAGTCATCCTCTTTTAGGGGGATGAGTTCTCGGGATCATCCTTTTTTAGGAGGATGAGTTCTCGGGGATCATCCTTTAGGGTGAGTTCTAGGGGATCACCGTTTATGAGATATTTGATGGGTCTCCAAAATTCAGCTGGCCAGGCTGGATTTCTCGACGTCTTGTATTGACTTATTAGAGTGTATCGTTAAGTAGAGACGTATAAAGAAAGAACTTTATTAATGGAAATGCTTCTTGGGCTTGCAGAAAGATGACAATGAAAAATTTAACGAACGATTGGGGAATTTTTTTCCATCTTGACAAAGTGTAAAGTAACTTGCGTCCTTCTAACGAACTTGTACGAGGTTGGTTCCAATCTTAGTTGGATTGCCTCTGAACACTTCTATCTCTTTAAGCTCTTCAGTTGGCTTAGTCCCATTGGTTGCGGAGGTTGCTCCTTCTTCGGGCTGTGGTCCGAACACCTTGCTGCCACTACCACTTGGGTTAGTAAGTTTGGCACTAGTCTCTGTCTTTTTTTTTTCCAGGTGGTTGGTCGTCCACAAGTCCTTTGACCATCGCTACTTCCTCTTTCTCAATTAGCATGGTGACTTTCTATTTTCCTTTGGGGTCTCCTAGTCGGTCGCTTAAGGGTCTTGTTGGGGGTAACTCGCAGTGCAATGTGCTTATGTAGCATTCTCTGGAGAGTCTTTTGTCTCCACGCTCTTCCCCCACTCCGAAGGGGGTTGGAAATTTTATTTTCATATGGCAGGTGGACACTACTGCCCTGAATAGGTTGAGTGCCGGACATCCAAGTATCATGTTATAGGAGGATGGTGTACGGGTGTTCATTAATCGGATTTATACGAATAATTCCAAAATCCATCCGACCCATTTAGTTATATAGATTACTAATTTGGATATTTCAGATACGAATCGGATGAACAGGTTCACCCAAATTCTTAAGTGGATAAACAGATCGGATTCAAACCTTACTTTCTTATTCGGATTTCATCCGAAATCCGAATAAGAATATATATATATATTATTTTTATTTTTATTATAATTAATTTTTTTAAAAATAAGAATATTGATATATTTATATATATATATATTAATATATGTATTTATACAAACACTTTTTACTTTTGTGTCTTTTATCAAAATCTAGGGATTCTTTCTTCACTCTCTCCACGGCAGCGACACTCTCCAAATCTCAGATCTTGCACACCATTTCTGATTTTTCTCTTTCTTCCGAGCTCCACGGTTTGCACTCCACTCGGCACTCACCCTACAGGCCTACATCCACCGGCAGTGGAAGGATCAAATATCACGGATTCACGGTGAGAACGCTCACATTTTGGTCTATGAACTCTCACATATTGGTATATTAATCATCCTTTATTTTATTGTAGGATTATTGACTATAGAGAAGGTGTTCCCAAAATGTCACAGGATAAGCCTGCGACAAATGAAGGGATGATTGCGGGCATGGACATCGACTCAGCTAACAATGAGAATCATGTTGACAGTGATGTCGCACGAGCACAACCTAAGAAACGTAGACAGCCTCGTAAAAGGTCCAAGGTATGGAAGCACTTCACTTATTTGAGAATGAAAAGGGTGAGTGCAGGAGCACTTGTAAATATTATGGAACAGAGTATTTATCTCACTCTAAAAATCATGGAACTAAGAATTTGTTGAATCATATGGCAATATGTACGTTGAATCCTAAAAACAAACCCTCTGAACAAAGGCAACTAGCATTTCAAATGGAAGATGATGGGAAAAAGGCTAATTTAATTGCTTGGAAGTTTGATGCAAAAGCAATTAGGAAGTCACTGAGTTATATGATAATTGTAGATGAACTTCCATTTAGCTTTGTTAAGGGAAAAGGATTTAAGCTTTTTATGACTGTTAGCCAGCCTTTATTTCAGTCAATCTCTAGAATCACTGCTGCCCGAGATTGTTACACTTTATATTTGGAGGAAAAGAAAAATATTAGGGCTCTATTGAATGTGAATATGGACAGAATTTATTTGACTTCAGACACATGGACTTTTTTGCAGAAAATGAATTATATGTGTCTCACGGCCCCACTTTGTTGATAATGATTGGAAGTTGCAAAAGAAAGTGATAAGTTTATGCCCAGTGTCAGGTCATAGGGGAATTGACATAGGGAAAGCTGTGGAGATGTGTTTGCTTGAATAGGGTATTGATACTGTTTTTACAATAACAGTTGATAATGCTAGTGCTAATGATGTGGCAGTTGCATATCTAAAAACTAAATTTTCTAATTGTGAGAAGTGTGTTCTGGGAGGGAAATGGGCACATATTCGGTGTGTTGCCCATATTATGAATTTGATTGTTCAAGATGGCTTGAAAGACATTGGGGGTTCCGTTGAATGTGTTAGGGCATCAGTTAAGTATATAAGGCAGTCTCATGCAAGAATTCAAAAATTCAAAACATTTTCTGAAGTTGAGAAGTGTGCTAGTAGTAAGAATTTGGTCCTTGATGTTCCAACGAGGTGGAATTCCACCTATTTGATGTTGGAGACATCACAAATGTATGAAAGAGCATTTAATAGGATGGATGCTGAGGACCGACAATTTAGGGATGTTCTTGAAAAGACATGGGGTACCTAGTTCATTAGATTGGGCAAATGTAAGAAGATTGATTCGCTTTCTTATGCATTTTTATGAGCTTACCAAAAAGGTATCTAGGACAAAGTATGTGACTGCACACACTTTTTTGGATGACATCACTTGCATCGATTTGGTTCTGAAAAAAGGTCTCGATGAATCTGATGATGTCGGCCTTGCAGACATGGCAAAGATGATGAAGTTGAAATTTGACAAATATTATGGGAAGATTGAAAATACGAATAAACTTATTTTCATTGCTTCTGTGCTTGACCCTAGAAATAAATTTGAATATCTTGAGATTCTTTGTGTTGGTATCTATGGAGATGTCAATGGGCGTTCAATGGTGAAACTGGTAAGAGAGTCCATATATGAGATTTATAATGATTATGTTAGAATTCATGCTCCTAGTTCACCTGCTGCTACTTCTGAACTCCCTTCACCTACATCATTGGGTAAAAGGGCTGCTGCACAATCTGACTTGGATCCTTCAAATATACTGAAAGAAAAGTTTAGAATGGAGATGAAAAGGAGGAAATTGGAGAGTGGTTTGAAGGAGTCTAGAACTGAGTTAGATAAGTATTTGAATGAAGAGGTAGAAAATGACTCTGCTCAATTTTATATTCTGGATTGGTGGAAAGTTAATAGCCCGAGATTTCCTGTTTTATCTTTGGTGGCTCGTGATGTTTTTGCCATTCCGATCTCCACTGTAGCTTCTGAATCTGTCTTTAGCACAAGTGGAAGGATTTTAGATGCATTTAGGAGTTCTTTAACTCCTAAAGTTGCCCAAGCATTAATTTGCACTCAAGATTGGCTTCGTGCAAATTCCACTCCTTTGGATGTTGAAGAAGTGTGGGAAGAGCTTTTAGAAGTTGAAGAAGTCTGGTAATATTTCAATACTGTTTAATTCTCATTTATTATTTCTGTATATTTTGATATTTTACAACATTTTCTAATGCAATTGCAGCCTATGATGAGTTTATGGTCATGATTAGTTGAAGTCTAATGTTTGAATTTTGGTTGAAGTCTGATGTTTGAATTTTGGTTGAAGTCTGATGGTCATGATTGGTTGAAGTGTGATGTTTGAATTTTGGAATACGTACTTGGCATCACCAGTTATTAACATAACTTTGTTTGTTTGTAGGAATCAGGTCTAAATATTGGAATTGAAACATACAAGATGGAAGCTTTTTTATGTTCAGTGTTTTGTGAAAGTTGGTGCAGGCAGCAGCAGGATGGAAGCTTTTTTATGTTGAACTTGATATTTATAACTTTATTCGAATTTAGATTTTGTATTTAATTATGTAATGGTGAATCGGTGATTGCTAAATTATATTATGGGACTACTCTCGTAACTGATAGAAGTT
>JAUEKW010046411.1:0-13458 GCA_032274785.1 Ajuga reptans
AAGTGATTTGCTAGTGGGACCCATAAATAGTAATTTTTTGGGTAGTATCATTGGTGAAATATTTGTTTAAAGGTATAAGTTTTTTTACTTTTGAGGTGGTAAGTGATGTGGCACACATAAACCTACTTTTTGGGTTTATCCATTGAAGAACAACACCACTACCGCACTACAACTTGTCCACAATTGATCCACTATACAGGAACGAAATAAAATCAAAATGCAATGATAAAAATAAAAGAAAAATATCTAATATTACAACATTCATAATTAAATTCGATTTTCAATTTGAATCAGTTAACGCTTCTAACAATCGGAACCGAACCAAAAATCAGAAAACACAAAAACTGATAATCGAAAACATAAATTTTGGTTCCAATCAAGTTTTCGTTTCCGTTAGATTCGGTCGGATAACCAATCCGTACAGACCCCTAATTATTTCTAACCACATACTAGAAAATAAAAGAAATACAAGGTAATTTAGCTAATTAACGTTAAGATATGAAAACGCACAAATCCTTTCTCCTGGAATATAAAGAATACCAAACATTAATATTGTTCATGAAAGCAATTAGCGAAATAATTATTGACAAATACTTGTACAAGTCCCCCAATTATTAAAATGTTTGTTCCGGTCCTATTGGCAAATGTTTAGTGTTCAGCTCCCTGAATTATTAAAAAGCGTTATGTTCAAGTCCTTACCCGGCTCGGCAGAAGTGGACTTGAACACAACGATTTTTAATAGTTCATGGACCTGAACAAACATTTTAATAACTAAGGAACCTATATAAACATTTGTCAATAGTTAAAAAATCTAAACAAACATTTTCATAATAGAGAGTTCTATACAAACATTTGCCAATATAGTTAAAGGACCTAAACATGCATTATGCCAGAACAATTTAAACTGTCAGAACACTTCAGTTAAGAGATACAGTCACATAACCTCACAAACCATATGATAAAAATGATTTGAAAAATGAAAATACCTGCCAAAAAAGTGAAATAATCCACTTGTCCACATTTTTGTCGAAAAAAGGAAAATCTCCAAACATAGTTAGAGATATTAAACAACATTGGTTTCAAAAGGAACATCAAACACTATTCAATACAACAAAGCTGCATAGCAAACAACGAATGAACCACATCATCCTTCACACTTCAACACCAGAAAATACAAAATGAAAAATGAAATCATCAATGTAACAAACAATTGAGATGCCAAAAACAACAAGAGAGAGATACCAGCAATGCCTGGATGAAACTAGTCGAATATGACGTCAGCATCGGCAGAAGCTTTCTCATACTCAAGTATCTCAGAGATGATCAACCGTATGTCTTTTCTCGCGATATAACCGGTCGTTATGATCCTCATGAGACGCAATTCGGTCATATTTGCTAGCAAAAACCGCACCAGCATCAATTCAGCTTCTTCTCCTCCAAATTCCTTAATGCGAACATTGGTCACTTTCCGGAAACCTCCAGCATTACAGTACTCTACCAAGGAATCCTCAGTCAACTGACCACCTTGCCTTTGCCATCCCTGAAGAAAAGAAAAAGAGAAAAAACTACATTAAAATGCAAACAAACAATGTTAATCATCAAGCAAATCAGATGGAAAGGGTCAGTTTATTTACCGCAAATCGAACAGAGAGTTCATTGAGGTTGGGGCATCTTGACACAAGCAGTACGAACACGCTAATATGATCTGTGACTCGCCATAATTCGATATCCAACTTTATGATGTTAAGGAATACATCAGAATTCACTTGCCTTGGCAGATCATCGGCCATGGAGAGGTACTGAAACAAATTAAAGTAACCATTATATATATGTAATTCAGAATACAGAATTACCCTCGAGGTTTTAGCATAATTGCAAAGAACTATTACCTCAATAAGCCAATGGCTTAGAAAAAGAGAAGTATTCCTAAAAAGCTCCTTAGCGACTTCGATTAATGATAGGGTCAACTTATCAATGGATTTAGTCACCACAGAAAGATTTTCACCATTAATAACAAACTGAGACCTACCCCCGAATACATCTATAGCACTGTTTTCCGGAGCATCACTGATATATACAACGTTGGAAAGACAGGGGGTTCGAAACTCCAACGAGCACCTATCCATCCCCGGGCAGCAGCACATTATAAACTCTTCTAACTTCATTGAGGAAATGTAAATATTTCTCCAAGGCCCCAGATAACAAAAGAAAATGGATAGCTTTTCCAGAGAAGGAAGATCCGAGAATAGTTCGTCGCCCAATGTCAGCTCAGCCAACACCAAAAATTTCAGCTTTAATATACGGAGATTAGGGAGTACAAGAGTTTTAGAAGGAGGGAGGACAAAATCTGGTATAGCCAGCTCTAATTCGACAAGCGAGTTGCATGTAAACAAACAATCCGGAAGCTTAATTTCATCTATCTCTCCATAGAGAATAAGCTTTTCCACTTTATGCATTACAGCAAATATAATCCATGAAGACCTAATGGGAACTTCACAATCAAGAAACGGCCAGTGCAACACTTCAAGGGTTTTTACATCGGACTCGTCATGGTAAGAAATTGTTTGGTCAATGAAGTTGAAAAACTCATATTGCTTGTCTTCAGTTTCAGGGAACTGAGAGTAATCGAAAAAAAGTTTGGACAGAGAATACCATGCAGCCCTCCAAATTTTAGACAACAAGCCTACTTTTGCGGCATCTAGGGTTGAAAGACAGGACAATATCTGGCTTTGTATTTCCTGAGGCAACGCGCTCAGCCTGTCAGCATCTTCAACATGAAGATGCTTACTTGAACTAGATGATCCGGATTCAATGGGCTCGTTTCTTGCTGAACTCATATTTCCAGCCACTTACTCCAAAGGATCTGTATATATATATATTAGAAAAAACAGAAAAATAGTCATATTTCCTCATGAATTAACATTAATTAACATTAACATTAATGTGATAACTATAGAGAACAAGACACAAAACTAGCTAGAAAGTTATATATATGATACGATTAGTGATATTACTTCAAGTAGTTTCCTCTTTTGTCTACAATCAAGTTTCATAATCTTGCTGATACTAAGGGAATAATCATAAACCCTAACAAATATTAAATGTTTTTAGCCCTACCCGAGTTACATGATAATTAATGGAAAAAAGATTTCTTCTATATTATTTTCCATGATTGTATATTACATTGCTTACAAAAAAGACATAATCATAAAAGACAGATCATGAAAGCAAAACAAAAGTATGTCAACCTCCATGTTATAAGCAGAAGCACAACTTTCAAAGTTGTTACGAAACTTTAATTATTGTATTAAATTAGAGAAGAGTTCTAAGAATAGAAATTCATACAATTTAAACCATATACCGAACATTTGGGTAATGTAAAGCAATTTTGATTGTTGTCACCCAATTGAATTTACTAATTCGGTTTCTGGTATACAGTACGAAGCTGTAATGAGGCCATGATTATATGTTTAAACAAGGCCATCAATTTCATTTACAAAAAGTAAAATAGCAAAACCATATTTGGTAATTATATTATGCCTTTATTGCATCTCTTTTTATTATTTAATGATTATTTAATAATTTTTTTATAGAAAAATGAGTTTTATTAATGAAGGGAAAGAGAATACAAGGCGGAAAAAGAAAAGCAAAGAATGAGGAATCCCTAATAGTGATAAAGTCAAACTTCTAGGCTATGTTTTTTTATTTTCTCTTCCTTATTCTTCTTTCTCTTAGTTTATACTCTATAAATAAGTAAAATTATCCTTGAAAATGAGAATTAAAGAACACAAAGGAAATATTAATATATTATGCATTTTAGCTAGCAGGCATTCCGTAAGATACCAAATTCTATATAATGCTTAACTAGAAAGAAACTGGCACCACCATAATTCAGATGTTATAAATTATTAAGGCTATTCTGACACGTGCAATGAGATGTTTTACTATATATCTATTTCAAAGTACACCTACCAAAAATCAGCAATACTACCGGCAGGGATGCACCAAATCGCGCATTCATTTTATATTTGCAGTTTTATGTGAAATTAGTTTAGAAAAACATAACATGGTCACCCCTTTTGGGCTCTAATTATTTCACCTGTCCTTGTCATGTATAGTTTCTCCATATCCCAAATCAAATTGTTAGACCTACGGAAACATGCTCAGCTCTAGCTCTCTGTCGAAAAGGTCTAAGTAAAAGAATAATTGAAAACTTGATGCAAGACTTTCTTTAATATTGTGTAGCATTTAAGACCCAGTCACTAGAACTCTTTCTTTTAGCTTTTTTACCAAAATATCTTCTTTTCCTACTTAAAAATCTTAGCACTACAATAACTTTCAATAGTTTTTAGCCAACTTTATTGGTGCATTGAAGAAATGAACCATCATTATTGCTACTTAAATAACAAGTCAATGGAAAAAGAATTATAGTTCACTCGTAAGACCTATAGCTATTATGATGCTAAAGAAAACATAGTGCATCTATCATCTAGTTACGTGTATTCAAGAAAATGCCGGTCCATGTTGAGTCATCATCCCGGTCTACTATTTACAGTTGTTGAATGCATGGATTTCCACCAGCATAAGACTACCTTCTCTTCAGGGAAAACGAAATTTTAATTTCGGCAACTATTATTCCACTTTTGCATATGTTAAGTACATGTAGACATGAATTCATCCACTACAGCTAATAATATAGTTTGCTTATTTTCTTTTGTAGTTATAATTTAAACACACATGATCACAAGCCAATATAAAATACACTTCTTAACATAATTCTTTTCAACTCTTCAAAGTTTTATGTACTGATTCTTGAGCACACTTCACGGTAATAAGATACAAGTTCTAAATTTTTTGCATGTCAGTTCGTAGAGTTATATGTTTAACATGTTACATATATTTCTCCATGCAATGTTCTTCGCATCACAAAGCCTACCTTGTTGGGTTGGCCTTCCATAAGCAAATACACACATTTTCACTGCATTATCCAGGTAGATATTTTTGTTGAATTAATGAAACTATTCTGTTGGATTTAATTATTAATGAGTTAACTTTGAGATTTTCTTATTGTTCAACTTTACATAGGTTTTTTTCTTGGAGGTTTATACTTTATATACAACCATTATAGAGCATCGAGGGGCATTCCATACAAAAGCTAATACAAGCGCTCTCGTGAATACAACATAATATATCTTCTTCCAAGACTGTAACCTTTTACATTAATTTAGATTATCACTTGATAATAAATTGTAATGCCGCGTCACTTTTGAGTTTGGGACCTTTTATCACGATTTTAGGTTGAACATTAATTGCACGATTCAATTGAATTCAGAATAAATGAAATCTCCTCATAAAAGATTCACACCTTCGACCAATTAGATAACGGAGCCAACCACCTCAAATGGCAGTTCCATTCAATGACTATAAATTTTGCCTTCTCTTAAAAAGATTTGTGCTCCTTATATATATCTTTATATATTATTTGTGAATTTTTAGTCTGCATATAACAAAACATGCATATTTTTCTAAAATAAATTATAATTATAATTGCAATATATCACACACACATCTTTATTAACATATGCGAATGTGCATGTGCATGCTAATACACAAACATCTTTTAGTAAGTGTGTGTGCCTTCGCAGTCCACATGCATGGTTCAGTCAATTATTTAGGGGGAATCCTTGGTAGTAACAATGGAAGTCTTGGGAGTTCAATATCATATCCAAGTGGGAAAAGATTATTCCACAATAAGGGCAAGCACGAGAGTCGGGACATCTCCTCGGGGTCTTGCACATGAAAAGTTCCATTTTCCATGCAGCCACAAGGGAGGCCCTAGAAAATAAACTCACGTTGATTGCTCAAAGGAGGGGAGGGTGGAGGGTATTTCATTTAAATTACGTTTTTTAAATGTTGAGGCAGCAATATGGCATTAATTGAATTTTTTTGTTATTTCGAAATAGAAGATGCCCATCCAACGAATATTAGATTATAAAGTTTTTATGGTCAATGTCTTTGCTTTGTACCACCACAAACGGAGCAAGACAGAGGGTATCCAGTACGAATATGCAAGGGAATATACGCGGCCATATGTAGGTATCAATATGTGCTCCTTCGCTTTTACCAATGAAGCATTGTTTCAGTTATGTCAGCGGAAGAGAAATAGGAAAACGAAGGGCGATTAGAAATGAATACAAACCCGATGTTACCTAATTGCTTTATTAGTCCTATAAATAAAAAAAAAACAAGATGGAATGAACATAAAATAAAGGAGATGTGAAAGCTTAGGAAAGCCATCAAATCATTCTCATGAAAAGCTTGAACCACTTGTTTTTGTACTGCTCTTTTGCCTAGGGTTGGTGGTTGAAAATATTGGAGGAGATGAATATGATTTGGGTTACACCCGAGTCCACTAATGACCTTTTCGCCTCAAATTTGGGAGATCTGGCTGATCAACAAGAAAGGCAAAATTATGTGGAGCATTGTGGTACCGACATTGTGTTGGTCAATATGGATAGAGATGAATAAAAGAACTTTTGAGGATTACGAAGAGAATGGAGAGGATGTCTGGGGTAACATAAAATATCGGGTGGCTTTGTGGTTATCTAGTCATGAAAATTTAGAGGCACCCATGTAATGGACTTAGTAAGGAGTTGGAGTTATGCTTTGTAATGTGATGTTTAAGTCTCTGACTTGGTAATTGACTTGTGTACTTTGGTCAGGGACTTCTCATCCCTTGGCTGTTTTATTAATAAAATCTCTGTTTCTTATTAAACAAAAAATTATATTGAGTACAAAAGGGTAGGGAAAAGGTCAACATAATTTAATCTTTGAAGACTGTCACAACTATCTGGATAAAAGCAAATGCTTATTTAGTCTTTTTTACCACCAAGCTCATAAGTCACTACAATCTTTCATATGCAATAATCAGTGGCTCTATAAATATCTGATCTAACTTCTCAAAAAACAATGACCAACTGCCATGCAAGACGTAAAATATAAAAAGAAAAAAGTACAGGTTCATAGAATGGGCGATAGTGCCACTATTTCCTTTCTCTTTTACTTTTTGGTAGTTTATTTCCACTTTGAAATATTAACTTGTAGCCCATATAATCCACTTCAACTTTAGGTCTTTCAATTCAGCTTCAAGCATGAAAGAATTTCAATGGGGAAAGAAATCAAGCAAAACCTGTTATAAAACAAATACACCAAAGTTTCTGAGCAATACTCCAGCCTCCTACTTCCTTAAGATTCAAACTTGACACTCATTAACAATAATCCCGTCTCTACTTAAAATTTTGTTGAACTTGCGTAGTCCTATAATATAAAAGAGCAATTCTAGCCTCCAAAACATCTTAGTATCCAGTCAATCATAATACTCATCCAAGTCATAATCGATGTTACTTGTATTAGACATTCTTTAAGTGTATTGAGTAGCTCAATTTACCTATACATGTTCAAGAAAATATTTCCCTTTATGGCAAGCCACAAGATCGACTTGTAAGCTCGTAAGGCAGGATACAATCCCCAGACTCATTTCTAAGACGTAATACCACAATTTGTAGGATTTTTATTCTTTTTACATCATAATAATAATTCCATATGAAATTCATGTGATTTCTGAATTAAGTAATGTCCGAAAATGTCATCGATTGAGTGTTCCATTGTTTACTCCGGGAAGGAAGTAAAATTCTTAATTGAGATGATGAAAATCAGGTAATATATTCTCTTGACATGGATTTTTTGCCTTTTTTGCTGTCCTTTATTTTGAGTACAAATTTGGCTCTTTTAGATATTTCAGTCACCATGGCTTAATTAGTTTTCTATATTGGGTTTAAGCCAACACAAAATGCATTAGATTCACCAATTACTTTTAAATAATATTCTATTTATGGGGGATTCTTAATTTCTTATGGTTATGATTTGAACAAATTCAATTATTGCCATTCAATCATTACTTGACAGCATGTAACTGACTCATAAGCAAGAAAGAACCCGTTGACTTTATTCCCATCAATTTACACTCAAGAATTGATATACAGGCATATAGATGGTTCATGATAATCAAACAGTTCATGATAATCAACTACGCAAATCTTACTTGATATACAATTTTTCAAGACACTACAAAGGAAATTTGCAAGAATAAAAATACAAACTAAGATGGAAACAACAAGCATTGGTTGAAAATAATCTATCAACAACATAATGAAACACACTAAATATTAATCAAACTCAAAGACAAAGCAAAGAAACCTGAAATCAAGAGTCACCTTTTTCCAAACTTGAACAACAACAGTAGCAAAAATAAAGATGAACCCCAGAAAAAGGAGCAGAAACCCTAAAAGTTTCTGAATGTGTCATGCAACAAGGATTTGCTCTAAGCCAATTGCTGAAAATGATGAAAATCAATAACGTATATTACTACTGTATATAGAATTTGAGAAGTGGCTACATGTGCCTATCCTAACCATCTCAGCGCATATCTGTTGAGAATGAAATAGACCTCAATATAATTAAGTTATACAGAATATATGAAATGATACAATTCCATTCAACTAACTATTGTTCTTAACATGCAAGGTAATTTTTTGGCACGAAAAGTAGTAGCAATTTTCTCTTCAAACCATAGAAATCATTACCATTCAAAATCCTTTTTTATCTTTTTGGTAAATAAAACATCCAAAAAAGTGGAAAAAAATACAGGAGTTGAAGCACAAGGTCCTCCAAAATCCTTTTCCATCATTTCAATGTTACAACAAAATAAATAGACACCCAGATCTGCCAGAAAGACTTGCATGCTTGACTAGATTTTCTCATTCCCCAGAAGTACAACTTGCAGAACGCAAAGAATAAACTGAAGGATACGATTTACCCTTTCAAAATAGAAAACTGATAAGGATGAGAAAGATTTGAGCGAACCTTTGATTGAGAAACTGCAGCAGAAAATGTGCTGCCTCCTTTGAAATTGAGAAACTTGTTTTTGCCCTAATGAGGGGTTGGGCATGAAAAGTAAAACAGCAGCAGAATCCACATTAATTTTTGTACAACTACAACCACTTTCAAGGAACCAAGAGCGTATGCAATTTGTCTTGTAGCTAGCTCTACAAAATTCAAATTATAATTCAAGCAAAAATAATATAATGCAATTGCCAGTTTTTTCATAGATAGCAATATCATTAATTGAACCAAGAGCATATGCAATTTGTCTTGTAGCTAGCTCTACAAAATTCAAATTATAATTCAAGCAAAAACAATATAATGCAATTGCCAGTTTTTTAATGGATAGCAATATCATTAATGAAAATTTACAAAAATAAGCAGAAATATTTATGCAACCAACAAATATATGAATTAATGTACCTTCCTTATAATCTTTTTTTTTCTTTTGAGGGTGACCTTCCTTATAATCTTGATGGCGAAACAGTTAGTAACTAAGGGTCACTCTTATTATTGCAGAATCCATCATGCAACGACTTTATTTCAATTAATTCAAATTTGTTCCAGCGCAAACTTCCAATAAAAATATTGGCACGACTTCAAGAGTATTTAAAAAGAAATAGAATTATATGCGTAAATAAGATATTCTAAACCTGTGATAGTAGAAGTTGGGAGAAGAATGCATTTATTTCTATAAATGAGTATTTTATGAGATCGCCGCTAAGGACATTCATTGAACTATTTAATTGCATCAAGAAATTCTTGAAAAAGCTTTCAATACATAAAAATATAGATTGGATTATTCACCACAAAATTCAAATTAGATTCTCACTAAAAGAATATTTCCAATTAATTGGGTTGTTACTAACTTTAAGCTCTCCAAAGAATATAATACGCTCCGTCGTAAAAGATTGATCTAAATTAACATGTCTCAGAGAATTTTGAACCATCACTTTGCCTTGCATGTATTCTTGAACAAAATCACTACGTTAGCAATCTAAAACTAGTGAACAGTACGTAGTAGAAGCTTCTGTCCCGCGGCTCCCACCATTGTTATTATTTTAATAACCGAAAAATCACTGTAGTTGAGTCCTTTAGACCCACCTACAATTGTCAAACTCGGGGGGTAACCATGCACGCCCCAATGCCTGGGCCAGAGAGACATCAGAGGTAGCCTGCAGTTGGTAGGATTTGAACCCTGGGACCTTGGTGTCCCATCGCAAGCCCCCTACCACCTGAGCTAGCCCCTAGGGGCCCACCATTGTTATTCTTATATGTAAAACACGGTTAGTTTTTTCTTTCCGTTTCTTTTCAGGGGTCAGAGTTGTTCATTTAACTTTATTTGTAAAACATAATTTAACTAAATAATCTCACTATGATAGAACATACAAAGGATAGCACAAGCAGGAGCAGCAGTCATATCTAAAACAAAGTTTAATAGGAAAAAAGAAGAATTGGCACTAGAGTGCAAAGTCCCCGAACGCAAATGAGGTAAGTAACAATTCTGTAACAAATTGAAGTCCTTTTTTCCTTTGAAGTGTGATTGCAATTTTTAGATAATCTAAAAAGAAGGAGCTGAAATAAATTATTGTTTTCTTACCCTATTGCATACAAACTGAAGCTTAACGTATAAATCAATAATCTACCACAGAAGTCCCCAACTATTCCCATACAAGTGAAGCAAACAATATCAAAACTTATTAGACAAGTCACAAGTAAATTTATATAACTGCAATAATAGCCAGGTTGTTCACATTTGCCTCCAGATACAATAAGTTACTTAGTCATGTACCGACAAATGGAAACATAATATACATGGCAACTCATTGGCGTCAAACTTCTTTTAGCATGTTGAAAAGAACAACTCTCTATTAATTAGCATATTACTAGTCCTTTTTCTGTTTCCATTCCATTTATCTGAGTAACCCCAGCCGCCAATCCACTTGCACACCAGTAAAGTTTATATTTGATACATTTTATGGGCATCACCGACTTTACCACCCACCAAGATACACTATAAACTAGAAAGCTACATCTCAAAGGATGTATAATCCCGGGTTAGTTGTGTTCAATTAAAGATTCCACCAAATTATATACTTCACAAAACATATCAACTTCACCGAGGGTTATTCTTAAAACTCGCAAAAAATGCTAATTTGTGTCACTTATTGCAAACATTCCTCAAATCTAACATGTGTGTTCTTTGAGAATATTAAAATTTATAACTCAATGAAAATGTCAAATCAAGTGTAGCGGAATACCTAGCGTAATAATGGAAGATACAGAATTCTTCAAGATCATTCTCTTGTACCTGAAAGACGAAATTTCAGAATTTCAGGCTTATGCATCCTAAGCATATATACACTAAAATCTCAAAGTAGACAGTCTTAAAGCAAGGTATAAATTTAAGGCCCACAAAGTCAACATACAACATTCGACAGTTTAATAAGGACCTAGCTATTTAATTTCTTTTACCTTCCTACACAGTAAGGATCACAACTCCAGAAAGCCCACTTCTAAAAATTGTAATCATGCCAAATTCCCGATCAACGAAAGCATTTTTTCTATAAAGCTAGTACGCATACTACTAAAGTTTAGAGATTTTGCCTCACTAAACAAACATGAAATGAAGAATCACTTTTAGTGATTGCAAACTATAACACATTATACATGAAATAAGAATATGGAAAAAGTATGTTGCTTGCTTTACAATAGACCATTGGCAGGCCAAAATTGCTAGCAAGCATACATGAATGCAGCAACCGTTTCATCTTAAACAAGATGAATGTCTTTAGGAGAAGTAATATTGAAATCTAGTGACCTGAGGCGCATCTTCAGATTCATTAGGAATTGCAACAGGCATGATACCCAAACAATTGACATTCTTTCTAACGGTGGAACCAGCATATCCTGTAAACATAGCTTTAGGTTAGAAAGGAGTTAAAAATATCTCCATGGTTTCATTTACAGATTTTTGCATATTTCTAAGTCAGACTACAGAAAAAACGAGACAATGTTTCGTATTGGCTCCATTATTTTCCTCCAAACTTTGTGTAAACAAGTAGGGTTCATAGTGTTACTGAGCCTCTTACGGGGCGATTTCTTAAATTCTCGGAGATAAACATTCAAATGAAGCAACATAAATCCAATATTTGCTAAATAAACATCAAATTACTCTAGTAAAACACAAATTATGGCAATATTGCATGCAACACAAGCAAAGAGGCATATGTAAAAGGGGTTGAACGCAGTTGCACTAAATTCCAGAGTATAGAAACTATTAGGGTGCTAATCATGGATCATAGAACATATAAGATTTTTCAAGATGACCTACTGAATTTCGTGCCGCTTTGGAGATGATCAAATGATATCTATTTACGCCGCTAATTGATGGGTATATTTGCTTGCTACTTTCCATCTTTGGATTGTTTCAGGGTTGCAAAGTGGACTAGGATGATTGGTTATGAACAAGAGAGATTTGAAGCGTTGTTCGTAAAATCGTCACTTTTGCCAAAAGTCAACGTACGTTTTATTCATCTCATCAACGATTTTCATCATTTGTCAACATGATTGTAGGCGGGCTTGTTACAATTCGCAACTCCACTCACAACACGCTCTTTTATTTTACTGACCCCGACAACACCCTCTCCCCTTTTTTTATCAATTTCTAATCTTGAAAATTATTTTAATAAATTATTATTAAATTAATTATAATATGATATTAAATTATATATAATATTAAAAATAAATATTTAAGATTGTTTAAAACTTATAAATAATTTTAAAAATATCTTACTTTGGAGAATTACATACAAACGTAAACTTTTATAAGAATTTATAACATATATATATATGTACATTGAAATTATTATGAAAATGGGTTCAAAAAATATTATAAATATTTTTCAATATTTATTAATTATTTTATTCTTATATTGAAATATTTTAAGATTTTTAAAGTAATAATAAGCTAAATTAAAATATTTTAATTGCTAAATTATAAGCTAAATTAATTTTGAGTTTTATTTTAATTAACACGAAAAAATTATATAAAATAATTACCAAATTTAAAAAAAAAAATTGTAAAAAAGAAAAAAATATTAAAATAATAATATATGCGAATTTCATGATTAACTTAAAATAGTTTTACCTAATTTTAATTTTGTTAATATTAAATGAAAAAATAAATAATATATATTTAATATATATATATATATATTATATACACAGCAACTCATACACGTCATCAACCATCAATCAATCACAATTTCATTAACTATTTTAATCATAACCAATCATCCAATAACTGCCTAGTAGCTATGTCAAATTTCACATCACATTTTACAATAAGATAATATAAATCAACTTACAACCTATTCAATCACAGCCCAAAACAAATACCATTTTTTACTTTACTAAAAATTGTTACAGCTGGATTGTCACACAGCTAATGTAAATTTGGAAAATATTCGACGCAATCCCCCTTAATCTAAAACCTGAATAGTCTTGCTCATATGT
>JAUEKW010046738.1:0-13449 GCA_032274785.1 Ajuga reptans
TTATTTCAGATAATAAGGAAATTAAATATACATCCACAAAGCGCAACAAAAGTTTGCTTTACTGTATACTCTATCAGCAGCCTCAGCGGCGGCCTGCCCCTCCTGAAGGGCCGACATCCTGGCCTTTTCAGCAGCCAGCTCCTCATCCAAACGAGCTTTCTCAGCCCGTTCTCTTCCCACCATCTCCTCCAGAGCCTTCAGCTCTTGTTCCAACTCGGCGATAGACGCCTCACGTACCTTGCTTAGGTCCCTTTGATCCTGCTCTTTCCTCATCGCGGCCTCCTTCTCAGCCCGCTCTTTCGCCAAGGTCTGCCTTAACTCCGCTTGGGCAACACTGAGCTTGGTCACATTCTTCTGCTCGGCCTGTACATTGAGCAGGGCAGTTCTGAGCGCTGGGGTGACGAAGTCCACATTGGAGGTCTCGGTATTTGCGGACATCAGTAAACCCAAAGACCTCGCAAGCAGGGCCACTAAACCGATAATTTTGTCGTGCAGTGACAAGGCCTCACTACAGCGCTGCATCTCCGCTGTCCAAGCCCGTGCGGGAGCCTCCATGGCAGACTGGATGAGCTGAGGAATCTCGGGAGTAGAGGAAGAGGCTGGAGACCGAGATCCAACGTACTCGGCCAGGAAAGATGGTAGGAAGCCCAGCTTGGACATCTCTTCAACCTTTTTAATTCGCTGGGGGTCCTACCCCAGAAAACAGGGCCCCATACCAGCCACCCCGCTCACGGCCGGTGCTGGCTCCTTGCCTGGCCTTGGGACAGGTACCCCGCTCGGTGCTTCTGACATTGTTTGCTTCTTGGCTGGGGAAAGAACGGACTCGGTGACTGGAGCCCGTTTCCGCGTCACCTCCACCGAGGAGCACGGTGCAGTCATGATTGGAGCAGATGCGGCTACTGCCCTTGCCAGTATAGCAGCCCGACGATCATCAACTGACACCTGTTTTTTCTTCGAGGGAGCCACCTACCGCAACGGAACTGCCGACAGAGGAGGTTCCCCAGCTCGTGGTGGGAGGCCTTCATGTCCACTCGACATTTCGGTCTCAGTTACAGCAGCTACAGAAAATAATTTTTTATAAAAAAAAAAAGAAAAAAAGAAAGAAAAACAAACAACAAGAAGCAAACAAACAAGAACAAAGTTAAAGGGCTCACGGAAGGTAGGAGGATAAGTCCTGTGGGGAGTGATGTGTAGCCCGTGATCAACGAGAGCTTTCGCTGTGACTTCTTTCTGCACGTCGTATAGCCCAACGTTCTCACTCCTCGTGGTCCGAAGGTCCTTGAGGAACTCCTCGGATACCAGAAAATAGTTCCCGCGATCTGCAATTCACAGGTTTAATTAAAATTAGAAAAAGTGAGCTCTGATGGAATACATGGGGACATTACTTACCACGTAACGGGGAAAAGTCAGTTAGGATGCACACACGGTCCAGTGGCCCCCCGAGCCCCTTCGGGACTGGTGACATCCAATCCCCTCCAACAAAAAACTACTTCTCCTTCCACCTCGGAATGGAGTCTTGGAGTCCCTTCAACAATTTAGACCCCGGCCTACTCGAGGAGTAATACCAGCCCTCATCGCCGTTTTTCGTTTAAACTGATACATGTAGCACAGCTCCTGTGGTGTGGGCATAGCCCGCAGCTTCTTACGAAATATTGTCATGGTTCCAAGCAGGGAGCTCCACCCGTTGGGTGTTATTTGAGTAGGGGCGAGGCCTAAAAACTGGAGGCAAGCGCTCACCAGTATGGGCAGAGGGAAGCGGACCCCGGTCTTTAGCATATTTTGATTAATGGCCACGCAGCCTACGGGTGACCTATCCGCCCTTTCATTCGGAAAGAAAACTATGAACCGGACATTTCCGGGTACCCGGTACGCCCGTGCCCAAGCAAATAGCTCGCCAGCGGTTACTGTGCTGGCAAATCTCTCCTCGGTGGTGGCATTAGTGCTTGGTTCAACTCGGTAAGGAGGACGGTAGCCAGAATCTACCTCAGGCCCGCTCGATACAGAAGGCGTGCCCTCTAGGATGTGAAGGGACTCCGGATACCGAACAAAAGGGGCCAAGGTCACAAAGGCGTTCAAAGAAACCCCATAGTCCACCTCGCTTCCATTATATAAGTCTGGGACGCCCTCAGGAAAAACTATTTCTTCCTCCTCCTCCTCCTCCTCCTCCTCAATCTCCACCGCCGGAATGTGTTCTATTTCTGTGTCCAAGGCCTCCGCGAAGGAGTATAGATCCCCTTCGCCCAAGTCAAGGTCAACTCCAGACGTACCAGCCCCTACAACCCCACCTCGTGTCCTTCGAGCCGGGGATCCCCGAACGGTGGGCTCCCAATCGTGGAAAAGATTTCCCCTCGAGAATACCCCGCTGCCAACAGATCAGCCTCCAACACTTCCTTCGGATATTCGCCCTCCATCTTTGAGTAAACGGGTATAAAAGAAATAATGAAACGAACTGAGGTGTTTACCTTAAAACGAGGTCCAGGCAAAAAGTACAAGTGCTCTGAGACGTAAAAATCTTCTCTCTAAAAAATCCGAGTAAAAGTAAAAAAGGAACAGTGAAAAATGGGAGGGGTATTTATAGGCGAAGAAGAAGTCAAACGGTCAAAACATCAACGACCAAGATTTGAAGAGCCCCGACGGTCCAGATTTAGTGCCGCAATCAGAACCAACCAATGATCGACATGTAGACCATTCTCAGCCACATACGGGAGATAAAACGTCGCACCACCAGATCAACGACACGTGTCGGCCACGTGTCTCACTCCGAAGGCAACCCCGCAGTAAAAAAATTAAAATTTTGAAAAACTCCTGCCCAACGAGACAGACGAGTTCACGAAGCTGCGACCTGTCGCACCTCGCGAACCCCGAGGGGCAATTGTGGATGGTCACCCCGTAATGCCTAGACCAGGGACACGTGGCGTAAATCCAGAGCTCGGTACATAAGCAGATCGTGCCCCAAACCCGGTTGTAGCCCGCCTGCCGACGAACCGCAGGCTCCACCTCGCAGCACGATCCCCCAGCCCGTTACGAGAAAAAAATCAGCAGGCCGGTCAGCGGTACCGGTTCTATCAGGATGCACCTCGAGCTCGGGTGATCTCTCGAGCCCATTCTAGGGCTACCCCTCGGAGTCGAACCTCAGATCGGTCCGATCAGTTTGACTCCCAACCTCGGTCTACCCCGAAGCTCGCCAACGACCTGAGGGAAATCCTTCCAGGCTGAGTCCCCCGAATGCCCCGAAGTGCACGAGCTTACTCCCCGGCAACGGTGACCCATACCAAACTAGAGCTCGTAACCGACTCACCCGGCCGAGGTACCCACCTGCTTGAATGGCGGTTACTGAACCCCTATAAATACTCCCCTCCCCCCGTTAGGGAAGGGACTTTTGGGAAATCGCTAGACGTAAAGAGAAGCATAGAAGTTTGTAAAAGCAAGAGCCTTACGCTGCTCGTTCAATAAAGAAATATATACATTTCAATCCAATTGACGTTTTTTTCTTTGATAGTACATTCACCTTCCATATAGTACAAATTTCTGGTTGTGTTACACGTGTCAAAATCGTCAAAATAAACATCCACATCCTATTGGTTATTGATTCCTAATAATCAATTTAAAGACACACGTTCACAAGCTCAAACCCCAGCATGTGTTTATCTTTAATAGTTGATGAGAGCTTAACACATACTATTTTGCTCAGCAGGTTTCTCTCAGTCAACAGTGCCTCAACGGCCTTCAGTTCCAAGCAAACATAGCCTTATATTTGCCAACTCGCTATACTACACTGCCATCCTATTTGCACGAGTTAATTAGCTGATAAACTATCAATGAGATCACCCATCACCTAAGACTTAATGACAAAGAAATTAAAAAAACAAAAAATTTCTCTCTCTAAAAAAGACTCTCTCTTTCTCTCACAACTCAAACCCTAATCCTTTGCCCTTCCCCTCCTCCCCTGGGCCGCCGCCCACACCCACTCCCCACCATTGCCGGCGACTTGTTGTCGCTGGCTCCCCCCTTCTCTCTCCTGTCTTCCCGTCGTTGATGGTCTTGAGCGTACGTTCGCATCCTTTGTGATTTTCAATGACTTTGGCTTGACGGTGGTGGCCCCGGAGACGATGGCTCCTCCAGATCTCATCGGAGGTGGTGATGTTGACCCATTTAGATCTCGTCGGAGCCGGAGGCGGGTTTCCATCCTCCATTTTTTGCGGTCCTCCGACTCAGTCCTTGACTGATCTCGCCTTGGTGCATGTTTGTAAGAGAGGTGTGTGGTGGTGGAAGCAGCGGCGTCGATGGGTTTGCTGGTGACGGCGGCTTTGGCGGTTCAGTAACTGTTGGAGGGGGAGAGCTCCTTCCTCTATTGGATTTTGTAGTATTTTCTGTTTTTCCTTATTTTTTTTCTTGCTTGGTTGTTTGCTGTTTGATTAGTATTTGGCTGTTTGTTGCGTCTAGATTAATCTTTGGTGAGGTCTCTTACGCAGTTTCCTCTTTTGGCTAGGTTTAGGATGTGCTTCGACTTGGATTGTTCTAGGCTTTGGAGTCTTTAGTTCCCTTCGGGGATATCAAATTTTCTTCGGGAATGTTCTAGTTAACCCGGTTATGGTTAATTCTATTGGGCGTCCGGGGCCCTTTTGAGTCCGTCCTTTATGGATTGGGGCTCACAGTTTTCAATTTAGTCAACTTCGGTTACTAAGTTGGAAATTTAGCTCTTTAGCTACGTTTGTATGTTTCTATTCTGAGTTTTAATGAAAATTTCTATCGTTTTTTGAAAAAAAAAGGATCACCCATCACCCGTGTCACTAATAACAAAAATACACTAAAATAAAAAAGAATTAAAAAAACATAATTGTAAGAAAAAAAAAAAAAAAAGGAAACCATACTCTCATCAATTACTATTAGGTCCGGACCTCCGGTTCAATTTGTAAGGCAAAAAAAAAAACACACAATCGGCTTGTACATTTCTACTCTGAACCCATCCTCTCTAAAGCCCTAAACCCCGTCTCAACTGTGCCACCACTCCCTCCACCTCCACTTTGAGTCTCCGGCCACCGGCCACCGGCGGCCGACCGCCTTCGAAACTGAGGGTTTCAGTCCCCTCGAATTGTATATATGATACATCGGCACACATGAACAAAGTGTAAACATTTTTCCCTTTACAATTTACCAAGCAAAGCAGTAAGCACCAGCACAATGATCCGTCGAAGTACTAATTATGTTGATTTTCCCATTTCGCAGGGGAAAATGTGGATGCAGTAAATCCTCTTGCGTAAAAATTTTCGTGGTGGCGCTGCAATCTATATAGTGTTGATTTTGGAATGTACTCATTGTTTCGGGCCTTTTCGGGCCGAAAAAGCCGCCAGGCCCTTTGTGTGCTCTCGAGAAACGCGGCTTCACAATATTTAGCGCATAATCGAATTTCTAAATTCTTAGGTAAGGGAAATAGAATACTCTTGAACGTTTCCAGTGAAGTTGAATTATAGCTGGTGAAGATTACCACTTATAGTATGATATTTTATATTTTCTTGCATTGAATGATTAAAGGCAGAATGACTCTGTATTTATTGTGTGTTCAATTATATTTTCTTGTGGTTTTCAAATCATTCGCCACATGACACTTTTCTGGAAGGTTTATCAGTTTCACCTATGCACCTGCCCCGATGTTTATGTGTGTGTGTGTGTGTGTGTGTGTACATGTGCTTAATTTTAGTTATAACTTTTCTTGATGGAATTTTGGTGCTTTGGGGGTTCTGCAGGGTGTGGTGCAGGAGTGACCTCCTCCATATTGGTTAACCAAATACCACTCTCCATACCTTTTTCTTCCTTTAGTCAAAATGTAGCAAAATTCTGTTCATTGCCTGAACACGTGGGGCAGGACGAGTTGCCAGGTTCCGTTATTTCATTGTCATCTGCAGATTCAAGCTTTATGAAAGATGATTGTCAAATTACTGCTGATCCTAGTGACTGTGAAGAGCCGAAAGCTAAAAATATATCTCGAGAATCTATTGATTTCACCAAAATCCCCATTGAAAAGCTTCCAACTGTATTAATTATGGGACGACGAAATGTTGGGAAGTCGGCTTTATTTAATCGGTCAGTTTTGATCATCTAGTCATTGTTGGCATCAAGTCCATACTTCTAAGTCTCGATATTCGTGTTGACTTGATAACATCATATAGTGTTTGACACGCCATAGGCATGTAATCAAGTTAGTTTGTTGCAATTGTAGTTTGATTCGAAGGAGGGAGGCCCTGGTTTACAACACCCCTAATGACCATGTTACACGTGACATACGAGATGGAGTTGCTAAATTGAGTGATTTGCGGTTCCGTGTTCTTGATTCAGCTGGCTTGGAGGCAGAGGCATCTTCAGGTTCTGTTCTTGGCAGAACCACTGCAATGATTAAAGATGTGCTGGCAAAGGCCAATGTTGCACTCTTTTTGATAGATGCAAGGTTCGATTGGTTCATATTTAATGGAACATGTTTTTTTTGTCTGAAAAACCTTTCTATGACTGTATATGTTTAGAACCCTACTTATAAATGTAGACGTTTGATTTATTCAATGACGGAAGAGTGCAATACGTTTGAAATGCATGATAATTTGTTACAGAGCAGCGGAGTCTTGGTTAGCTGAAAATGGCTTCACATTGTAGAAAAACATCCTTGTTTGATTGCATCTAAAGTTGAATGGTTCTGTTCTGACTATGGATATCTTCTTCAATCTGAATGAGCGAGTAATTCTAACTTCTATTCCTTCTAATTACATGCCTGAAAAACTGCTTATACTGGACAAAAATGCTTGAATCGTTTAGTTATTTACTTAATGCTTTTTATGTGGATTCTAGAGATGGACTGCAACCCTCAGATTTGGATGTCGGAAAGTGGTTAAGAAGGAATGCTCCTGATATGAAGATTATTGTGGTGATGAACAAAGCTGAGCTGCTTGATAACTTTACTGGTTCTCTTGCTGCTGCTACTGGTGAAGCTTATACGTTAGGTTTTGGTGATCCCATTGCTTTGTCTGCTGAAACTGGGTTGGGGTTGGGGGAGCTATATGATGCTTTAAGGCCATCTCTCGAGGACTATGTGGTCCAGCTCATAAATGGTAAAATGCTCAAGGCATTGTTCTGAGTGAGAGTCTTCTTTGTTTTCATCTGCTTGACTGTTTAATGTTAGTATGTGATTTTGTAGTTTATTTTTTATTTTTTATTTTTTGTTTTGTTTATTTTATTTTATTTTATTTTATAAATTATGTGCAGATTTTTTTTGAGGAGGTGTTGGGTAATAGAACTTATAAGCTGCCTGGATTTGAAGCATGACCATGGCTTTGTGTTATTTTTTGGTCGACATACAACAATAAGATGAATACGAATGAGGAATGTTGGTAAAAGTTTAAATAGAAAAAAAAATGATACAACTTTGTATGCTTTCAGTGCAGAAATCATGTTGTTCAGAATTGGATTCTGTAGTTGCAAATTGCAATTGTTTATGAAGCCAGACATTTATCATTATCAAAATTGCATAATATAGATACATGCAACTCCATAATATATTTTTATACAATAATTTTAGGACATGAGCAAATGTATACCCTTTAGTTACAACATGTATCCACTTCTGACTGGTCAGTTCCCTTTTGCAGTGTAGGCCATCAGATTTGGTCTTAATGTTCAAATGCCATCCGAGCCTGGATTTTACTTGCTTCTAGAAGATTGTTCATTTGCTTGAAAAGAGTTCTACATTTTTTCCCCTGTGACTGTTTTTTTTACAATCTTCACTTTTTATTGTCATGATTTGATCTCTTAAATAGATGTTGAACTTGCATTACCTGGTGGTTGTCAAGATTAGTCAATGGCCTGTCAGTTAAATGTTGATGTGACTTATCTTATAATCAACTGTTACATGCCTTACTGATATGTCGTATATATCTGATCCTAGATGAAGTTATGCTGGACAATAGTTCCTCTTGTGATGAGGAGGTTGAGGCTAAGCTTCCATTGCAGTTGGCAATTGTAGGGAGACCAAATGTAGGGAAATCTACATTGCTGAACGCATTATTACAAGAAAATCGAGTTTTGGTTGGACCAGAAGCTGGTTTGACAAGGGATTCAATTCGAGTTGAATTTCAGTATGAAGGGAGAAACATTTATCTTGTAAGTGTCAAGATTATCATTCTTTCAGCTTCCTCTTGTGCTAGAAATGTTTTAATTTACTGTATAACCAATATGAATATGTCATAAGTTTTTCTTCTAATACTCTGAGCTAACCAGATTCGGTATCTCTCTTTCTGCAAGCTGCATGATGTGAATGTGTGATTTTCTGTTCTATTAGTCTATAATTTCTGGTGTCTCACTTTTTGTAAGTTGCATATACATCTGTGGACTTCAAATGCATTAACATCAGATGTCATTTGTTTTAATTCTTAATATTTCTGTTGCTCATCCTCAATCATATTAAGTGCTGTAGATATTAATTTTTTTTCATGTCTAAGTTTCTTATGTTTGTATCACCTCTAAATCAAGGATGTTGCCTGCGGACAAGTCTAATACTTGTTTCTTTGTGGATTTTGGTGTAGAACAAGTGGCAGATTCACCTTACTTCCAGGACATGGAACATTGTTTCGTGAATCAGTATCTCATCAGACCTATTTTTCTATTGAGAAAGCAAAATGACATATTGTCACATTCCTAGTGTCTACAAATGTCTAATTTCTCACAGTTGCATTTTCTTATGAAAAGAAAAACATTTCAGTTAAGTGTGTCTCTGAGCAAATATCCTATTGGTCTCGGACATCAAAAAAATGACTTCAATTCATGGACTTATTTTTTTGTTTTATATATATATGTATGTATACCAACACACACGCGTAAGCTCTTTGATATATCTTATCATTGTGAGGTTAAATAACTTAAATGATGATGATGATGACAATAATAATAATAATTAATATTATATTTTTCAATCACTATTTTAGTGTAATAACAACTAACAATTTCTTTTTTATGGAAGACTATCAACTGTAGAAAATGTTAGTAAATGGTGCATCCAGATTCATTTTCAACGTCCGTAGGTTGATTTAAAAAAATTCACGCAATTAAGTTCATTGTCAATATATCCCCTCCCCAATTCCGCCATCAAATAACCTTCCCCATAAGAATTATCTCAGAATGTATAGAATTACACCATATTGTTCATTTTTATAAATATGTCTGTCCAGGTTGACACTGCTGGTTGGTTGGACAGAACAAAACAGGACAAGGGGCCATCTTCTTTGAGCATTGTGCAATCAAGAAAACATCTCTTGAGGGCTCATGTGGTCGCGTTAATTCTGGATGCAGAAGAGGTCTGTTGTGTGTAATACTATACATTTGCATTACTTGGTCTCTGCAATAAACATACAAAGCTTGGCTCTTGTCTTTTTCTTTTGTGTGTATTTTCATACATGTCATGTTAATTATGTTTCAAACTCACTACATCATGATTGCAATTGAATCTTTCTTCTCCAACTGAAAAGATGAATGGCTATATCTGAATTCTAACATTGGAATCTTGTTCTACATTTATGTGTGGGTCTCTTACTTTGACATTTATGGGATCTATAAACACGAGTATACAATTGATAATACTGTTAAGACATCTATTTGCATTGAACTGAAGTTGGGTGGTTAAAGACTTCATTTAGTTTCTTTGTTGGTTTCTTCATTGATTTATGAAGTTCTCCGTTCTGGAAACTCATAGGCCTTAAAGATATGATTTACTAGGTCCAGAACATTATTTTCAGTTCACATACATCATCATCTACAATTTACACGTGCACACACACACACACACTCAGAAAGAGAGAGACTGAATCTCCTGAAAAATGTTTGGAATACACAACAGATTTCCCTTTCCTTATGAGCTTGTGTAATAAATGTACCTCTTTCTAATTATATTTGTCTCCCCATTCTCTAACCCCTAGCTATTGAGTCTTGGACTGTGGATATGTTGGTTGACGCTAAATAACCTACTCTTGGTTACTTTTGGAAGGCATTAGTATTTTTATTTCTATACAATGTGATTTTTTTATTTTTTTTTCTAAAATAGATTGCAAAATCCAGACGGAGCATGAAGCACACCGAAGTAGTCATAGCAAGGCGAGCAGTTGAAGAAGGGCGAGGTCTGGTTGTCGTGGTGAACAAGATGGATCTTTTGAACCGGAAACGGCATGAGAGTGTCATCAATGCTGTACCTGAAGAAATTCAGAGTGTAATACCCCAGGTAAATATAGTTATCTTGCCTGCGGTAGGAACGGTGTGCTTATCTACTTATTTTTTATTCATTTTAATTTTTTTTATCATCCTTAAACTTCTTGATATAGCATGCAAGAAAATTACTATCTTGCATCATATGTAAGCTTATGCATCCAAAAGAAGAAAACAGCAGACGGTAGCTATGACATCCATAGGCTTCGATGTTAAGGATGTAATCTCAATTCTTCAGTAGAAGATGTCGTACTTGTTCGGACTGAATTATTGTTTATATATGACGAAAATACATAATTAAATTGAGAATAATTTTGTGCTGTTTGGTTGAGGTGAAAAAAAACTATTACCAGTCTAATGATTTGGTTAAAATGAAATATTAATCAAATAACTGTTCTTGCACTGATGGAGATATGTTGGCAGGTTACCGGGATACCTGTGGTATTTGTTTCTGCACTCGAGGGGAAAGGCCGGTTGGCTGTAATGAGCCAGGTTGTTGAGACGTACGAAAAATGGTGTTGTAGATTGCCAACAGCTCGTCTTAACCGTTGGCTACGCAAGGTTTGTTAAAAACCTTCTGTTTCTTATGCCTTGAACTGACCACATATAAATTTGTAGTTTAATTACAGTTTACCACCAGAACTCTGAAGTGTGAAAACGACCATAGTTTAGGTGGCAAAATGCAACTTTTTATTTATTTGATGAAATTTACGGTGGTGCTTTGATGTGTAGATTATGAGCAGACACTCTTGGAAAGATCAGTCGGCCCAGCCCAAGATAAAGTATTTCACGCAGGTGAAGGCCCGCCCGCCTACATTTGTTGCGTTTGTAAGTGGTAAGGTTCAGCTATCAGATACGGACCTGAGGTTCCTAACGCGGTCTCTTAAGGAAGACTTCGATTTAGGTGGAATTCCTTTGCGTGTAATGCAACGCACTGTGCCTAATAGGCGTTGTGAAGGTAAAAGTAGCACGAAGAAACGAGAAGCTTCTGCAAGAACGATACAGCGGACGGTATCCGACAAAAGAAGTACCGTTGTCTCAGAAGACACGACCACCTAAATGCACTTTCTTTTCTTTTCAAATTTGGAATGGTGTATAGTTGTTTATTTGAGAATGCACTACTTTTTTTATTTTGCTCAAGAGAAGGAAGATGTGATATTGTCCGAGGGAATATGTATATCATTGTATTTCAGCAAAATGATTAGGGCAAAAACTTATATGCTCCGTTGCATGGATCTTTTATATGCAACGGGTAGGGTAATTCTACCCGGTCAAAAAGGTATTACTTTTATACCAAAATGTATTACTTAATTGGCAAAAAGTATTACTTGTTTTAATAAATTTATGAATGAAATTATAACTTTGGATTGATACTTTTATTAAAAATAGTAATACTTTTTCGATTGATACTTTTTTGCAAAAAAGTAACTCTTTAGAGAAAAACTAATTCCTTTTTTAAAAATCGAATTTGGGTCAATCCGTTGCATATAATTAGATCCATGCAACGGGGCACATAAGTGTTACTCAATGATTAAATATATGATTTTCTTTAATAATCTGATGATTATGTCAAGGGGTCCTTTCGAATATGTATAGGGTGTTTTTCTTTGCTTTTGCTTTTAGGTAAGTGATTAAATTAGAAATTGTGGGAAAAATCACTTATAAGTAAAAGTAGATAGTGTTTGAGATGAAAGTGCTTTTGACTAAACAAAAAAAACTAAAAGTTGTAAAAACAAGTAAAACAGCTTACAACTTTTGACCAAAAGCCTATTTGTTAAAGTAAAATTAGTTTTTTAGAACACCTAAAATAGTTTTTTTTATAGTCAAACGTCAAAAAGATGCTTCAAAAAATTGGAGAAAACACCCTAATAATCTAATCTGCTTATAAATTAAGTGCCAATTTTGGCTTTGGCTACTATTTATTACTTATTTAATGGTATTATTCTAATGGGTGAAATCTCAATTTGTAGCAGTTAACTTTATTCATGTCCAATTTATGCTTACTATGTATGTGATTTCTTAAAATTGTCATGTAACTTATATTTTGTCAAATTTATTCTTGCTAAGTTTAAAGATTTCTAGAAATGGCACATAATCTTTTATTTTGTACATTTATGTCTTATTTTGTTGACATGACACTTATAATTTCATTTGTCACATAGGCGGTACCATCGTTACATCGGTAAATTTTAGATAAAATTATGTACTCCTTCCGTCCCATAAAAAGAGTCATGTTTGATGGATGTACAATTTTTTATCTTTGGTCAACTTAGTCAATGTACAATCATTTGCAAGTGGATGATTGTAATCATCACCCTTACAAATTTGTTAAACTCATCAATTATCCTATTGACATCAAATTATTAAGATGATTTTATAAGAGCATCAAAGTAACTTCTATGTTTAACTAACTTTGACTTTTCAAACATGACTCTTTTTATGGGGCAAGAAATAATTTTGATACAGGACTCTTTTTTATGGGAGGGAGGGAGTAACATTTTTAAATTTGTAAAGTTTTAAGGGAACAAAAGTCGAGAACATAAATTGGAAGTTTCATGTTCAAATGTGCAAGTTTCATTATTTTGGTGGCTTCTAGTAATTAACTGGTCTTTTCCGAGACCACCGGGTGGAGATATCAAAATGAGCTGTGGTTCGTCCAGGCTCCAGCCTTACATAATATAATAAATGAGCTTGGTCGAGGTTTTAGTATTCCACCATTTTCTGCATTTGCTACTTTCTTTTTCCGGGAATTCCTGCATTTGCTCTGTAGGTTAAAGGTGAAACAAATTACTGAAGATGCTGTCAACAGATAATTCTAAGTATTTGCAGAAATCAACAAAGCTTGGTCGATTAAAAAGAAGCTATAAATCATACATGTTGGTAATCCCAAGAAATAACACCGCCGTACCCACTGCAGGCTGCGATATAATCCTCAAAGACGATAGGGGGGAACCACGGGCTATGGCTTAAATATATGCAAGAATTTAAAGAGATTGAAAATGCACATATCACATAGACAAATGCCTTCTCCTGATAATACATACAAATCATAATGTCTACAACCTGCTTTAAAATTTAGACTAAGTTATGTACTTCTACACACGAGAGTACATTGTCATATATGAAAGAAAGCAACCAAAAGTATGGAAAAAGACATGAAAAGCATTTAAAGATGATATTGCCATAATCGGCTATGCTACTGTTCCATTGATTAAA
>JAUEKW010046849.1:0-11851 GCA_032274785.1 Ajuga reptans
AAAAAAATTAATATTTGTTTTTATTTTTCTCGTTGGAAATTATTTGATTTTTTTTTAAATTTTTTTACGAAAATTAATTTTATAAATAATTTCAATATTTTCAGTTATTTGTTTTAAATTTTAAATGAATTTTAGAATTTTAAAAATAATTTTCTAATTATTTTAATAATTTCCTGATTTTTTAAATATTTTTTTATTTTTCTCGCCGGAAATAATCGCCGGAGGTTGCAAAATGACAAATTCGTGGACTTTAGGGTGCTACTTGATACAAAATAAAGTTTAGGTTAAAAATGAAAAAATGCGTAAAGTTCGGGGTGCAATTTGATATTAACCCCTATAACATTTTAGAATGGGTAAACGCATAGTCAGACGATGTAAAACATAACATTGAACCTCAAAAACACCCTAATGACGGAATTTGGGAAACAACTAGAGGGATTATCTCAACAACTCTATTTTCAACCCAAGTCCCGTCACAATCCTCACGAACCCATGATAGTTCATTTTAATCACTATCACCAGCATCCGGGGATGGGAAATCTTTTGTGAAACTCTCTAGTTGGATTGCAATGTCCCCCAACTCATCAACATCCATGCACTCAAACTTTTCCCTACTTTGAGTACGAATTACACCAGACCAAGCAGGATTTTGAGGGTCTTTAGTGTAAATTTTTTACCTCAGTTGACTAGCCAAGATAAATGGATCTGATCTAAATCCTAATGAATCATTGAGTTAGACTACTTACTCAATATATGAATCAGTCTCAGCATCATTTGTCAATATGTGAAGATGTGTTTGTTCCTACTCCTCCTGTCTTGCTACGTGGACTTGAGCTCCTGATGTAGGCTTTGTATCTTCTATTTCCTGAAGACTTGATGGAATACCAATCGTGTGTACATCAGACGGATACTCTGAGCAAAACTCAACAACGTCTTTAGCTATATAACATTCTGTTATACACCCTTCGGGCAGATTGTTATTCCGAACATAGCCTTTCAAGATTTTCATGAATCTTTCAAATGGGTACATCCACCTATAGCATACTAGCCCACACAGTCTGACCTCACGAACGAGATGAACTGTTAAATGCACCATTATATCAAAGAATGATGGTGGGAAATATTTTTTCCAAAAAGCACAATGTGCTTACCGTCTCATTCTGAATGACATCCAACTTCGAGATATCTACCACTTTTCCACAAAGGTAGTTGAAGAAGAAACATAACCGAGTGATGGAATGGCTAACATGTTTTGGCCGGACACCACGAATTGCCACTGGAAGTAATTACTGCATTAGAGTGTGATAATCGTGTAACTGGAGGCCAACTAATTTCAGGTCCTTCATTGACACAAGACTACTGGTATTGGATGAATAACCGATGGGTACTTTCATTCCCTTCAAAGAGCTACAAAATTTCTTCTTCTCCTCCTTACTCAGTGTATAACATGCCGATGGGAGATAAGTTATGTTTCATTTTTCTACTGGTGCCAATTCAGCCCTTAACTTCACATCCACAAGGTCTAATCTTGCCGCTAAGCCATCATTTGTTTTACCTGGAATATAAAACAGCGTCCTAATGAGACTTTCCATCACATTTTTCTCAATGTGCATCACATCAAGAATATGCCGAATATGTAGATGTTTCCAATAATCAAGTTAAAGAAAAGTTGATTTCTTCTTCCAGCATGATTTCTCATCATCCTTTGGTCTTTTTTGCCAGTCCCCTTCCCCTAGCAACAATTAATCCCGTGAACTCTGTCTAGAACTTCGATTCCGCTTAATGGCTTCGGCGGGGGTTTTAACTCTTGGTTCTCATCGAATACTTTCCTCTGCTTGCGATAAGGATGATGTGCTGGTAGGAACCTCATGTGGCCTGTGTTAGACAACTCTCTCCCATGCTCTAACCTTTTTGCAAATGTTTTTTCACCACAGATAGGGTAAGTAAGATATCCTTTAACAATGCAACCTGACAGATTTCCGTATGCAGGAAAATCATTAATTGACCATAATAGGACAGCTCTGAGCTGAAACCTTTCTTGATGATAAGCATTAAATGCTTTAAATCCCCGTGTCCCATAAGAGTTTCAAGTCATAAATTAGAGGCTCCAAATAGACATCTATATCATTCCCCTACTGTTTAGGACCAGTTATTAACATAGTGAGTTTCATGAATTTTTTCTTCATACACAACCATGGAGGCAGATTGTATGTGACCATCAAAACTGGCCAATAACTGTATGTCGAACTCATAGTACTTTGCGGGTTGATTCCATCAGCTGATAAGGCCAATCTCAGATTACGTGTTTCAAAAGCAAAGTCAAGCCACTTGCAATCCATTAGTTGCCAAGCAGGCGAGTCAGCTGAATGTCGCAAACGTCCATCTGAAACTCTCTTCTCGGCATACCATCTCAAATCTTTGGATATTTTCTTATTCCGGAACATTCTTTGAAATCTAGGAATAGGTGGAAAGTACCATAAGGTCCTCGTAGGGACCCTACCCTTTTCCGTAGGTTGCTTGTCCAATTTGGACCTCAGAGCCCCACATGTAGGGAAGATTGTCAGCTCTACGTAGCTTTTTCGGTATAAAATACAATCATTAGGGCAAGCATCGATTTTCTCATACTTCATCCCCAAAATAGATAAGCTTCTCCTAGCAGCATACGCTGACAAAGGTAGTTCATTGAATTCCGGAAGCAAATCCCCAACCAGGCCAAGATACTCAGTAAAGCTCACATCACTCCAACCAATCTTTGCTTCAAGTTGTATAATTTCACAATAGCCGATAACTTTGAAAAATTTACACATCCAGGATATAAAGGCTTCTCTACATCCTCAAGTAACTTGCTTATTTGGTCCAGGCTGGCATTATTATCGTATGCAGCATGTACCAATCTACCGGTTCCTCAACAAATGAGTACTCTTCCCCTTCCCCACTACATGATCATCTTCTACTTTCTTCATTTTTTATGAGATATTTCCCCATGCCATATCCATGTGTGATATGTATTAATCCATACCATGTGCACCCAATTCACCCCTTATAGCTTCAATTCCTTTAGACTTAAGATTACCACAATGTAAGCAGGGACAAGACATTGCATTCGGATCACAACCCTTAAGCAAGGCGAATTCCAAGAAACTTTCAATTCCATCAGCATATTCACTGCTAAAGAAATGCTATGAAATCTAAGCTTTATCCATTTTTTGCAACAAACAATCTGCCCAAGCTAACAAACGGTGAAAAGTACCCAACCTTACCTTGTTATACCTATCGACCAGTCCTCTAAGGAGTCCTTTCGGCTCGCGAGGTTGCCAGCCTATATACCTTTCATTGGACGAATCCAACTACCCTAATTCAACATTCAATATTATCAAACAAAAATATAAACATTCACAAATTGCTTATATTTTCAACAAATCAACAAATTGATTTACAAAACATTATACAGTACAACAGCTTACAAAAAGAACAAAAACATTCGTTCACTAATCAACATTGAAACAACAAATCATTAAACCTAGAACCAAATCATTAAAAAACAACATTTAAACAACAAATCAAACGAAAATAGAAACAAGTAAAATCCTAGACCCAGCAAAACATTAACCCGAAAGAATTATATAAACCCTAGTAACAAAAATTCATTTTTATCTTTGTTATACACGATAAATATTACATTAAACAAGTAATTTGGTTAAATAATCTGCTAAATTTAAAAAACATTAACCTGATTTTACAACCGATGGGGACGATGAGGTGGTGGAAGGGCGAACTGGTTTGGGAGAGAGCGAAACACCGAGAGAGGGAGAGAATGTTGAGAGAGGGAGAGAACGCCTGAAAGAGCAACCTTAAGAGTTGCTGCTGAGAGAGAGAGGAAACGGGGAGAGAGAGAAGCAATGTTGCTGAGATAAAAAAAAACTTTTTTTTTTCTTTTTACCAAAGTTGCTAATAGGGAACAACAATAACTACAGTTTTAAAATGAGGACTACTATTTGCGGAAAAAAATTGCTAATGGAATACAGTTTAGAAAACCGTTGAAAAATGTGTAGTCTATTTGTGCAAAAACTGAAATAATAATTATGATTTTTAGAAACAGTGGTCCAAAGTGTAGTCTATTAACAAAAAAAATGCGCTAATAGACCACAGTTTCAAAAAACCGAGGTCGACCCGTAGACTACTAGCACATGGTTACACTGATAGACTACACTTTTTGTGGAAACCATAGTCTATTCTCAAACAGACTATGATATTGCAAAAAAACCGAGGTCTATTCAGTGTAGTCTAATAGATGAATTGTAGTAGTGTTAGGTACATTAAGAGAGTTCTAGCTCATACTGTGTGTGCTCGAGATCCAAATTAAAAAGGGAGCAACAATGAGTTTTTCATAATATTTTGCATGGTGCAAAGGGCAATTTTGGTACGCACTTAATTGAAGGAATTTTGACACCAATAGCAGCATGGGTCGGAGTTGATTTAACAAAGTGGGAGAAACAGGAAGACCACTACAATCTTAATGTCTTGGAGATCTTCGCGAAACATTTTCTAAGAGTAGACAGGACAGGGGAACTATTCCTAACACAAAGGATGGGTAAACCATATTTTTGTTTGCCCAATGAGGCATTGGCCAACCTTTCAGATGACAAAGATAACTAGTTAATGAATGGTCTGTCACACATACACGTGGCATTCTACGAAAGTTTGAAGAAAATATTCCTACGGTCAGATGAGTATGTTGTCAATGAAAGGAAGAGAAAAGTAAATAGTGAGACGTTTGGAGAAAAGACACCACCTGAAGGTTCGGAGATAGAAAGTTGGGGTCGGACAAAATATGTCCAAAGTCGTCTATTTCAGAGTAAGGTAACATATGTCTAGCTAAAGACGTAAAAAGTAGCAGTGGGTGGGAGGCAACCTACCAATTTTAATTGCTTTTAATTTTAATTTTAGTATTTGAGTATTTTTAATATTTCAGTTTAGTTTTGCAGTAATATGTGTTTAAAAGTAGGTGCAAAAAGAAGAGGATAAGGACCCAGGCTTAAGGGTTGAAGAACGGACAAAATCGGAGAAAAAACGAGTAAAACGGGATGAAATGAGCATCGAAGGCACATATCAGTAATGCACGACCGAACAAAGACTTGCTCGGTCGAGCAATTGCTCAACCACGTGGCCCCTGCCACTGGAACGATCTTGCTCGGTCATAAATTGTGTCATGTGTGTCAGAAGTCACCACGGAGCTGATCCTTGCTAGGTCGTGAATTATGCCGTCCTTTCGAATGTGAATAGGTGGTCGAGTTTAAGTTTCGGGAAATAGTTCATTCCCTCATTCTAAATTCAAATTCATTTTGATTTCTTGCGTTTTCTCTCTAGTTAGAGCCTATTTTTTCACTTATTTCACACACCTACACAAAAATAAAATACCGTTGGAATTTGTCTCTATAGTTTATAAAGAACGGCATGCTTCTACTCTTCTCTCTTTTACATTTAATTTGTCTCTTATGATTAATTGAATGTTTAGAATTGCTAGAGATTGAATTGTGACATTTATTTACTGAGATTCGAATTATTTGTGGTATTATACCCCTTGTTGATTAATTGTGTTTAGAATCTCAGTTTGATTGTGATTATTTGAGTATAGCTTAGGATCATTGATTTTATTGATAGTTCAAAGCTTCAACTGGCAGGCCCTATGTTTATATTTTGATAATTATGATCATGTGGCTGTTACAGTGTGATTTTAATGATTTTGTGATAATGTGGAATGGGCGTTGGTGAATTAGTTTAGTATTGCTAATTATGTCTCAATTAGTTGCTTAGTCGAGAACTTGGTAGACTATAGAATACAAAGGAGACTCAACCAAAATTTTTCCACACTTAAATTGGTTAATCTAGTTTAAATCGATTATAAGATTTGAAAATTAGCCAATTGTTTTAGATTAATTGCGTAAACTCACCATCATCCTTTGAATTGCAGAAATGGTTCCTAAACGAGCAAAATTATCAAGTTCTGGTGAAGACAGTTCATCTAGCCGAAACTATAGGATTTACGAGCATAAATTCTACGGAGTTCGTTTATTGAGAGCTGAAAGAGCGATCTGGGACAGATTGGCTAGAAGAACGGTGGCTTCTACTCAATACTCCACACCCGAGACCACATGTGCTCTTCGGATACATGCGGATATTAAAGAGATGATGAAAAGGATTGACTGGAATGAGTTGTTGAAAAGTAAGTGGGATACATATATTGGTCTCACCCTGGGCATTTATAGTGTGTCCAGAAACAAACTCTGGCTCCCAAGCAAGATCTCCTTCCGACTGGAGAACACAACATATATTATGTCTATGAGTAAGTTAGCCCAGTGTTTTGGATTCCCTCAAACGGGAATGTTTAGGATGGCAGCAGGCTCTCGTGACACGTGGAAGAAGCTAACACACTCGGATGTGTTAGGTATACAGTATCGGCCGGCTCCAGTCAATCAAAGAAGAGCCTCTTCAATCTGAAATCTAGTGCTCCACTACATCCAAAAAGTGATATCATTGATCGTGTTCGCGCGAAAAGAGATGAGAAATGCACGTGATGACCGAAAGGTTGATGGGTCCCGGTATCTTGCCTCTACGTTGGCTAGGGTCTTGACTACCCAGAAGGGCTCAATCGGCATTGGATGAATGATTACAGCTTTTGCTATGTTTCGCCAGGTTGATTTAGAAGGACTTGAGGCAGTTCCAGGAGAAAAACATCTGACATTTACGGACCTAGCAGCCATGCATTACTTGGAGAACAAGAATGGTGAACTCCTATTTGTACAGCCCTACTTGGGCAAGGACATCAGCAGAATTTGCTCATGAATACTCCGGACCACCAGAGCCTAGCCATCTGTCATCCATGTCAGGCTCCGCAACCTTCTGATCGTGTACTTCCACAGGCACAAGAGAATAATGATGATTCCGAAGCACCCTCGATGTAGATGGGAGCAGGCACCAGTGGATCTACCTAGACCAGAGAAGACGAGACATATTTTCAAAGGCTCGATAGACAGTTTGATTCATTCGAGGCTGCATCTTATGCTAGGTTCGACATCATCAACACACAACTTACCAACATGGGCATGCATATGGCGCAACAAGACTAGATCATTGAGGAGCTGCAACAATGACATTTATCCCAGGGCCATTGCCAACCTCGACCACCACAGTAGCCCTCCATTTTTATAAGCCCACCATAGTGTACCATTTGTCCCCAAAAAACAAGTTTGGGGAGGGGATAGAATAGTACACCCATGGCAAACTCTATTTATCATTATCTTCTCTTTTTGTGCTGAATTTTTAAATTAGTTTATTCATTTTTATTTGTTTTAATTATGGGCTTGCAATAGATAGTTTAGTTATTTAAAAATTTAGACTATTTGTCACATTAAGGCAGGTAATTGTTTAGTAACTTTTAAGTTTCATTTAATTGCATTGTTCCATATAGATTGCATTCTTAGGTTTATTTTTATGTTCTACACGCTTATTGTTTTATTAGGATAGAGAGTCAAAAAGGCATGAAGTCTATAACTTCGCCATCACAATAAAAAATATCTGGGTAACGAGCTAGTGATGAGTTGATTTTTTGTTAAAATAAAAAAATACACATGGTCGGACATAGACGGGCATGAGGAGACAAAATTAAGTAATTTTCTCTAGGTAGTGGTCAAAAAGCCGTGAGAACTTGATCCACAATGGATACTCTCATCTTTGGAGTAATATATCATTTTCTTTTTCTTTCGTGTTTCGTTGATCATGATATTTCATGTCTCTAAAACTTTCCCTTGGTTCTGTTCTGAAAGATCTTGTGTATATCAGCTTGGTAAATGATTTTAGGCAATTTTTGGTGTTTATATTAGCCTACTTTAACCAAATTTTCCATACCAACATAAATAAATTATCCTTAGTTAGCCACATTCAACCTTACCCTATTCCTGAAAGCTACGTTACACGCTCATAACTTAATTTGGTTTTTTTCCTATAATGTGGATTAGTTGAGTGAGGGAGAAAGAGAAATAAAACTGAGTGAGTAGAAGTAATGGTGGTTGGAGAGATGAATCGTTAGGTAGGGAAGTTTTGCTTGTACACATTTAAAAGAGGCTGGAATACACTTGACAGTTTTGGTTGCAAAAAAAAAAAAAAATAGAAAATCTTGAGCTTGCTGTGTAGGAAAGGGTACCATCATCAAAACTACCCCCTGCATTGTAATTTTTTATAAATAAAAACAAATTCACTCAAGCAACCAAAAGAGTCTAGTAGGGACGGCGTACATTAGAAAAATTAGCAAAATTGCTAGAAAAAAACTAGAATAGTCCTTATAATTTTTTGAATGTAGTATACTTACTGATTTGTGAAGTAAGGTGAAGAAAGCTAATAATTCTTTAGCTTTACTGAGATACAAATCAAAAGGAGAAGTGCGATTCTAGTGAGTAGTTGATGGTAGCCAACTCAATTAGCCCAAGACAAGTTATTTTATCCATATTTATCCCACTTTGTCCAAAGTGCCTACATTACAACCAAATAAAAGATCTTTCTGATTCCAAGCTATATACATTAAAGAGCAATGATGGGCTAGACGATATGTAAGCATATGGTAGTCCGGATACATGATGCAACTTTTAAGAGTGAATAGTTCCCATTATATGCACTTGAGTGAAGAGTGACACACTATCTAGTGAGGATCATCTACAGGGAAATTCTACCTCTCAAGAGTAGTAAAGTTGTGTCTCGTCATCACATATCCACGTTATCATTTTGTATTTGCTTTGAAACTTTTTAAGCCTGACGCAATATTCGTTGCCAATGATCCATAATAAAAGTTGTGCATGTTTAGCTTCATTGTTTTATTTTTGTTGCTCGGGACACACAACAAGTAAGTTTGGGGGAATATGATCACTCCATATTTTACGTGATTTTTAGTCACATATTTATAGAGAAAACCATGCAAAACTGCATAGAATAGTAGTTCATAACCCTCATTTTTATATGTTTGTCGGATTTCACTTGTTTGGTGATTTTGTAGCAATTTTGGTATAAAATGGAGGATTGTTAGAGTAACAGCAAAATCTGAGTGCGAATAAAGATAAGCGAGGGTGCAAAAGGAATAAAAGGAGTGACCAAGGTCAAAGGAAGCATTGGATAAGCCTAAATTGGGCTTGGAAATGTCGAAAAGTGCAAGGAACGAAGTACTGAGCAGCATTCTTGCTCGGTCGCGAGAGTGTTACAGAAGTTACAGAAGATGGACGAGGAGAAATTGCTCGACCGACAAAAACCTTGCTTGGTTGTAATTTTGGTCGTGTTTTACAAAGTGCACGGCCGAGCAAAACCTTGCTCGATCGCGACATTTACCGGTGGAAGTAATGTTTCGACGAGTGTAGGGAAAAAGTGGTCCAATTCTCCCCCTGTTTAACCTACAACTGTGTACTCCTATAAATATGAAGTCTTTTAGTTCAATATAGAGTCATCATATTGGAAGAGAAAAGATAGAATATCGACGGAGAAAGGGCAAGATATTGTTTTATGTCCAGATCTACGGTATTCGGGAGTACTTTACTTGGTTTTATTTCAATTTTGTTTTGTACAAAGATGATGAATTCAATAGTTAATCGTATTATTGCTTTTTCTTTTTACTTCTTTGCCGATTATGGAGTAGTCGTTTATGTCTTAGGATGTAGAAAGTATGTTTTATATTACTGCAAGTGTGTATGATTATTTGTTATTCTTGATTTATGTTCATCAATTTATTAGTTATGCCGTTGGAGATTTGATTTATGTTAGAATAGCCTGATCACCTAGTCTAGCACTCTAGAATCAAAAGTCAAAATTCAAGAGGTGAGACGTAAGATGGCCAAGCAATGCATGATATAATTACCCAATAAGATCGAGAGACTGAGGGTAATTGTAGGGGTATTACCTAGACACTATTGGGAGTTACTTATTTAGACTTAACAGAGAGGAGAGTTTAGATATTTAATCCACAATAGTAATAACATGTAATCAAATATCATAAGATAGCTTTTTATTATTGAATTTGTCTTTGAAGTGTCTAGGTAATAATTTAGTTTTCATCTGGTTATTTAATTACTATTGTCTAAAGGATCTTGATTTTAGTAATTAGGTATTCCGCCAACCCAACCAATCAATATTCATTCTGCTTAGATATTCTAGCATTAGGAAAGCCGTAGTACTTCAAATAGATCACCTTCATTAGTCTCTATAGGATACGACCTTATTTGCCACTAGCTAGCTTCTACATCGTGCACTTGTCGTTTAGCAGTTAAGAAATAGAGCGATTAATACTGAACCTCTTCAGAACCTTCTCAATATATTCAGCCTGCAAAAGACACAACTTTTCTGCTTCCTTATCCCAATCAATCCGCGTACCTATGATTTTCTAAGGTATGATATTGTCCGCTTTTGGGCCGGAACCAGCACGGATTTATTTTTGGGCTGACTCCCAAAAGGGCTCATACCAATGGACATACATCCATCCTAATAAACTCCATGATCCTCCTATGTATATCCGATGTGGGACTTTGTTGGCAATCCCAACAACCCCCCTTTAAACAACGGACGATTGAACTTCCCCTCAAATGACAATCACCATCTCTATTTTTTTCGGAAGATACTTGTTCGATCGAGTCGACTACCCATCTTCACTGCAATGGCCACACGGCTTACGTGAATCTATGGCGTATCATTTCTCGTGAGTGTGCTCCATCTTGTCGACTAACCATGTCTGTTCCATCCAGTCGACTAGCCATCCCCACCTTATCTAGGTACAAGCTTTACGTGGAATCTATGGTTTACTACCGCTGGAGAGCCAGCCCTACCCAGGCGCACCTCACCTGGTCTCTACACCTGGTCCGTAAAGCCGGACATGTCGTACCACCATTGGAGAGTCAACCCTACCCAGGTGTACCTCACCTGGTCCATAGAGCCAGACCTGCTGTCGTATCAGTTGCTTTGTTTGGCACTCTGAGGATCTCCACCATATCGGTGTAGTCTGGGTCCATGGCTCTGATACCAGTTGTGGGGATATAAAATGCAATAATGGGAAAGAAAAATGAAAAGCAAGAACGAAAAATACACAAAATTATTTACCCAGTTCGTCAAATAATTGACTACGTCTAGGGCCGCTACCAAGCCAGAAATTTTTAATATTTTCTAGAGGGTATCAAGTTACAAGTACATTAGCAAACTATATATAATGTAAAACCTAGCCCTAGGTACCATGAGCTTATTATACACAGTCAGGCTCCAAAGCCCAACAAGGTGGTGGCGGCGGTGATGTTGTATTGTTGAAGAAGAAGGGAGTAAAGAATAATGAAAGATATGTGGCAAATATACATCAGCATATTCTTTCCACATCTGCAATATTGCTGGAAAGCCCTAATTTGAGAACACACGTACGCGGCACATAACAAATTCCGGCAAGTTTAGTGATTTCTGGCGAAAAATATCCTCAAAGTGGATAATCTCATAACATGGAGGACTAAAATTAAAATTTCTCAGCATACATGACTTTTTTGGACTCCTCCTAAGTTATAGGACTAAAAAAAAGGAATTTTCCCTATTTTGTAATATTAAATTTTAATTCTATATTTTAAATAGAATTTCTGTTATCTTAAATAGCAGATATATCAAATGACCATTTATACATTTTATGAAAGAGATTTATAGGTTATTATTTACTCAGAAAACATAATTAAAGCTGCATAGTTCAATTGTTTTTTTTTTTTTTTTTTTTAGAATTGCATAGTTCAATTAAAGCTACTGTAATAATTTGTACAGAAATATTACTAATATGCATAGGCGGTATCTTTACTCC
>JAUEKW010046959.1:0-13441 GCA_032274785.1 Ajuga reptans
TTACTATTTTTAATAAAAGTATCAATTCAAAGTTATAATTTCATTAATAAATTTATTAAAACAAGTAATACTTTTTGTCAATTAAGTAATACCTTTTGGCCTAAAAGTAATACATTTTTGATCAGGTAGAATTACCCTACCCGTTGCATATAAAAAGATTCATGCAACGTAGGCATATAGGTTTTTGCCAATATTAATTAACATTAACAAAATATTCGTAGTCCGTAGAATTATCGGGCTTGATAGACCCGCCTTAATGGACTAATGGCCTGATAAGCCACGGGTCAATATTTTAAAGAATAGATCGATTTAAGTTTAACCTTCTTTTTTATTGATGGAATTTTGGGCCGATCAACTTATGTCATTAGCCCGACAGGCTTGGTTGGATCGGGCTGAGTGATCCAAATTTACATCAAGCCCATCACCGTGTGTGCGCGCGTGTCTATAAATAAATATATATATATATAATTATATATATATATTTATTTATTTATTTATTTATTTATTTATTTATTTATTTATTTATACATTCGCGTGGTTTATTTTTTGAAATACTATAGAATCTGAGCGCGTTTCCAAATTATTTCAAACCTCTTTACCTTCCCCCTACACTTCTCAATTTCACAATCCCTAATTTTCACTATTGCCCTATTCCCACACAAATCAAAAACCTCAATTTAGGGTTTTAATTTTACCTCACAGTTACTATTTTCCTTCTACATTTTTGAAGATTTGTAGCCCTATTTTTATGAACAATCAAAGGATAAAACATGGCCCGAATAGTTAAGAAGGAGATGATCGACGGTAGCAGTCGGATTACTCGAAGCAGCACGCAGAACGTCACTCAAGCACAAGATACACCGGATAATGACGGAGATGAGGACTGTGCTGTTGAACGCAGGGTTCTACGTTCGAAATACCTCAGATTCAAGAGTCGGATTTGCGGTATTTTATTATACTTAGTTGTATTGGAAAGCTAACTCAATGGGCTACAACATACAGAGAATCAAAATTAATTTTAAGACCTTTTTTAGGGCAATTTTCTTCAATTCTTGGTTCTTAATTTTCTGAAAGATGGAAATATCTTATTCGTTATGACTTGCTTTCATGTGTGTACTTTGGGTGAATTAATTTGTGATGAATTGCTTAATTGACTTCGGTTCAATGTAATTTTAGTACACTTTAGTTGATTCTGTTTGTTGAATATGGAGACTGGCTTGTAGGAAGTTCTTTCTTTATAAGCTGATAATAGTTTTTATTCACGATTGATAATTAAGTTACCAAGCTTTTTGAGAAGTGTCTATGTGTGCTTTGGGTGAATTAATTTGTGATGAGTTGCGTAATGGACTTAATTTTAGTAGGCTTTAATTGATAATTTTCAGTTTATTCTTTCTGTTTGTGAGGCTGGTTTATGGGAACTTCTATATAAGCTGATGATAGTTCTTATTCACGATTGGTAATTAAGTTACCAAAGTAATCATAAATAAGCTTGTGACAATGTATTTGGCATTTAACATCATTGAATTTGGTTCGTACAGAAAATTTGTGCAAGTATTGTGGCTTATGTCATTATCAGAAGCAAGCTTTAGAGTTCTTCTTGGTATTGTATCTAATGACAAATTAGTGTAGTAATTTCTAACATGAAAGTCTCGTCATTGTTATGAATGCCATGTCATTTGTGATGCAGATTTGTGTAGAGATGATATTTTATTATGTAGTTGAGAGAGATGATATTTCAAAAATTGAGTTGCCGTCCCAATGGGATACGTGCTTTTATGATGCAGATTTGTATAGATTAAATTTTGGTTTCATTGTTATATATCACTGTTTTCTCATAACGGATTTGTATTTTCTTATGCAGATGAGAGAGATGATATTTCAAAGGTTGATTCACATAAGTTCAGAACAATGATTGAAGAAGTTGATAATTTGCATCAGCTAGGTAATTTTGGCACTTCTTGGTTGCATATTTTCAAAAGTAAATGTTTTTCTCTATGTAAGTAGATATTGTTGGATACATTTGAAGATATGCTGCTTTTATCCAGAAAAAATGGTTTCCACTGTCTTGTTACAGCTGTAGTCTTACCACCATTATGAATTGTTTATCATCAACAAGAAACATAAAATGAGAACTGTTTTAAAATTTGTTATTTGTTATGTACTGGTCTCTATATTTTTTTAATTTTTTTTTTCTTTTATAAAATAAATCTTCTCTGATGCTGCCTGTAGAGAACATAAATAAAATTTAGGATGTCCAAAATTCCACTATGGTACATTTTTTTCTAAAGAAAAATATTTCTATCTGTTTTCTGAAACTTCTTGTTGGTTGCTCTAGTAGACTGACATTATTCTTTAGTAGTGATAATTTTGGCTTAGCTTGCTTTTTTCTTTCTTCTTCGTTTAGTACAAAAGCCCAGGGAGCAAGTTGCAGATGCTGAAGCTCTGTTTGATATTACAAACACATTGGTGACTTCTGTTAAAGAATTTAGCAATGAAGGTGTAACACCTGCAGATTTTGTTAGTTGTCTTCTTAGGGATTTTGGGCGAAATGGCAGACCAAGCAGTTTGATTCGCTGGAAAGACATTGGACAAATCGTATCACATGCTTTCAGGAGTACTCCTGGTTGTTGTACAATGTAATTGTATTGGACACTCTTCATTTCCTTTTGTCCCTTTTCCTCAATCAACAGAATTCCAAACTTATATATCTTCACCATGTCTGGCAGGGTTGGGCCCATGAACACTGAACTGAAGCAGCGTAAGAATCCGGTTCACAGAAAACGTGGAAGGCCAACAGAAGATGCCCGACCTGAAGAGGTAATTTCTTTAGTCACCCGCATGACATCAAACTGGTGCAGTTCCCACATGGTTTCGGGCTAGGACATTTTATTTGTAATCTTAGCTTGTGGGGGAGTATTATAGAGAGTTCTCTGTTTTTTTCTCTTCCTGCTTCCAACTTATTTGCTTTATTTTTTGTGGAAATGTCTCGCATCAAATAATGAGGCTGTGTGCTGATATCTAAAATTGACTCTTTTTGCAGCTTGATGAAACTGCTAATAATGAGAAAACAGATACTGATAAGAATATGGCCACTATGTTTGACATTTTGAGGAGGAACCGTAAATCGAAGCTCGAAAATCTAATATTAAATCGGAAATCCTTTGCACAAACTGTGGAAAATTTATTTGCTCTATCTTTTCTTATAAAAGATGGGCGAGCTCAGATTTCAGTGGATGAAACTGGATGTCATCTTGTTTGTAAGTAGCACTTCTTTTTTTTCCCTCTTATTTAGTAGAATCAGTCTTACTTCATATTTGCATGTATCCGCCCTCCGTAGTCCTTATTCTTGAATCACTGTTTCTTTCAGCCCCAAGGAATGCTCCCAGTGCCAATGCAATTCAATCCGGGGAGGTTGCTTACAACCATTTTATCTTCAGATTCGATTTCAGTGACTGGAAGGTACTATTGCAGAAACTCTTTCAGTTTGCCAGTTGACATTTCTTCCATTGTCCATTTTCACCCCTGGCATATCTATTCAATGAAGAGATAAAATCAAATTAGCCTTCAAATTTTCAAATAATTCTTCTCTTTATTTCCATACATGTTGTCGACCGCCAAGTAAGTTTAAAGTGAAGATAAACTAATACTACTACTACTACTACGACTACTTTATTTTTTATTTTATTTTAAGTAGTTAGTGTCAAAACACAATCAAATCTCATAAACTTCTGGTAAATATGAACTTGCAGTTAATGTTGGATTCTGTTGTGGTTGGAGAGGAACTAATGCCACATAGAATCGAGGCCACCACAGAAGCAAGTAATGGTCAACCAGATTCAGAACCCGAAGTAGTTGAAGCATCCGTCCCCACAACACCAATAAGGAAACTCTGCAGGAATCGTGGTTTGGTTATGCAGGAGCAGTCTGTAGTCGAAGATTCCCCAGAAAGTAACGATACAGCTGCTGCTAGGGCTGCTGCAATTCGCAGAGGAAAGAGAAAACTGAGGTAAAATAGCCATCAAGCTTAGATGTTTCTTGGCAACGGCTTTCTACTCGTTTTAAGAAGATGACACGGGCTTGGAGGATCGATCTGCCATTGAAACTTGTAAAATGCTTAATTTAGTCTAGTTTTGCACCATGATTTGCTAGGCCAATTTCTTCTTGGCTGAAGCATAAACTTGAGATTTGTAGAGATCATATTTTTCCTGATTATCCTTTTGTTTCTTCAGTAGATGTATATAACTCGGTATATTTACTCGTCGTTTTTTCGCTTCGTTTATCATTTAGAATGGTGTATAAGCAGTAGAACAAGACTGGCATTATTGTTGAATTTCGGCCATGAAAAAGCTTTATTAGTTAATTGACCATTGCATGAAATAAAATTTCTTATTTTATGCTATCAGAATAAATGCGTTATTACTTATTTTCATGACAAAGTAAGTGTATAATTGACAAATCTAGCAAAAATGACATGAATCGAATATTTTTTACTAGAGGAGCAATTTATCTAAACCCTAATTGATCTGATTTTAGACTAGTCCTGCTCCCATACATATACACACACACACGTTTATATACCCATCAACTGATATGTCAACAGTTCATAAAATTAAGTTAATTATCTCATCTAAACTTTAGAGATAAGATCTTTACACATCAATTGGCCTAGCTTGATCATAATTTTGTATTAAAACCAACTCATCAACTGTTTCTCATCTCAATATAAAGTGTGAACTGCCTTCTCCCTAAAAGTACAGGAGAATTGTGAGAATAACAGACCCAACATTTATTTTCCACCTCACTAAAGTAAATTAGATGTCACAATCTAACAAGGAATTCTTCTAATTCTTGTTGGATCTTGGAATATCAAGGTCCCGGAAAACTGGGCTATCGACTCCGACTCCCATTGCGTTAAGACCATTATCAACATAAACAACAGCTCCTGTAATTGCTGAAGCCAGCGGCGATGCAAGAAAAGCAGCAGCATTTCCAACCTCCTCTGTTTCATTTATTTCTCAAGTTAGTATTTAAGAAAGAAAAAAGAAGAAATCGTGCAAGCAATAATACACGTGCGAATTTGGTTAAAGGTGATTTCGTCCTTTGGGTGCCTAACATAGCGCCAACAACAACACGAGCAATTTGAAGTTTTAAAAGCTTAAATACTCCATTTGTTTCTTTTTAGATGTAGTCTCAGGGAATACATGTTGTTCCAATTTAATTGTCATTTCTAGATTAGCAAGAAGAATTAATGTTCTTTTCGTTTCCAACTTCACCCTGTAGTAGCAAATCTTCTCTCCATGAGTATTTGATGAAACAAGGGTAATCTAGTCAATTCTTAGCGTTAAATACTTCCTTAATTCTTGTAAAACAACCTTAACTGACAATTAAAAAGGAACAGAGGAGTGAATAGCTCACCAGCACTTAGTTCCTTTTGCAAGGGTGCATTCTCCAATGAATAGTCGATCATCATATCAATGAATCCGATAGCTTTTGCAGCACGGCTTCTTAACGGACCTGGAGTATCACAATCGGTAATTCGAAAATGATAAGAAATTTACTTTACTACTGAATCGCTTAACCTTTTATCTGAATAAAAGGAAGCATCGAGACAAAATTCTCAATACATCGAATAAATTGTACAAAATCAGTGCCTACACAAATTTCTTACATTATACACCATATAGCATTTAACAGAGCTACAAGCTTAACCTAGTACAATAAAAATAGAAGTACCTGCAGATATGGTGTTTACTCTAATGTTGTTTTTTCTTCCAGCCTCAAAAGCAAGCACCTTGATCAATTATGCAATAGACATTAGACATTATTTTGACGTAAGAATATGAAACGTAAGATGAACCTTGATTAAGGGATGACTAACCTTAGTATCACTCTCGAGCGCAGCCTTTGCCGAACTCATGCCACCACCATATCTGTGACAAAAAGGCAACGTAATAAAAAAGAAAAAGAAAAAGAAAAACAAGTTCACACATTTTGTTCAATAAATTAAAGAGATATGTACCCTGGAATTATCTTTTCGGATGCAATGTAGGTTAAAGAGATTGTAGCACCACCTACCAGAAAAGACAGATCAATAAATAATTATTGTTAATTCTTGCATGAAAAAATTCGAAGAAATATGGAAAAAAGGTACATCATACCTGGATTCATGATGGGAACAAAATGTTTGAGAAGAGAAACGAAGGAATAACTTGATGCAGAAATGGCTGCAAGATAACCGTATCTGGATGTCTCCAGAAGAGGCTTACTAACCTACGAGCAATATCAAACAATTTTACAGAAATGTTGATTGTAAGACGAGGCATTAAAATGGCAGGAAAATGGGTCGTGAACTAAACAAATACCTCTGGACCGTTGGCAAGTGAGTGGACAAGAATATCAATGGTGCCAAAATCCTCTTTAACTGATTCAGCAACTTCCTGCAAAAATACAGTTTATTTTTCTTTTTCTTTTTAGCATGTGAACTGTTTACTAAACTATCTGCTTGTGCTGATGAATTGTAAATATATTAAAACAAAAATATTGGACTTTGTACAGTAAGGAATGTAATATGCTTCAACTCAAGATTGTGGCTAGAAAAATAAGACATCATTTCCTATGCCATGATGGAAGCTATCAAAAAAAGGAGCATGCAGTAATCAAAACCATTCTATCATATTATTGGCTACTATATTTTGGTTTTGTAGGTGAAAAAAGTACAATGCAATGCCAATAATGCAGGAATCTGCTCAAGTTCTAGTGCGAGAATTATGGAAATTCAAGGAAATTTTTTAAAAAAAGATGTTTCAAAAACTAAGACCTTCACAGTCCACTTTGAAGATCCCGCATAGCGTTTATTGGTCTTAATCTGCATCACAGCAAACAGAATGAAAATCATTAGCTTCAGAAAAGAAAGATTTTTTTTTAAACTTTTCTTACATCTTCAGGAACTTCCTCAGGACAGTCAAAGACGGCATCCAATGGGTAGACTTTTGTGATTTCCATCAATGAACCATCTGGCAACCTGCAAAGTCAAATTAATACTAATCATTTACAGAGGAAGCAAAGAAAAAAGAACTAAAGTTGGTCGATAAAAATGGCTCTTTACATACACACGTGATTCATCAAACTTTCCGCGCCTTAGGCTTGTCTCGAAGATATTTAGTGCCTGAAAGATACGTCTGTCATTAGAAAACGAACATACGCCAATTGTAGAATTGGAACTCATATTACGACACAGCATAAAGTTAGTGTACTTACGGGAACCCATGTACCAACAAGGATTTCGGCACCTGCAGCTGCAAGAGATTTTGCTATTGCCCATCCATAACCGTTGTCATCAGCTACACCGGCAATAAATGCCCTCTTCCCTGCATAAATAAAAACATAAATACAGAGACCGAGACAGTCTATAAATTTATGCAAAATGAAATTGTAAAGCAGTATTAGAAGAGGATCACAGTGACTATAAATTAAACAGACATTGTACCACGTAGATCGATGGGCAATCCTGGCAGAGGCTGCTTATCACTTCCTCCTGACATTGCTTTTATTGCATTCCTTCCAGATTTTAACAGACGGCTACCATTTCTCGAAAATGGCTGTGTAGCTGAGATGAAAGATAAGCTCCTAAACTTTGTCTGAAGTAACCCTTTGGCTTCATTGCCAAAATGTGCAATTCTTGATGTAGAAATATTGTGTTGTGCAGAATTGCAAGCTTTTCGTGCCACAATTTGTGCACTGAGAGTCGCAGTTGCAGCCATACCTTTCTGCTTTTGAGCAATTTTGTTTTTTTCAGTGAGATCACAGAAGATAAAAATCTGCTGTATGAGACAAATAAAACTAGAAGAAACATTTATTCATATCAACACAATGTTTTTCATTCTGCACAATGCTAAAACTCAACTGGAGTAACACACAAAAAGACATTATGAATTCCAACTGATAGGAAATTTCCAGACATATATTTCACAATCAAAACTGTCAGCTAGTTAGAGGGTGTTTGGCTAAGCTTATAAGCTATTAAAACGTGTTTGGCAAAATAAGGTGTTAAATAACGTATAAGATGTATGTAAATATAAGCTCTTATAACTTATAAAAACAAAAAAATATCTCCAGTTACACTCAAATTACACATACTACACACTACACACAGTACATGTACACTGCACACACCTCTGCAGTAATCAAAATATCTGTTTGATGGTGAATTTCAAATTCGTCCGAAAATTTGATAGCTAAATTCCATTACTGCAAAAATCTCCCCCTAAGCCCCCGGCACTAAGCCCCAGTTTGCCGCATGAACAACAAATGGCACCTTTTCAAAAAAGATTCAAATATATACCAAACCATAACCATCTTTCGTTGTTAAAACAAAATCAAATTCTAGTCTAATACTCTGTTCCGTCGTTTTCATTCCTTTTATAGACAATCAATGGAGCTTATTGGAGCTTCTTCTCAGCTACCAAATCATACAAATTTTCGACTATTCTATACTACAATTGAGTAGGTGCAAACAATTTCCAATTCCAAATTAAATGACATAAATCCATTTATAACAAAAATAACAATCATTCAAATCTAAAACAGGATGAAAATCAGACTTGTATGAAAGATCTCTCCTAAAACTACTAAAAAAATCCATGAAATGCAGGCGAATTCCGTCAGCACTGATCCAACTAACACATCCAAACCTACATTTGTGATTGCAAACTCACCTTTGTTGAATTGCTTTATGAGAGAATCGAATTCAACAATATCTTTTTTTCGTTTCTCCTTTCGATGGTTGGGTATTTTATGAAGATTGTGCCCTAAATACGTAACGAAGAAAAAGGGTTTCGATGGAAACTATGCTACTGTTGAGCGAGCTTTGAAAGTGCCGTTGAGTTGAGAGAGTGTAAGCTGGAATTCCTGTTTGGCAGATGCATCTGTTTTAATGACAGTTCTACCCCTATTGCTTGGGCTGGGCCTAATTGGCAAAGTAGGCCGCTTTGATGGGCCGAAAAGCCTTTTCTAACTTAACTACTGAACTCTAGTCTATAATAAAGTTAAATAGGCTCACAAAAAAAGTTGGATGCGATTGGGAAAGACTGAGGTTTTATTGGTTGGGGTAAATAAGTCGAGATAAATAGAGAGATGCGAGAGAAATCTGTCTTTTTTGTAGAGGAGATATGAAAGTTAAAAAACACGCTAACTCCCAACTTATTCCAACCAAATAATACGCACAACCTTGTCCATATTACCAGGTTGCCCCCAACGTCAACCAGTTGAGGGGCAACGCCTGCCATGTATTTATTAAACAGTCCCAACAATTTTAGGATTTGACTAAATGGGCCATAGATTATGCCCGGGCGAAAATCTGCTATTTTTTCTTTAAATTCTTTTTTTGCTAACTATTCTTATATTTAGTTATTATTATATTGGATTACTTTTAGAAAGAAAAAAAAATCATCGTTTAAGTGTAAAAAAAAGAAGCCACAAAAATGAGTCATCCAAAATAATAGTTAATATTTAAATTTAAAGAAATAATAGTTAACAAATAATGTCAACAACATATAAGAGTGAATCAAATTTAAAAAAATAAAATTTTGACAATTTTTTTTTTCTATCCGGACAAATTCTGCCCAAGCATCATTTTCCACGATTTTAACCATATTATAGGCCCTGTCCTAACTTATCCCACTCCTAATTTCATATTATAAAATAGGAAGTTGTATTCCCTTACAAAAATTGTATTTATTCCATCTACATATTAATATACACAGGTCTGTGACGTAGAGTACAGTTTTTTTTGTCATTTATTTTAGCAAATGTGATGGAGTACAACTTCTTTTAATTAAAGCATAATAATATAGATATTTAGGACGGTTAAATATTAGTTTTGGGAGTAGAATTATCATTTAACTCGAGATTATTTAATGGTTGCCACATGTATTTCCTCCGTCTCAAAATAACTTTAGTATTCTTTTTATCTTTTATAGAAAAAATAAAATTGTATTAATATAAAATATTTATAAACTTGATGTTCGTTAATGCATCACCAAATTAATAGGCATGGTTCGAGCTCAGTTCATTTTAAAACTTAGCAAATATTCGACCAACTCAAAGTTGGGTTTGACTGGGTTCGTCAACAGGAACACCAATTTTTTTAAAAAAAAAGTTGGAATATATATAAATATATATATATATATATAGTGTAAAATTAAAAAAAAAAAAATTGTCCCTCCAAGAAATTTGAAATCTCTCCTCTCCTTCCCCCAACTTTAAAAAAATTACATTGCCCCACTTAACAAAGATTCCTAGAAACTTATAATGCAATTTATAGGGTGTTTTCCATTACTTTTCAAAAGCAGCTTTTTACCTTTAGAAAAACTATTTTAGGTGTTTTAGAAAATTGCTTCTGCTTAAAAAAAAGCAGCTTTTAGTCAAAAGCTGTAAGCTGTTTTTACTTGCTTTTGCAGCTTTTAGTTACTTTTTTTTAGTCAAAAACACTTTTATCTCAAACACTATCTACTTTTACTTATAAGTAATTTTTCCTATAATCTCTAATTTAGGCTGTGTTTGCATTTGCTTAATTAAAGCCATTTTAGGCTTTTAGCTTAAAATAATCTAATTTGAGTGTTTGCAGCAACTGCTTTCGGGTTAAAAAAATAGCCTTTTAGCCAAAATCTAAAAGCAGCTATATACCTGCTTTTGGATTTAAAAAAAGTGCTTTTGGGGGTAAAATCATTGAATTAAGCACCTTTTCAGCAAACACCCTTGCTTTTAGATTTTGGCAAAATCACTTATTTTTCAAACACTACACACTTTTACAACAAAATACTTTTTCCATAATCTCTAAAATTAATCTATTTTCAAAAGTAGAAATATCTGCAAACACTGTCTTAATCACTTTTCTAAAAACAAAAACAAAGGAAAACACGTAAACTTTTGACACCTTTATTACACAAAATATTGAAAATAGGCCCATATTTTATTGCGGCCCATAATCTTTCAGCCCATGTAGTTGCACGTGATCTGTAGATCTCGTCGTCAGAGAGCACGTGACATCCGAACCCACTTGATTTTCCTCACCAAAAAAATCGCGCGCGGAATCCAAATTTTCTTAACTATATTTGATACAAAGAAATATCCACAAAAAGCAATCATAGTCGCCAATTTGCATATATCAACTTCTCTCCTTTTATTTTATTATCCTTTCTCTCTCTAGCTTCGAGGAAAACCCTAGCCAGAATTTGGGATTTTTGTTATTTCCTAGGATTACGTTCTTCAACTCTCCTACTTCTACCCAATTTCGCCTTGTTCATCTGTTTCTGGTTGGTCCACGGCCGAATTTTCTGATTTTACGCTTCGATCTGCGAGCTTCGAATCTATGGACACTCGCAAGAGAGGCAGGGGCGATTTCGGCCTGAATGCTAATGGCGGTCTGAAGAAACCTAAGCCAGGTTTGATTCTCTGATGTTTTTAGGAGATTTTTCTTGTGCTATATTGGATTTATCAATGATTATCTTGATTTGTAGCGTTTCTCTCCATATTATTCCTTGTGATGCTTCTTGGTTACTTGATTTACTTGTGATAATTCGTTACTTGATTTACTCGTGAGAACTGTGGATTAATTTTTCTTCCCTTTGTTCTTGATTTGTTTATAAGAACTTAGTTGCTTTATCTTTGAATTTGAATGTACAGAAGTTGGGGCTCCGTTAGGGTTTCTACTAGATACAACTAAATTCAGTATTGGTGGGTCTATATTAAGCTATATACAGGAAGCGGCCGTTAAACTAATTGCTGAGCTTGTAGACCCAAAAATTTAGTTAAAAAAAATCTGGTCGTATCTAAAGTTAGTAAAAAAGTTTCTTGAGTTTGCAGGTAAAAAATATTTAAATTGTCTCTGTTATTGTACTACATAATTCAGTCAAGAAGTTTGTAATTAAGTGTTAAACTTTATTATAAATTGATGTGACAATAATTGTGGTCTGATAAGAATTGTGGTTTGATCGATCTTGTGATTGTTTCTTTACCTTTCAAACTCCATTAATAATAATATTGAATTCCTATAAAAGAATTATTCTATCAATAAATAATAATGTCATCTCCTAGATTCTTATCTTAATAATGGTAACAATTAATAAAAGTTTTAACTGAAAAGAGTAATTAATGTCTTGCAACAGAAATGGACTCCTTTTCAAGTGGTATAGGAAGCAAATCGAAGCCATGCACGAAGTTTTTCAGGTTCAAATCTCAACCTACGTCACCTAGCTAATTTAAAAATTTGAATCTAAATGTTCATCGACATGCTTTGTTGCTAATTGTAATACAGCATGCCTATTTTGATACATATACAAGTGAGTTTCTGATAGTTAAAGAGCAGGAAAATAAAGAAAAAATGATAATTGATTAATTTGGATGGAAGAAAAAAATGCTGGGAATATTCCCGTCCGCTGAAGCTCTGCCCAAGCTGAAGGCCGATACAAAGACTCTACCACTCTGGTTGATGCTAATGCACATCCCCTCCCCCTTATTTATATTTATTTCTAAAATTAACTCCATATAAAAAAAATCCAAAATTAACTCTATCAAACCCTCCCCCCCCTATCAGCCTAGTGATATGCTAATAATAATCTTGCAATTATTCTTAAAAATAGCTCTATCAGTTTCTAACCAATAAAATGTGTTAAGTCAGCTTGGCTGTTTCAACACTATTACGTTCTTTGAGTGTTCCAATATATTTTGGATATAGCCACTACTTTCCACTTCGCTCCCTTGTGGTGCTTCGCTTTCAAACTTTAAGCTGAATTTCACAAAATATGAACTCATTTTTTAAAATAGATATGGGGGAATTTGTCCTTTAAATAGTTGTGTTTTACGCTCGTCTATATCTCAGACTTATGTAAGCTGACATAACACTACGCACACCTCTTGGAGAGGTTTATGTAGGGGGAGTTTTTTATAAATAAACTAAGGGAAGAAAATGGCAAACCTTACCTGCAAGAGGGTCTGATATGATATGGGAGTAGATATTGTGTAGCTTGTGTGATGAGTAGCGGGTGTATCAGCTTGTTCTTTTCTCTTATCCCCTCAACTGTTGAAAAACAAAGACAAGTTTGATACAGTATTTCATATATCATGACAATAATATACCAATTTATTTAACACTAAACACCAGGCATCATCCATTGCAGAAGACTTGGTTAGGCCCTTCTGCTTTCTTCAGTTTTCCATTTAAATTTTCTTGTCGATCTTTGAACATACATATACCGAACGTTTTGTCAAGCATTCTATCTAGGGACGGAGCCAGGATTTCCGGTGAGGGGGGCCCAGTGGTGTAGGGGGGGCTGCCCCCGAAAAAAAAATTGGGTCTATTTTATATTTTATGTAAAAATATATAGATAAAATGAGATACAATAGAATTATTTATTTTATTTAATTAAGTTGTATTAAAATCAAC
>JAUEKW010047181.1:0-22318 GCA_032274785.1 Ajuga reptans
TGAAGAGTTGTACCTTCATCAAAATAAAAAGTTGTACATTTTCAAACATGACTCTTTTTATGGGACGGAGGGAGTATAATATTAGAAGCCGAGGTAGCAATCCAAGTTGCCCGTCCCAACCCGAGAAATCAACGCGATATTTTTGGTTGGACAAAAACTTGTGTGAGACCGTCACACAGTGTGATGGTCATGTGATGGGAAAAAATATCACATTTTTGTAGTAAAAGTACTACTGTTATTAAATAAAAGTATCACTTTTTTTGGACAAAAAAAGTACCAATTTTTATACCGAAAGTATCACCTTTATTTGCAAAAGTATCAGTATTTTTAAAGTAACACTGTTTTGGGTAAAAGTATCACTGTTTTGGGCAAAAGTATCATTTTTTCCTGTAAAAGTGTATTCCGTCACACGCTGTCGCACCGTGTGACCGCCACACGCAAGACTCACTCTTTTGGTTGGGAGGGCAAACAATTATTGAGTTTAATCCAGCCCATTTTCTTAGGAGTAACACTTATGTGCCCCCTTTGCATGGATCTTTTTATATGCAACAGGTTGACCCAAATTCGATTTTTAAAAGGTATTAGTTTTTCTCGAAAAAGTATTACTTTTTTTGCGAAAAAAAGTATCAATCTCTATAAAATTGATATACTTGAATGGACTTTAAATTTTTTATATTTTTTGATTTATCGCTTTTTTTGAGGTCCGCTCAATAAGGTGACGAAAAAGTATCACTTAATTAGCTAAAAGTATTACTGTTTTTAATAAAAGTATCAATCCAAAGTTATACTTTCATTCATAAATTTATTAAAACAAGTAATATTTTTTTGTCAATTAAGTGATATTTTTTGACAGAAAAGTAATACATTTTGGATCGAGTAGAATCATCCTACCAGTTGCATATAAAAAAATTCATGCAACGGGGCATATAAGTTTTTACCTTTTCTTAGAATAAACTAAGATTTTCGGCGGGCTGTTGAGCCTGACTGAACTTCGAGGTGAAATTCCTATAACCCATCCTATCCAAATGCGCCCGTCCATCAAGCTGGACCGATTTCATCATTTCTATATGTAAGTATTTTAAATTTTTTTTTACCTCAATATAAAGTGACATATATATCCCTATGAGTCACTCAAGAAAGGACACTAGAATAAGTGATTTTTCAAAGACATATAATCACATGTTTCACCTACTTTAGATAAGGAGAAATCTTGAAACATGTATATCTACATGTGCAAAAAGAGCCAATAGAAGCATTAAGCATGATCGAGGCACTAAAAATTAGATAACCATGATGACTAATTAAGCGCTAAATTAAATTACACTAAAATTAAATTGGATAAGATGATGATAATGATATTGTATTTTTTTTTTTTTTGAGAGAATGATAATGATATTGTTGATGATTAAGAATTAATATATGCACCATATCATATATTTTATTTTGTACAAAATAAAATTAAGAGATTATATCCAAAAGCTGAAAATTCAAGTGAACTATATATATATGTTACTCAATTGGTAATTATATATGTACCTACTTCATCCAATCCTAATGTTAGTTATTTTAGAGTTCGTAGTAAAAAATAATTAAGAACTCTTGAAACGAACAAATTTATTCATATATAATCTATCTCTATCTATCATCCTAATTTCCTAAATCACATTTTTTCCTTAAAAAAAACTTACTTTACCGATAGTTTTACTCTTGCTCTCCTCTAATACCATAATTACCATAATAGGAGATTTTCGGACTAGTCCTTTTGAACATTATTATAAGAGAAATTAAGAACTTTTGAAAATAATAAATATATCCCTATATAATCTATTTCTATCATTCTAATCTTTTTTTCCTTCCAAAAGTATCTCGTTTACCGAATTTTGCTCCCTCTCTCCTCTCATATCATAATTAAGAAATTCTTAGAGAGATTTATTGAAAAATATCCAACGGTGATATTGGAAGAAATGTGATTTTTTGTTATTGTTGTTAGAATGACTTATTTATGGAACAAAGTGTTTTTTTCTAATACGACTAATATTTATGAACGGAGGAAGTATACGGTAAAGTAATGGAGGAATTATGCTCATGTTAAATGACTGTTTCACCAACTAAATTAGCAGAAGTTAATTACTGGTACCAAGAGGATAATCTAGAATAATGGGATTTGATTATCCTTTGCAAAAAGATTTAAATCGTCCCACTTTTATCCGATGTTTATTTTAGTACAAGAAATAAGTGATGTATGCAAATATGCTGATCACAAACAAGGCCCTACTACCTTGTAGTGGAAGTGGCATCACAAACAAGATATTGCAACACTAACTTTATTTTGGCACAACGAGCCCGGCCCGGCCCGGCCCGTCGGGCTAACATCGTCCAAAGGTCAAAAATTAGTGAACTTATAGTTGAGCTCACCCTCCTAAAATATACTAATTTTTTTGGATTAGCATGTGGTATGTCGGACTATTGCGCGGGCCTATTAGGTCCCATGATACTTCGAACCAATATTTCTTAACTTAGCATGTTTAAAATATCGTAAGGCGGGCTGGACAGGTCCATATGGTCGGACCGATTTCGCCACAAATAAGGGTTTCTCCTTGTTTTTTTTTTTTTTTTGTTTTAGTGAGTCATAAAGGAAAAAAAAAAGACAAAACAAACATAATCAGAAAAACCAAGCAAATTTTAAAATTCATATGACGTGTTATCTGATTAATATAATATATATATCCATATGTATTCCGCCAGAAAATATTAAATATATGTACCACATCTAATGACACGTCATCGGTATCTAATAGGTGGTTAATAAAATGTGTTGCCACTGTACTACTATAATATAGTAGTTGTTCTGAAAATGACATTATTTGGAATGATGTTTTCATTGGTGACATTTGATTTGCCATCTATATGACTAATCACCACTCTTAATCTGTGTCGAAACGAGAAAATTCCACTTGAAGACCTGAATTTTGAAAAATATCTCAATTAGAGGCCTGGATTTTGAGAGTTCTTAATTCAGGGCTTGAATTTTGAGTTTTTCTTAATTAGGGGCCTAGATTTTGAATTTTATTCTCAATTCAGGACTTACGTCTTAAAAAATAAGACACATTATCTGATGTGTCTTATAAACCAAATTGTAAATTAACGGGTTCCACGTCAGTATTGAATTCCCTAATAAACCAAATTGTAAAGAAAACTAAGCTGATGAATTACTCTATAAAAAATGTAAATACAATTATTCAAAGTAGTAATTTACATCGTAGTTGTACATTGTTGATAAAGAAAGTAATTAATTTCAAGAAAATTTCAACATATTATATATCGGAAACATTATGGATAGGTGAATAAGGATCTCCATAGTTTGCAAGAGCAGGTAATATTATTAGAGGTGGCAATTCGTGTGGTCTGACCTGTCAAGTCAATGCCGTATGTTAGGTTGGGCCGGCCCAAAATTTAATCCGACCAAAAATAAGTGAATCCAGTCCGGACCATCCCTAAATTATATTAAGATTTTTTGACCGATCCATTGCGCTCTTGGCATGTCGGATCAGATCAGTCTACCGTGTCGGGCTAATTTTACCACTTTTAAACATTATACAATGATTGTGTTGATGAGTGTGGGTAGTTAAAGGGAAAAGCAAAAAAAGAAAATAAAATCATAATGATGTGTAAAATAGGAGTTAGTATTATTAGCTTGTGAATGACTCATGTGACATCCCAACTTGTTCACGCGTTACACGCACGTGCCAACTGCCACACCACAAGGGGACAAAAAATCCGTATCGTCATTCCCATATACCGTACTACTATTTTATAATTTTAAATCTTTTTATATATAATTTTTAACTCACTAAACAAAAATTCACATGATATACCATGATCATATTTTATTATAGTCCAATCACCAAAATCAAATTCGATAATTATTTAAATGGTACCTAACTATATTTGGAAACTTTGTATGCGATCAACGAATATTTGTTAATATTCAAAAATAGAAAAAATGGTAAAACTAGGTACGTATGTTGGACTAGGCCAAAATTAAAATATTAAAAATAATTTTTTTTGAGAAGCAAAGTAGCAATTTATCCTAAAATATCAGTACTAGTTTTTCTTTGCATTACAAACATAGATATATAGGCCTTGTTTGTATTTATTTTTATTAAGACAATTTTACTATTTTACTATTTAATTGGATTGAGAATACGTTTGGATTTGTCATTCTCAGAGAGAATGACCATCCAATTGAGAAAGAAATATAGAAAATAATCTTCTTATCATTGTCCCATTGATAAATAAATTTATAAAATTCTATTAGTTGCACGACTCCCAGTAGTCAAAACATGCAAAATGCACAATAATCTAAACATATTCTCATTTTACAATCTATAATTTCATTTTCAGAAGCATATATCCAAACATACTTTCAACCAAGGATGAAAATATCGGCTTTTACGGAAATATCGGTATTTCAATTTTACGGAAATATCGATGAAATATCGGTAAAATATCGGCGATATCGGTAAATGTCGAAAAAATAAGGCAGTGCAATATCGTATCGGTAATCCTGAAAAAAAGATATATCGGTGAAATATTGGGATATTTTCATCATTGCTTTCAACTTCCACACAAAAATCTAAATATACCCTAATTCTCATTTGAAAATAAGAATTTCTCAAAATCTTGCTGAAAATATATCCAAACAACCCCATAGGTACATAATATTTAATAATACATTCGAGTTTTGCGTATAAGATATTATCTCATCAAGTGAAGCAGACGAGCCACTAGATTGGAATTGTAACTAAAATAATGTTATACATCTTATCAAATTAAAAAGTTTGGATTGAATAAAAGCAAAAAATGATTTATAAAAATTTGTGTAAGATAAGGTTTTGGAGTATTAGGTTGAAATGGTCGATAATAACGTAGTACAGACACTTACTCAAGACTTCAAGACAAGATAGAAATTGTTGTCATCTATATGGCTTATAAGACCTTCAATTATTAAAATTTAGTATGTTATACAAAAAATGAGGAATTAAAATCATAAAAGTTGAGGAAATAAAATCATAAAAGTCAAGAGAAACAATGTGGACAACGCTATTAACGAACTGAACTAAGAAGAGGTTTAGGTTGTTCGATTAGTGTTCGCTAAATTTTGAAGTGAACCGATCCTTTTAATTTGATGTTCGTTAATGTTCGTGAACACTAACAAACACAAAGTCTTTAATATCTCTCATATTCGTGAAGACAAATATATACTAGATATTATTCTAGTTTTGCAACAACAAAAAAAGTATTCGGATTTTATTCTTTCAACAAAAAATTCATGGCATTTTAAATAAATGAGTTACATAAATAATATAAAATATTATTATTATTATTATTATTATTATTATTATTATTATTATTATTATTATTATTATTATTATTATTATTATTATATACAAGTCTAAAACATGTTCACGAATCGTTAACGCACGAGCCCTTTAGTGTTTAAGCTTTGTTCATTATTAAACAAACATAAATGAATGAGTTTGAACAAGCGCTAACCGAACTCGAACACGAGCCTTTTTACTGAACATTTTATTCACTAACAATTCTAAATGAGGGTAATTACTTAATTATTAGACATAAAAGATAAGGATCACACAAGTATTACCTCCATTTTCTTTCTAGTTTTAGGTTTTGCGAAATATTTTATACTATTCGATCGAGCTAGTTGGTGGAAATTGAGAATGATTGTTGGAAGATGTATGAATGAATAGTGTACATGTGTAAGTGTGTGTGTCTTTTGGTGGAGATTCACACTTGGGATTCTCTGTCCCAACTACGATGTTTCAATCGTGTCCCACATATAAAACTAGGGAAAATTTCTTTTTTAGTCCCGTAACTTAGGGCGAGTCCAGAAAAAGTCATGTATCTTATATATTTTCAATTTTAGTCCTGTAAGTTTTAAAAAATATCCAATTTGAGGACTAATTTCGCCGTAGTTACCGACGTAGAGTAAAATTAGTGACTTCCGGCTGGATTTGTACATATGTCACTAATTTGAGGACTAATCACGCAACGAAATCAATATTTTCAACCATAATTGGATCAATTTATCATTACCAGAATCATAGTCTTGTACCTAGGTCACTAATTTGAGGACAACTCACGCAACGAAATCGGAGTTTTCAACCATAATCTGCCCAATTATCCTTACCAGAACTTCAATGTCAACAACTCCGGCGAAATTAGTGACCTTCGACAGGATTTGTCCTCAAATTGAACATTTTTCAAGACTTACAGGACTAAAATTGAAATTACGTAAGATACAGGATTTTTTTTGGACTAGCCCTAAGTTACATGACTAAAAATAAATTTTTTCCTATAAAACTACGATGTATTGATTCAACTTGTAATCTCATTATTACATTTGTTTCTCGAAACGACGTAGTTTTATTAGTGAGACACGGAGCTGGAGATTCAAAGGTGAACCTAGACAATAAGACAAGAGAAATATGGGGAGGACGAATGAAGTGATGCCAGGTAAGATTATTATGGGGAAATTAATTGGTGTTGGATAACCCCATTTGTCTTCAACTCTATCCATCCCTTATTACCAGTGCCCCATACATTTCCCATCCTGCTGGAACAACCCTCCATTATCATTCTTCTTTAATTTTATCTCATATATATTAATTTAATTTGCTTTTATCATACCTATTTTTTCCCCAGTCTGGTTTTTCTGTTACACTAGGTATTTCATCATCTGTTACATTGCATTTAATACACGACACGTGTTAATTAGTGATATTTAGTGACATCATCTAATACATGTGTCATTTGGTGAACATAGTGAAACACAAGATGAAACACCATTATGTAACAGGTGAACTTAGAAAGAAAGAATGAATTTTATTTTCTTTTAGAATTTCCAGCATTATTTGTATTTAGTTACATGCATTTCCCCCTTTTCTCATTTGTAATTAGTTTTCTTTTCTTTTCTTGTCTTTTTTTTTTGGGCCTCAAATATGCTTTTATTTTGTGTGTATGGTGGCCATGCTGGTAGCCAGCAGCAGCAGCAAAATTCAGGGGGGATGAACTTCTTTAAAAACGGTCCACACTCCACAATCATGTTCCCAAAGGAAATACAGATAATTTTAAAAAGAAAAAAGAGAAAAAGAAGAATGTGTCAACCGTGCCCTATACCTAATACTATATCGTTTTGAGACAATATTCAAACATCAAAGTCAAAAATTGAGCCTTAACATCATTGTTATAAAAGTCGTTAGACCCTCGTATGACTGTATAGGAGCACTTAAACGGGGTTGAGACGAGCATAGACAGGAAAAATTATGAAAAAATCATAGACGAACAATTGGAGCCTAGCGCCTTGGAGAGTACTAATTGGAGATTTTTGCAACAAAACTCAAAATACCGTAATATTAAGCGTGAGACATAGTTGAGACACTATAATTGAAACATATGATCTCAATTGTTGTGTTATGTCAATACTACCCCCAATCTACATACACAAGTCCTAGTTCCTACTACCTCCACCCCACCCCACCCCACCCCACCCCATGAATCTTCCTAGTTCCTTACCATGTATAGGTTATAGGGTTGACCCACATATCCCCATATCTCTAAAAATATTTCAAAATCTTTATTACAAGATGCTACAACTACTTTATACATTACTATTTTATTTCCACACAACAAATTACTTCACCCCTACTCTATATATATACTCCCTCCCTTTCTTCAACCAACTCACTTCATTATTCACACTTCTCTCTCTCTAACAATTTCCCCAATTACTTTCTCTCCAAGAATACATACATCTCACATTCTTCAATGGACGGAAGCTCCGTGGATGAAAGCACAACCAGCGAATCCATATCCATCACTCCACCGCCGGTCAGCCTCTGCCGCGGCGGCAGCGGCACCAGCATAATAATCGACGCGGAAAACGGCGTCGAAGCCGAGTCGAGGAAGCTGCCGTCGTCGAGATTCAAAGGTGTCGTCCCCCAGCCTAATGGCAGGTGGGGCGCCCAAATCTACGAGAAGCATCAGCGCGTCTGGTTAGGCACTTTCAACGAGGAGGACGAAGCCGCCAGAGCGTACGACACGGCGGCGCAGCGGTTCCGCGGCCGCGACGCGGTGACGAACTTCAAGCCATTGTCGGAGGACGAAGTGGAGACAGCTTTTCTGAATACTCACTCGAAAGCTGAGATTGTCGACATGCTTAGAAAACACACGTACAATGATGAGCTGGAGCAGAGCAGGAGAAGCTACGGCTGGAAGAAAGCGTCCGGAGACGGCGGCCTGTTCAGCTTCTCCTGCTCCGCGAAGGCTCGGGATCACCTCTTCGAGAAAGCGGTGACCCCGAGCGACGTGGGGAAGCTGAACAGGCTTGTGATCCCGAAACAGCACGCGGAGAAACACTTCCCGCTGCAGAACGGGAGTAATTCGAAGGGAGTTCTGTTGAATTTCGAAGACATGGGAGGGAAAGTGTGGAGGTTTCGGTATTCGTACTGGAATAGTAGCCAGAGTTACGTGTTGACGAAGGGATGGAGCCGGTTCGTGAAGGAGAAGGATTTGCGGGCCGGAGATGTTGTCACGTTTCAGCGATCGACCGGGCCCGATCAGCAGATGTACATTGATTGGAAAGCCCGATCTTGTACCGGATCAAACCGGGCTCAGCCGGTTCACGTGTTTAGGTTGTTCGGAGTTAACATATTTGAAATGACGAGCAGCGGCGCAGCCGCCGACGGCGGGAAAAGGAAGAGAGAAATTGATATCCTGGGATTGGATTGCAGAAAGAAACAAAGGATTATTAATGCTTTGTAACATTTGAATTTTTGTTTTAGTTTCCACTTTTGGTGTAGTGGGATGGCGGTATGATGTTGCAACTTGCAAAAGCTCTAATTGTACAGTAAATATAGGCAGACTTTAATTAGGTTGAGATCGAAAAATGGAATTAATACAAAACAACTGTACTTTATTTTGATATTATCTTATCCATAGTTTTTTAACATTTGTTTGTATTCTTTTTATTGACTTTTCTCTACAATGTGATCGGAATATTATTATTGCTTTCAATAAGTAGCTATCATTGGGATTATATATTCAAATTAATTAATTATATTTTGGTTCATATTTGATAACATATCTGAACTCGAGTAATTATTATGCATCCACGTCGGCAGAAAATCCTCTATAAAAAGGATTTAGGATATATAAGAGGGATAGATTACATAGTGATATACTTGTAAATTTTAGGAGTGTTCTTAATTTCTCTTATAAAATCTAAACCCACTAGTATTTAGAATCGGGGAGTATCTATTTCAGTTATATTTTATCTAGTCTCAGAATTATTAATTTATAGAGATTTTAATATATTTATTTGAATATTTATTATTCTTAGGATTGTTAACGAATCGAGCTACTAAATTTTGAACCGAACTGAGCATGTTACTTTGGTATTCATTAATGTTCGCGAACATTAAAGAATACCAAGTTTATTCTTTCAGGCATGTTCAAACGCCGTTAACGAGCCCTTCCATTAATTTTCAAGTTCTGTTCATTTGTTAAACAAAGAAAAATAAACAAGCTTGAATAGACGCTAACCGATCTCAACCACGAGCTTTTTACCGAACATTATGTCGGGTCATCATCCCTAATTATTCTTTCCCCTATGAAGTTAATGGGGGACAAATTAAACGGAAGACGGGGATCGAGTATTAAATATGAACACAAGAGTATCTATTTTGAACGAACAAAATAACGCTGATATATATTTGGAATGGTAGAAAGTTTTATTAAATTATCAATTAAATAAATCAAAATATTTCCACATGTGTTACTCCTAATTATTTAATTTTCTGATCTGTGTGAGATTTTATCGGATACCAAAGTTATACGGTGCATGAATTAATCTGGATTTTCAGGTTCATCCTCTGATCAAATCATAGAACCAATCTTGAAAATCTGTAAATCCTTCTCTTTTCTATGACCAAATATTTAATTTATTTCTCCCGAAATGCTCCCCTAGCTATTGTAAGTTAGGGTTATAAATAATTTGAGTCGAGCCGAACGTATTGTTGTTCAACTTTATTTGAAATATTATCGAGCTTCTAATATTATATTTGGATTTGTTTGATTATTAATCGAATCGAGCTCGAACGAGTTATAATTGAGTTGAACATGAACAAGTCAAGCTCGAGTAGTTTATTTTATATCTGTTTTAACAATTGTTACTTATCGAGCTTTATATTTTATCAAATGTAAAAGTATATTTAAGCTAGTTTAATATTTTTAATCGAACATAGTTCAGCCCTACCGTGTATGGGCATATGTTAATGTGCCAACTGCTAATGTAAGAAGATTTTATTCTAAATTTTAGATACGATAATTTACTTCTTTATAGATATTTTTAACACATCAGCAAATGAACATATTAACATGTGCTCACAGTGAACATGGAATTTGTATATTTCAATCCACAAACATTATATTTTATATTACCAAGTAACTTGGAATTTCTTAGGTCACAAGCGAAACCAAATTCTTTTATACTATATTTTAATCAGATTTGAAATTTTATTATCTTAACATAAGGATTACGTGTCTAATAAATGCGTTTGACTGTATTCTGGTGTTAGAGAGAGAAGATATTTTGATTATGTCAACTTGTTTATGTGATGTCGACATAATTGGAATTATTATTTTTTTTTTTTTTTTGAGGTAACATAATTGGAATTATTAATAGACCATGCAATAAAGTTAATGCAAGTATAGTCAAACTAACAAAAAGATTAGACCAAATGAAAACACTAATACTCTCTCCGTTATATAATTAGAGACATATTCCACTCTCAATTCACAGTAGCAGCTATGGTATATATATCGTAAAATATGTTATGAATATATAACAGTCTTATCAAGACGAATTTAATTATGGTGGTGACCATGCAATACTATTTTTTTTTAAATGTGGCGATGTTGTAACTAGAAAACAAAAATTTGATAATTGGTAAATTTTCCTATTACCTTTTAATGTTCTAATTGAAAATCCATCCAAATTGGTTAATTCTTTTCCATGATAAAGCCAATTTATATAATTTTGTGATTTTGAAGAGCCATCAGGGCGATCATTTTCATCTACGCTTCTTGTTTTCAAGTTCAGATCCTCTGCCATAATTATTGTGTTATAAGTTATAACCGTATCCCACACTAAATACCTAGTTATTTTAAGATGCCAATCTTATTTTGAGATTTAAATATTAAATTAAAACGATATAGTATTCGGTAAAGGGTACGGTTGGAACACTATAGTTGGAAGAGTAGACGATAATTTTGCTCATTTTCTTAGCAACTTCCAACGGTTGATTAGTTGTCACCTAAGCTTTGTGAGAGTAGGTAGAATATTTTGGATAGGGGGAAGCAAGTTTACTAGCATGTGCTTTTGATTTGGCCCTAATATTCTAGTTGATTGCAGAAATATCAATCCATTTTGAAGTTAATTAAGATATATATCATTAAATTATAAAAAGTTGACTTAAGAAATTTGATTTTGAGACCTATATACACATACATGCCTTGTCTCAAAATTTCATCAGAATGTAATGAGCCCAAATCTTCTAGAACCAACTAGGTTAAAGACGATCAACACGGTTAACATATGAACGTATTTAGCTAAGACCGTTTTACAGGAGTTTTTGCGTAATCAGTGGTGTAGAGTTTGAAAATTTGGAGTTTGTTGGATAAGCATATAAGCTCTTCAAGTGATTTGTATCGTTTACAAACTTAAAAGATGTTTTCATGAGTTTTCATACTTACAATATGTTTTGAAGAATTATAAGTTATAAATATGAATTGATTGTAACTCATTTGGTTGAACACCTTGTAATCTAGGCAACTGGTCAGGAATAAAAGAAGGTGTACTAAAAATTAAAAATATATAAATGTTAGGTGAAGCTCTTTTTTAATGGTTGAATGTTTTGTTTATCCCAGAGCAACATATGTTATTTAATTTATAAGCCGTTTTAAAAAATTAAGAAATTTCGTCGTATTTCTTCAAACTCCCATATAATATTGCAATGGTTATTCAACAACATCATCTTACTCTAACCATATACTTTAGCAACTTATTTTTAATATCAGAATAAAAAATATTCGAAACTTAAGTATTAATAAAAAAAGGCGAATTTCTCAATTTTGTAATTTGGCTTTCATAACTCATAATATTGACCAATATATATTAATCTAGAACAATATATAGCCATATATTTAAAAGGTCATAGGGTTGTTATAAAACCATTCCTATAGTGCACACACAATATTATAATGCGACAATTAGCTTCCTATTTTAAGTAACCTAATGGTAATAAAATGGCTTGCCATTGCTGTTTGCTCACCTTCTTTCCAACGAACATTATCTTGATTATCTTTATTGTACATGTCTTCACTCTTCCATGTTACAGATCTTTGATCATTCGGGAAATTTTATGCTACCTTTAAAGATAGTGCGTGCACGTGTAATATTTGACACATCTTGTAAAAGTTAGAATTAAGTCACATTACTACCAATATATATCTCTATAGTCCATATTAACTCAGAAATAATGTTAGGCCCATTGCCTAAGCAAACTTTTGCCTTTGAGGCTTTGACCTAATTAGGTCTTGGTCTAATTTAACTTCATCTGATTGCCAAACTTGGTTCAATTGCCACTCACTCTGCACATAATCCAGAAGTCAAAATGCAGTTCAAATTCCACTAATTAATAGATATATATAAGATCAAAGCCATAGCCTCATCAATTAAGCACAAAACAAGAAGAAAGAAAATGGCACAAATGAGTGAAAATGAAAAAGGGAACTATACGGGAGCAGTATTCGAGATGGGAAATTTGAGTGTAAAAACAATCAAAGTGAAAAAATCAGATGTTACTGGGCCTCCGGCGGAGCTGCTCGTGATAACCCCCGAAGCCCAAGGAGATTATCCGACAATCATTTTCTGCCATGGTTACTTCACTCAAACAATGTGGTACTCTCAACTTCTACAACATATATCTTCTCATGGATATATAGTTGTTGCCCCTCAGGTTAGTTCTCCGCTCTCTCTCTCATATATACATAGATGGCAAAATTAGCTCGGTCCAACTGGGTCCAGAGAGTGACCGAGCTCATTTGGCCCGACTCGCGGGCCGGCCTAACCAAAATATTGTTATAAAACAAAATGTGGTAGAAAAAAAAAATACTATGTTAACTACCAAGTTATTTGATTTTAATGTTAAGATGTGATTGAATTGATATATTTGTTTGCCACTAATTTATCTACTATATTAAATTGTAGTTCTACCAGTGCCTAGTATTTTCCATGAATGGTGAAATCAAGATAGGGGCAAAAGTGACAAAGTGGCTACAAACGGGCCTGGGCCTGGGCCTGGGCCTACCTCAAAATGTGAAACCGGACCTGACCAGGCTTGCTCTAATGGGCCACAGCAGAGGCGGCAAGATAGCCTTCTCCCTCGCCTTAGCCCAATCACAAGATTCACAACTCAAATTCAAGGCCTTGTTGGGCCTGGACCCGGTATCCGGCCCAAACCCACCCACTTGGCCCGAGCCCAACATCTTAACCCATATCCCCCACTCTTTCAACATCTCGATCCCTATTGGAATAATTGGCACCGGATTGGGCCATGAAAAACGGTGGGCAGTCATTCCGGGCCTGGCTCCTAGTGGGTTCAATCACTCGGAATTTTTTAACGAGAGCAGGCCCACAAGTTGCTACTTTCTTGCTAAGGATTATGGGCACTGCGATGTGTTGAATGATTCGAAAGTGGGCCTGGCGAGCTTGGTGTGTCGGAGTGGGCTGGGCTGCAAGGAGAAGATGAGACGAGGCGTCGGTGGGCTTGTGGTGGCCTTCTTGAAGGCCCATTTGGATGGTGAATCCATGCATCTTCAGAATATTGTGGATCTGCCTGCTATTGCTCCTATAGCTCTTGATCCTGTTATTTATATCAAGAAATGAAGAAATAATTACCCGCAAGGGTGGCCAAGTGTCAGCCCGAGGATTAACGCAGTGCGCATTCGAAGAGTAGTGGCTGCGGGTTCCTCCGTCATAAAAAAAAAAAAATTGAAGAAATAATTTGTATTTTGTATAATTGAGTAGAGTAATGTTGCTTATTTATATTTGTAACCTAGTGTTTGGCTTTTTCTCGAATGTCAAATATGATGATGTTTGGTTTTGGTTGTATTTCGTTTTCGAAGTTTGCGATTGAACAAGGTTTACTGTATTTGATTTTGTGTAGTTTGGGCCTCGCTTTCAAACATGGTGTATTATGAAGTTTATATTTATTTTTAAATATAAGCGAGTTATATTAAAAATAGAGTTGCGTTAAGAAATTTAGTGGATTACGTGTAGTCGATGCCTATTTTAAATGAGATTTTATGTATTCTAGAATTCTCTGGGGAACTAAAATCAGTAAATTAGCAATGATGAGTTTAGATTCATTAAAACTTGAAATTAATTTAATTCGTTGGTTTCATTATTTTTTAAGATGATATATTATGAATTATCTCTGAGCCGTTTAATGGCCTTTGATAGTTGATACATCAGGAGAAAAATAAAAATAGATAAATAAATAAATAATCTCTGATATTTTAGAACACTATCCCTGAAAAAATATCCCAAATAATCCTTCTCAGTTGGCATTCAAGCACAAATCTTCGTTTCCGCGAGAATGATTATTGGAGATATTTCACTGTCGCAGAGAGCAACTTCATTGCAGCTCTCATCTTCCTTTTTCCATGGCGAAGCCAAACTGTCCGCTCTTTTAATGGGGACGCGACTCTCTTCTGCCAACCATTCTCATCTCACCAACAGTATGTGTTTCGTTTCCTACCAACTGTTTGTGTTTTTGCCTCTGTGACTGTCTGTATGAATGGAAGTTATATGTATCTAGCTTTACTGTTCCGAGAGTAAACTATTTGATGTGCTTTTTGTGCTGGTAAAAATTGTTAGTATTTCGAGTTTTCTGCGATATCTGCCTGTATTTGTTGAAGTACATAGAATTAGAATCTAGAAACTCCATTACAGCACTGAAAGCACATATATGATTAAGAACTGTTGCAGATACATTCAAGCTTGGATTCGGGTGTATTATAGTGAAATTTGAGCTGAATTACTTCGGCGCCCGGATATTCTTTTAATGCTGGGTTTAGTAAATTATATTCCCAACATCCCATAAAAATAATCATGTATCAGAAATAATTTTTTGTCCGAAAATAAGAGTAAAATTTGTTTCTTTTTATGGGAAGGAGGGAGTAACATTCTTTTGTTCCTGCTCCTAGGTCACATACTAGAAGGCTTGTTGTATCCTGGGATTACGAACGTAAATCCCTTTAGGACAGTGCAATCTACACGCCTCCAGTAATTTTTGTCTTTCTTTTCTTCTAATTTTCCTAACAATTTTAAAAGATGCAGAGTCTAAATCCTTAACTTTTTGCCTGTTTAAATTAATGTATTAATGTTTATGGTATATGGTATATGGTTCCTTCTCGTGACTTTGGCTCTAATCTTTGTTGTCTGCCTTTGTGAAATGATATAAAGGCCAAAGAGTAACACGGCGGCTTGTTGTTCATTCAAAGAAGATATCGGGATTGGAGGAGGCCATCAGAATAAGAAGGTAATACATGCTTCTGCAAGACTGTATTTGGTAGCCTGTTGCTTGCTTGTACACGATTCTTCGTTTATAGCTCTCCCTAGACTCATATGTCATACTAATGCATTATACACTGAGGCATTTCTTTAGTGTAAGTCATTACAAACAATGTTCGCATGTTAACAACGAAAATGCTATGAGCCTGCCTTAGTTTAACCTTGCTTTCTGCAACTTTTACTTATCCTCTGGTGATTTCTGAATCCGGGTCTAAATTATGGACAAATTAAGATAAATTTGTTTTGTGAGCATATGAGCCACGTTTGGACCAATCTGTAGATGCTTACTGAAATGTCATTTGTGAGTTCTTAATGAAAATTGTTTGAAATTAAAAAGGAATGTGTTTTTTTTCCATCATGTTTTCCTGTGACTGTATATGTTTGAAACACATATCTATGACTATCTAACTTTAATAGATTTAGTAAGGTGGAGATGAGGAGGTCGTTATGAGAATGACAGAAACTTTGACGTAACAAATTAACTACTCGTTCAATGATGAAATAGGTTTCGTGGTTTCTAATTAGCATGCAAAGTACTCTGTTCGACTTCATTTCCACTTCAGTTTATTCGTTTCAGCAAATTTTGCTGTAAAATTTATGAATTTTTCTGCTAAACTTCAATGAAAATCTCTGCATTCTATTCTTTGTGCAAGTATAACTAGTTAGTAGTGGTTAAACACTGGTAATGAACAAAGTGAAATAATTTTCATAGTTGCTCTCTCTATTGATTTCTGCAGACTTTTCAGAAGATAGTGACATATTATTTACTAGTGGCTGATAGGTATAACTATTTTATAGTGGTTAAACACTAGGAATGAACAAAGTGAAATCATTTCTGTCATGGTTGCGCTCTTGATTGATTTCTGCAGACATTTCAAAAGTAAGTGACTTATATATACTGAAACACAGGGAGCGTGAGCTTCGAAGTTCACCTACATCAAAAAGACTTCCTCCTTTGAGGCGTGGAAAGGTATCACAACGACTTCCTGTCCCTGATCATATTCCGAAGCCTCCTTATGTTGGTTCAAAATTGTTGCCAGAAATTTCAAAGGAACATCAAATCCATGATTCTGAAGGCCTTGTTCGTATGAAGGCTGCATGCGAGCTTGCTGCTCGTGTGGTAGACTTTGGAGGAACGTTGGTTAGGGTAAGGATTTGCAGTGTCAAATAATCTGGTTCAAGATAATGACCAATATACCGTGCAAACTGTTTCTAATAGAAACAATAGTTAATGCATTCACATATTAGTTTGATCCCCGGTATTTTTAAGCTTCTGTGGAAGATGCATTTAGTTTTTCTAATTACAGTCCTGGTCGGTGCATTTAAATACTTTGACTACTAATGTTCGTCTTTGACATATATTGGCAAATGGAAGAATTGAGTCATGGGTACAGCTGCTGTACACTATTACTACTTACCCACTCACATGTGATTATAATATAGAAACTTGAGAACATATAGATGCCAAATGTAGATGTGTTACATGCAAGTTCTTAAAACCTTTACTTCCACCGACATTGCTATAGTGTATTTGAATGGCATAAAACGCTTTTTCATAGGTCGGATTTTTGGTCTTCTTAGGGACTAGACTTGGGTTTTTGAATCCATATTTTTCCCAAATCTCATTTCTGTATTTCAGAGTGGTAATTTAGGTTATGTTTGGTTGTGAGTTCTTTTGTATCCCATAGTTTCCCCAAAATCACAAGCAAACACTTTCGCATGCCTCCAATGTGATTTCTGTCTAACTCTAACACATCATAAATTCCAATATACTAATTTTCAAATCTTCACCACGCCAAATAATTCAAACATGTGCATATTACTTAAACTAATATGTTTAACTGTAGCATATTATGGCATTGTTTCTTCCTCCCTTCAGTTCTCTGGATTAGTTTTCTCGTTTATCATGGTGTTAATCTATCTTGTAATTTGGTCAATTCTTCTTAGTTTCAATAGTTCTTGCTTTATTAGAAGATATGTAATTATTTATGTAGAACTTGAATGGATATATATATCAATTCCACTTACATGGTTCGAATGTCGTTTCAGCCATCCGTAACAACAAATGAGATTGATAAAGCTGTACATCAAATGATCATTGATGCTGGTGCTTACCCTTCTCCATTAGGGTATGGTGGCTTTCCTAAGAGTGTATGCACATCAGTTAATGAGTGTATGTGCCATGGAATACCCGATTCACGACAATTACAGGTTCTATCCGTTTTGTAATTAGCCACAACCTCTGACAACTTAGTATTATTTCCTACATTTGAAAATATTTCTCTGTGCAGGATGGAGATATAATAAACATTGATGTGACAGTCTACTTAAATGTAAGATGTCGATTACTACTTTTATTGTTCAATGTCATATATATAGTTTACTTCCGATGTTGCTACCATGTTAATCAAAGTCAAAAGTGTATTATGAGAAAAATAGGACTGTTAATCTATAATTAAGCACGCTTTAGGCAAAACATTTGGAAAATCTATTTTATAATATTCATGGTCATTAGTTCATGGAAGGTGGCTTTGGCTAAGATATTGCTTTCTTCTCTTAAATTTCTTAATCACCATTTATTTTTCCTTTTTATTTTATAAATAAATTCAATACATAAGTAATTTGTTCCTTGTCTCCACCACCTCACCTACCAAAAAGAAAAGGGGAAGAAGCACTCCAGCCCTCAACTGAGAAGTTAAGGAAGATAATAAAATATATCTTCCTTGTGATGGAGCTAGAAATAAGAATAAATTATCTAACTCTCCATGGATAGACTCCTTCTCCATTGGCATATTACAGAAGTCTGAACAGACTGAATTTTCATGAAGTTTTAGTTTTCTAATATTTTACAACATTTTTCGTCGCTCTCTCTCAGGGTTATCATGGCGATACATCCAAGACTTTTTTATGTGGCAATGTAAATCCTGCATTGCAACGGCTTGTAAAGGTACCTTCTGCCCTTAGTTACACTTATTTGTAAATCATTTTCGGGTTATTTTTGTTTAGTTATTTACTTGTAGGCGTTTCATTTGATGAACTCTATGTGATTTAGATGGTCCATTGTAATTACAGGTGACGGAAGAATGCATGCATAAGGGCATAGCTGTTTGCAAAGATGGTGCTTTGTTCCGGAAAATAGGGAAGAGGATCAGGTACTTATTGAACTCCATGGTGAAACAGGGAGGTGTAATTGCAATTAACCATGAATTATTGAAGTATGATGAATGATGACTTTGACCAATGTAGTGTCTTTTATCTCGACTGCATAAGATGGGTAAATTGTGAATCCAAACTCTGTACCTTCTTTTTCTTTCTACAGTTGCTCCATCTGGTACATAAAACTTTCAATTACATGATTATCGTTTTGAATCAGATTGTCGTGGTAAACAATAGATAATTGCTGACTACCTCTTTCAATTATGTCTTAACCATTCATTTTACACTCTGACCTTTAGTCATGGAAGTCAGTGACTAGCATGTCCCTTTCTTTCTGTCCAATTAATTTTTCTTGTTTGAATACTAATAAAAACAGCCATGTTTACTTGTTTTGAAAACTATTTCATTTCTTTTTATATGTGTGGTGGCTTCACGAAAAGAATTTGCTCATGATATCACAAATAAGCATCGTTATCCTAGTAAAACACCTCATAAATCTGCACTTAAACTGAAGTTTGAGTATCAGGAGGCCAAATAATATATTATTCTTACTGATGATTTGACGTTTTGTGTTCTGTGAGTTTGAAACTTCTCTTGTTTGTTTTCCCAGTGAACATGCTGAAAAGTACGGTTTTGGTGTGGTGGACCGTTTTGTTGGACATGGCATTGGGACTGTTTTCCACTCTGAACCTCTTATATTCCACCACCGTGAGTATCTTGTCCTGATGTATGTATTTCTTACTTTGTGAATAAAACAGTCATTTTTTGCAAACCAATTTTAAAAACTTCAGAAGTATCATGGTAGTTTCTCCCACTCCGTGAGTCCGACAACTTGAAATTAGACGCTGTGGTCATATTCTGCTTTATCGTGTTGGTGTCATTTTCAAGAATTAAATATGAAGATGAAATCATTGATTCCTTAAGTAATTCCGCTCAAAAAGTTTGTTTATTCTTTATATTTAGTTGTTCCTAATCAATTTGTTGCATTTGGTGACATAAGTTCGTTTCTTTGATAGGTAATGACAAGGCTGGTCACATGGTAGAAGGGCAAACATTTACCATTGGTGAGTTTTGTACATTCAATTCCCAACTGGCTTCTTGTTTCCTTCAATTCATCATGCGGGATGATTTCAGATTTTACGAACATATAACTGATACATAATATATACGTATAGAGAATAGCAATATAACTGCTTATGTTGCTATTTGTTACATATGCTACATCATTGTCGACGCTATTTGTTAATTGCTACATATGTACATCATTGGCACGTCGACAACTTTATTCAATGTTAAATATAGGAGACTTCAGTTTCTTTATGCTTGGAAACTTGGCTTTAGCAACTTATTAGCAAGTGAAATTATGGGATGAGAATTCTTATGTCACGCTAGAGATGCTTAACTGGCTTGCGCCACTACGGCCAGACGGGCTGGGCTGATTAACCTGAAAAACTGTAGTGCTATGGCTCACCTTTACGTATATCAAAGTTAAAGTATTTTTTAGCATAATAAGAAGAGGAGAATTTACCATCTTTGCAGAACCTATTATTACATTGGGGACCACTGACTGCATAACCTGGGAAGACAACTGGACGACTCTCACTGCCGATGGAAGCCCAGCTGCTCAGTTTGAGCATACTATTCTCATCACCAAAACCGGGGCCGAGATTTTGACTACATATTAAGAGGTCAGGATGCAAAATTCTCCATTTGTGTAATACAATTATGCCGGCCCAGCACTCTTAACCTCGGGTCTCTTCTGCTTCTTGTAGGATGATAAGAAGCCATGGGATAAACTGTGATTAGCAATGGTGTCACCGTCATCTTCTCGCCACTTCCTTGAAAGAGGAAAGTTATTCTTTCGACTTATTACAGTACGAATACGCTATAGTGAACAATGAATACTATTATCTTCAGACAAATTAAGGGGTGTTGGAAATCACAAGTCTTTGCCTCCCACCTGACAAAACAATGTGACCCCATTTCCTGGTTTTCTATATATAGTTGTGGGAGATTTGTCTGTACAAATTAGTTTCTTGCATGAATCGAAATAGTGGTACTTGACAATGTTAGTTCCCTAAACCGCCTATATGATGCTGAGTATAGTATTCACCGTTGATTTACAGTCATACACAGTGGCGGAGCCAATGAAGGGACATGGGGGTACGGCTGTACCCCCAAATATCGTACCCCCGACTCTAGAATCCTGGATCCGCCACTGGTCATACACACCTGTGTCGATATGTGTAGAATCTATGACAGACTTGTGGCCTAGCTAATAAAAAGTTGATCGTTGTTTAGGGGGTAAGTGAATCTCCCAAACGTCAGATTCATTTACAAATCGAATTTTAAAATTCCGACACCCTTTTTTCTGAAGATAATAGACTTCACTCTATTTCAAAAGTAGGATTTTGCGGTCGTATTTTTCTTGATTTTAAGTAGGAGAGCTCACGGTGCGGTTTTGCGATTTTTTTCAACAAATTTAAACCGCACCGCAATATATAATTCGGTTTTCTATTTAAAATTAAACTACGATTTCTGTAAAAAAAAATGAGCACGCAGTTATGTACGGTTGTGGTCGGTTTGTGGCGGTTTTGTAGTTCCAATCAAATGTAAAAGTAGGAGCATATAATAACAATTTAACAAGCAAATGTAAAGTTAAAAAATACTAAACAACCTATAGTAAATACCGGCTGCTAATAGAAAGCCACCAACCTTAACAATTAGATATATAAGGTAAATATCACAAAAACATGAATAGAAAGCTACCAACCTTAACAATTAGATATATAAATAACAAAAACTTACCTGATGCTAAAAGTAATTAATTAGATATATAAATAACAACTAGATATATCAATAACAAATATCAAACGTGAATTAGAAATATAAATGACAATGAGATATAGCAAAAGCAGTGGCATATACCAAACTCATATAGTTTAGATATATATTAAACATATTAACATATAATATGTGGTGCGGTTATTGTGCGAAAATTTAAACAATGCGGTGCGGTTTTTGGCTAGAAAATTTAACTGCGGGTTTTCTATAAAAATTATAATAGCGGTGCAGTGCAGTTTGGTTAGGACGGTTCAGGCGGTTTTATAAATTTATGCTCAGTCCTAATTTTAACTATTTCGCCACATATTATACATCTAACGGGATTAAGGCGCTATTTCATTGGTTGCATGGAATTTCCTCCATACAAAGTTGGGACCTTGGTTGTTAGACTTGGGGTTTAGTTTGTTCTCTTTCTATAGATGGAGCCTTGAATAGATATATTATAAATCGATTAATGTGGAGTATATTTTAGGAGGGCTTCTATGGTGCACCGGGAGTACCGGTATCCCAACAGATTTTCACTATTAGATTATCAACTTTTATTATTGACCATTAGATGTAGCAACTTGGTACTTGTGCAATAGGTTACCACATCTAAAA
>JAUEKW010047511.1:0-13435 GCA_032274785.1 Ajuga reptans
TCGCTAATTATAGCGACAAGCCATATTACTACTGAATATTTCTGTCGCTAATCTGTCGCTATCACCTTTTAGCGACAGATTAGCGATAGATTTGGTAGTCGTTATTTTGTGAATTTCTTGTAGTGTGCGTTGCACGTGGTACACATGAATTTATAAAAGCAAATATATCATAATCTAATTAAATTGAATTGGCTAAAAAAATTAAGATATGCTATGAATAAGGAAATAATCAGATGATTAAATAAAATTAGAATTAGAATATATATATATATATATGTATATATATTTGCAAAAAAAACATCAACTCTAAAGAAGTTTTTGTTTGATTTAAGATCATGCTGCGTAAATAGTCTTATTATTGTGTATGTATGGATTATGATTTTTTTCTTTTCTTTTTTTGGTTTTTTATTCTAATTCTCAAAGTTTATTGTGTTGCATATGGTATACATGAATTTTTATAATTATATTTTTATTATTTTGCTTAGATAAGTTAGAAAAAATCTTGGTGTTCTATGACTAAAAAATAAATTAGATTATTAAATATACTTAGAATACTTTCGGAACTGTTTTTTCCTATCAACAAAAAAGTTGTTTTTGCTTGATTTAATATGTAAGCTCTTATTTAATGTTTTCTGAAAAATTTCGTCTTAGGTGGATGTTGTCAATGATCTCTAGTAAAAATGATCAAATGCACATAACCAAAAAAGTTAGTGGGCTTTATAGTCGAGGACTAAATTTTAAATTTCACCCAATTAATAATTTTATATGTCAAAGCTAATAAGCCATAAAAAAAAAAATATATATATATATATATATATATTTATGTCATAACTCCTAAGTGATTAATTTTCGTTTACTCAACCTAAAGACCTTCTAAAACTTTTGGATGGTTCCTGGAGATCTACTTATAAACCTACTTATTTCTATTGTGAATCTTTTCACTTTTTCTCTAGAGTAATAACAACATTATTTTTATTGTTTATTCTTTCTCTTTCTTTGAAAATTTTAAATGCCTTTTTTGAAGTAAACTTTTCATCCTAAAGATATATGCTAAAAACCATAATTATAAATCAAAACATTTTGTGTTTCCTGTGTTCCTTTATTTTGAAATTAATTATACTTTATGTTATATCAAGCTCCTTTAATTTAATTTATTTTTCTTTTTCATAACTATTTTAAATATATGTAGACATATTTTTTTTTCTTTAGTTTAGATTGATCTAAAATTAGGGATACTTTCTTTTAGAAAATATCAACACTAAAGAAGTTTTTCCTTAAATTATAAACATGTTGCGTAAATAATCTTATTTTTGTGTATGCATGGATTATTACTTTTTTGTTCTATTTTTTTTTGTTCTTCATTTAGACTTCTGCGTTCATTGTATTGCACAATACATAAATTTTAAAATTATATTTTTGTATACTTTAATTAAATAGGCTAGGAAAATTATTGTTCTATGACTAAAGAATTAATTAGATGATCATATATACTTAGAATACTTTCAGTATTGATTTTTTTCCATTAACAGAAAAGAGATTTTTTCGTGATATATTACCACATTATAGTGTAATCTCTTATTTTATGTTTTCTTGGATATTATTTTTTTTTTTGGGGGGGAGAAATTCCACTTTAGGTGGATTGTCAATGATTTCTAGTAAAAACGACCAAATCCACATAATTACAAAAGTCAGTGAGCGTAAAATTTTACCCATTAACTTAGGTTCAAAACTAATATTCACAGAGATACATATTTATGTAATTTAAGTGATTAGTTTTCGTTTACTCAAATTAAGGACCTTCTAAAATTCTTGGATGGTTCTTGAAGACCTATTTATAAACCTACTTGAAATCTTTTCACTTTTCTTTAGAGTAATAACAAAACTATTTTTATTGTTTAGCCTTCCTCTTTCTTTGTAAATTTAAATTTCGTTTCTTAAGTAAACTTTTCATCCTAAAGATATATATATATATATATATATATATATATACATTTTTCTTGTTTCCTCTATTCCTCTATTTTGAAATTAATTATACTTAATGTTACATAAAGCTCCTTTTTTTTTCATAACCATTTTAAATATACATATAGACATATTTTTTTTCTTTAGTTTAGATTGAATTAAAATTAGGGACACTGTTTCTTTTACTTTTTTTTTTCATTTCACATGGAACTATTTCTAAACTTTTCTCTATAAGATATGACAAGACTAAGTAACTAAATCAAACCATGCCAAGAAAAATATATATATAATTTAACAAACTGAAATATTTTTGCTTATAATTTTGTGAACACCAATATTGAATAAAATTGATTATAAAATCTCAACTCATTAGTCTATAATTCTTTTTCTAAAAGATATGGGGCAACTAATAATAATTTCAATAAAAAAAATTCTTAAACTATCTCTATTATTTTATTTAAATATCTACGTTAACTCAGTTTATTAGTTTGAAGATTCATGAATAAACTTATTCTTAATTTTTCTCTAAAATTATATAATTCTTACTTGCATCAATTTGTTAAAATAGAAAATGTCAAAACGTTAAATTGTTCATAATGCTTGGTTTAAAATGATAAAAATTACATCAAATAAATATCTATATATATATGTGTATTATATATTGTTAGGAAGCTCTTGTTATATAATTTAATATGAAATTAAGATTTTTTAAATTTTGAAAAAAATTCAAGTTATAAATCAAAATTATTGAACTCTCGTTTGCCCTTCTCAATATATTTTATTTTTTATTCATGATTGTTATGATAGGCATCTTAATTAATAATCGATTTCAATCTTGCCGAATATATATCAAATTACTTGATTATTTGTCAATGTTATAATATGATCTAAGGATATTTTAGTTACAATATTAATTTGTAAGAAACAACTCACATTCTTAAGAATTAGGCAGATACGAATGATTTAATGATGTTAGCTGAAGTTTAAGTATAAATATTATTTTGATGTAATGTCATCAGCCACGTCATAAAAAACACCGACTATTTTCTTTAGTAGTGAAAGATCACATTCCCATTTAATTAATTAGGAGAAGGCTCCATGGTTCAAACATAATTTGAAATACAAGAATTATTGATCATGAAAATTACAATACCTTATATCGATGATTTGAAAAATAATGTCATAAAAATTGAAAGGCGCTACTCTATGAACTCAATCCAAAACACAACCAAATAAACTTAAATTGAATAAAATTCTATCCACTTAAAATCTTATGTACAAATATTCAACTAAATAAATAACAAATAATCATATAACGGCAGGTAACAAAAAATTAAATATAAATAGGTGATTCTTTTTTTTTTTTGCTTTTTTTTTTATGTCTTCTTTAATTGTGTGGTAGTTTTATTATTGTGATAGTCTATAGATATAGGCTATTTTCCCACCATTATTGTCTTGCAATTAATTAGTTGAACTTAATTGTATAACAATTAACGTGTTTGACCTTAACTTATAGTTATAGATATAGGGCTATTTTTGTTCATACATTATTTTGTAAAAAACCACCCATACTTTTATAGGTAAGGGGATTTTAGCCATCTTAAGTATAGTGATAAGTTATAACCTCTCTTGACATTATTGCCACCATTTTTTTTTCCAATCCATTGTCCCTCAATAGCTTCCCCTTTCCTGGGAGACAAAGTATTGATGAACATTCTATTCTTTAACCGATTCTCTGTAAAGAAAGTTGCTGATTTTACTGCTCCATTTACATTTCCGTTTTGTTTGTTATTTTCATTCCATATGAGAAGTTGTGTTTTACTTAGAGTCTTGCGTTCTCAGTTTCTTAGCGTCCCAACTGGTGTCGTTTAGGTTAGTCGGTACGGAGTCGTCTTAGCTGGTGGAAACGTCGTTGTTTTGTGTCACGTTGTATGAGCCACGCCAGCTATTATAACCAGTGACTAAAAAGATAAGAGGCGCCCCAAGGTGCCAAACCTAAAAAACTTCCTAGGCGCGAGACGCTAGGCGAAGCGTCTGCCTCACGTCGGTGAGGCGCCCAAACTTAAACAAATAACAAATATATCAGACTTTATTTCACAACAAGAAAATATAATAATATTGATGTCCAAAACATAATAAAAGCATGAAAATATAAAAAGATACAAACATATATTAGTGATATAAGAAACTAACTAACTAATCATCATAAGTCCCTATGTCAAATTGGGGATTATCATCCGAAGCATATCCAGCAACATCTTGTTCTTCTCCATCATCCGACTCCCCTCCTATATCTTGCCATTCATCTTCCCCCTCATCTACAAGTCCTAAAGCACCATGCCTAGATATCGATGCTTCAGAAGTTTTTGAAGTTGTTGTCCTTCTACTATATGTCTTTCTTGTGCTCCTAACAGGTTCCTCAACTCCTACAGCTACTGCAACATCATCCCATCTCAAATCATCATTATCAAAGACACGCTCTTCATCCGGGATCCCTACCAACCATTCATTACTCTCATCAATCTCCGACACGACAATTGGATCGATTGTATTTCGCATCAAGTAACGACGTTACAGTGTTCTGTTGTACTTGATGAATACCAAATTATTCAGTCTTGTATGCAAGATATTGCCACTTAGAATGGATCTGTAGCAAGTTAATAAAATAAACTAATGTCAATATAAATGTAAGAAATTATTAATATTTCACAAATGTCAATAACTTACATGCTCCAATACACTCCAGTTTCGCTCACATCCTGAGAAGCTACAAGTGAGGCTTAGGATCTTGATAGAAAACTTCATCAAGTCGGGAGTTTCATAACTGAATGCTGCTCACCAATCAGCTGCCAACAATATATCAACTAAAATATTAAATATCATTCAAAACTAATATCTTGATAATTGATAGATAAATCAAACTATTACCTGGTAGTTTTGTTGTCCTTTGCCTTATAGCCATAGGCATCCCAAAAAGTCCTTCAGCTTTCATATACTTATCCAATTCAACACAAATTTGATCTTGTGTAGCAGTACTCGGAACCAATCTTTGGATGCAATTATACAAGCCTCTATAAATCGAAGAATTAGCAAGACAAGCATCAAGATCTTTGTAAAAGAACTCCGGATTCAAAAAGAAACCAGCTGCATGCAAAGGTTGGTGCAACTGAACATTCCATCTCTTATCGATGATCTCTAGCACATCCTTAAACTTGCTCTGATTTCCTTGAAAAGTATCTGATATAACTTGTTTGGCTCTATCCATTGCCTCATAGATATAACCCATTACCGGCTTTGCCTTACCATCAACTATTCAAAGGACGTGAACTAGAGGACAAGCAAATTGAAGAGCAAGATGTACAATTCTCCGAAAAGAAGGAGATAACAGAACTTCAGCTACCTTTTTACCATATGCTTCTTTTGCAAACTTGATATTGGTCCACTCACCAGAAACAAACATTTTCCTCAAGTTTTCCTTTTGAACATGAAAGCTTTGTAGTGTCAAGGCAGGCTTGACCAATTCCTTCTTCTGTGTGAAATACCTCATCATATTCAACAAAGTTGGCCGATTGTAGATGTAACCATGCAACCGAATAGCTCTATCCTACGTCCTCTTAAGATTAGGTATCTTGAAAATATCCTCCAACATTAAATCTAGACAATGGGCAGCACAAGGACTCTAGAATAAATGTGGCCTCTTCACCTCCAAATACTTCCCGACCAACTTATTTGCTATAGCGCTATCGGTGACACTCGAACAATATTTACTTCTCCAATTTCCTCAACTTTTTTATCAAGCGGTTTAAATAGCTTCTTTGCATCCTTTGCATAGCTTGATGCATCAATCGAGTCTATGAAGAGGCTACCACGCGGACAATTAACTAAAAAGAGTTGATCAAAGTTCTGCCACTTTGATGAGTCCACCCATCACACATCAAAGTACAACTGTTTGTTTATCTCCATATTACGTGATCCTAAATCATCTTGTGGACATGAGATTTCTCAACTTTAAGGAGAGGAACTCGTACTTGATAATACGAGGGTGGTGGCAAACCCGGTCCATAATCCCCTATAGCTTGCACCATAGGTACAAAACTATTATATTCTACTACAATCGAAGGGATACCCATGTCATAAATGAACCTTGCAATCCATCGATTCGCTCGCCTTGTGAGCTCCTTTTTGTGTGGATTTTCTCTCATCAATTTTAAGTTGCTTTCCAGATTTTTTTCGCCTTTCCACAACTAATTCTGGATCTGGAGTGAAGTAGGTAGAGAGCCTCTTTTATTTTGGGCTTCTTCAACATAGGTTGCTTGCCCTTGTTAGCTATAGAGCAAGAAGAACCTTGATAGCTTGGCACAGGTTGCTCGTCAGCATCGAGACCAATCTCATAATCCTCGTCAACCACCATCTCATCAATATTGATGACATTGTTGATTTGCTCCTTTAATTGTTTCTTTTTGTTCATGAATTCTTGGATCTCTTGCCTAACTGGTTGGGGACAGTTTGGACACTCTTTAACATTCTTGTGGCCTCCAGTAAAATGTTGCTTTAACCGAAATACACCTCTCCTCACTACTTGTGAACAAAAGTTGCCCTTAAATGCACATATATTGGACTCATCTCTTACTACATATCTCCATGCAGGATACTTTCTAGTATCATTCGTCTTATACGACATCTACACACAAAACAAATTGAAAAAAAAATATAAAGATACAAATCAACATTGAATAATCATATTATCAAAATTCAAACAAATCAACAATGATCAAAATAAGTTTGGACAAACTTCATAACAAAGAAACTGATATTTTCCTTCATATAAATGAACAATGAAACTGATATTTAGGTTGCTGAAAACTTCATAATAAATCAACAATGAACAATGAACAATATACTTTGCTGATATTTAAGTCTGGAACAACCAACAATGAAACTGCCATATAAATGAACAATTAACAATATATTAATAATATATCAATAAAACAGAAACTGGAAGTTTGCTAATTAATTGGAAGTTTGGAACAATATATCAATAATATATCAATAAAAATGAACAATGAACAATATACCGAACAATATATCAATAATATATATAATTCAACAAATAAGTAATATAAATAAGTAAACAAAGTTATCAAACTAAACTTAACAAAAAAATAAATAGCCATACCTGGACTGTTGTGTAGCCGCCGGTGGTGGTCGCTGGTGGTGAGGAAGAGATGAGGGGGTGTTTACGGTGGAGAGAGCACAAATGAGCATTAGGGTTCGACAAAAAAACTGGTTCTGATGTTCTTTGTTCATTGTTCATTGTTCATTGGTCATTATTGATTTATTCTGAAGTTTTCAGCAACCTATATTATGTTTTTTGTCAATCCCTAATGCTCATAATAAATCAACAATAAACAATGAACAATATACTTTATATATATATATATATTATAATTAAAAAACAAAAAAAAACTAAAATAATGATGCGCCACTTTTTAGCGCCTAGAGCTTCTTGGCGAGGCACACGAGAGCTTGCTTAGGCGGCCCCTAGGCAGGCTCGCTCTGCCTTGCCATATCAGCACGCTCCTGCCTAAAATTGCACCGCTTAGCGCCTAGGCACTCTTGTTAAGTCCCTGGTTATAACAGCTCGAGCATGCACGTTGATTTCATTATCTAGAAAGTAAGACAAAATTATAATTTTTCTCTCTTCTCTGTTAAGTTCCCTCAATTTCTGTGCAAGCTCAAGCTCGTCTCACATCACACACTCACGTTTGTGAAAAGTGGTATCAGAGAGGATCGATCCTTTTCTGAGCTGCAATGGTAAATAAAAACCATGGCCAATGACTAGATTCGATGGAGCAGCAGGTCAGTGAGCTACTCCAAGGGCAAACGGTTGTGATGCAAGGGCAAGCCCAAGCCGAGGTACGTCTGGAGGCCAACCTTTTGGGCATATGTGACATGCTTAAAGCTCAGATCCAAGAGACAATGGAGGATTCTGGATCTAACAAAGGTAAGGAACCTGTATCTCACTTTGTTCCTAGTGTGGTGTTTAGATCCGGTAGTGGGGTGAATATTAATCGAGAAAGAAATGAATCCGGAATTCTATCACCAATTCCTGTTAATAGAGTTGCTGAACTAAATGGAAACCAAACTGAGGGAATCGGTAAGATGCCAAAATTGGATTTCCCTAAGTTTAATGGTGAAAATCCTAGATTATGGCTTAGGTAATGTCACATATACTTTATCTACAATCATATGCCTGATTATGAGATGATAATGCATACTGCTATGAATCTGGAGGAGTTGGCAGATCAGTGGTTTGTTGATTATGTGGATGGTAGGGAGAATATGATTTGGGAGGTTTTCTCTAAGATGATTTTAGGAAGGTTTATGAATCCTACTGGGTTAGCTTAACATCACAGTTCAATAAACTGAAACAGACTGGATCAGTGCAGAATTATATCTATGAATTTTAGGAACTTGAGGCTTTTATGCTTGAGAAGAATGGACACTTGACATAGCAGTACCTTATTGAAAGCTTCATTGGATGGTTGAGAGAGGAAATTGGCAAGTTGGTGGAGATGTTGAACTCTAGAACCTTGTTATCTGCCACACAACTAGCATTGAAGCAGGAAGATATTGTGCAGTTACTAACAATAGGGTAGAGAGTGGTTACTAAGACTATGAATAACTACTGAGGACCAATTTGGAAGGCTGAAGCTGGATTCAATAAGCCAAAATCCATTGTTGCTGTAGCAGAGAGATATCCACCAATTAAGAAGCTGACACGAGGGGAAATGGAAGCCACGAGAAAGAAAAATCTCTGTATCAATTGTGAAGAAACTTTTCATGTGGGGCATAGATGCAAGAGTCTATTCCTTATTATGTCTGATCCAGATGAGATACCAGTGGAGAGGTTGGTGTTGGAAGAGATCACTGATGAGGAGGAAGAACCACAAATTTCTCTCAATGCAGTTGCAAGGCAGGTGCATTCTGACACCATCAAATTGGTGGGAAAATTAGCTAATAGAGAGCTGACCATATTGCTGGATATTGGAAGCACTCATAGCTTCCTGTACCCTCACACAACTGAGAAGCTGGGTTGTGTGATTGAGTACACTCACCCACTTCAGGTGACAGTGGCAAATGGCAATAAATATGAGTGCAGATCAAAGTTTCCCCAGTTTGAGTGGGAAGTAGGGGAGGGAAAATTCAACACTGCAGTCAGGTTGTTGAGGTTGGGAGGGTGTGACATGGTGAAAGGGGTCGATCTGTTAAGCCAATTTGGCCCATTCACATTTGATTTCAAGCAGCATTTTGTGCTGTTTAGCACCAATAGAAGGGTGATCACTTTGTAAGGAATACAACCTGAAGTGAGGTTGAGTATGGTGACAACAAAACAAAGAAAAGAATGGTGAGAAAGGGGCAGGGAGAGACTTTAGCTTGTATTTGCTTCATTTCTGCTGAAGCGGTAATTGAGGTCAGCAAAGTGCACAGGAGGTGCGACCTCTCTTACGTTAATTCAGAGATGTGTTTGATACACCAACCAAAATCCCACCAACCAGAAATATGGACCACAGGATATCAATCAAGGCAGGAATGGATCCCATTAAAAAATACCCCTATAGATATCCTTTACTCTAGAGGCAAAAGGTTGCCAAGCTGGTGATTGAGATGCTCAAGACTGGAGTTATACAACCAAGCAACAACCCCTACTCTTCATCTGTGTTGCTTGTCAAGAAGAAACATGCGAGTTGGAGGTTCTTTGTAGACTACAGAAAGCTCAACTCCATCATAGTCAAGGATAGCTAGCGCATTCCTTTGATTGAAGATCCGCTGGATGAGTTTGGCGGTGCCTAGGTCTTCTCTAAAATTGACCTGCGAGCTGGTTATCACCAGATAAGGGTAGCACCTGAGGATGTGCACAAAATAACATTTATCACAGCCTCTGGTTTGTATGAATTCAGAGTAATATCTTTTAGCCTTACAAATGCTCCGGATACATTTTAAGCAATTATGAATCAAGTTTTTTGCTCACACTTGAGAGAGTTCATTCTGGTGTTTTTTTATGACATCCTTATCTACAACAAAATGACAGAACACTTAGAGCATCTCAGAGTGATTTTTTAGCTTTTAAGGGACCATGAACTTTACACCAAGCTCTCTAAATGTTTGTTTGGATAGAAACAAGTGGAATATCTGGGGCATGTGATTACCGATCAAGGAGTTTTTGCTGACCCTGAGAAGATAAAAACGATGACAAATTGGCCTCAATCCAAGACTGTCAAAGCTTTGAGGGGTTTCCTTGGCTTGACTGGCTATTACAGGAAGTTCATCAGGGGATATGGGATGCCTGCCAAGACCCTAACTGACCTGGCCAAGAAAGGACAATTCCAATGGAGTGAGGAAGCTGGAACAATATTTGAAAAATTGAAGCAAGCCATGATCACTGCTCCAGTTCTTAAACTTCCTGATTTCAAAAAATCCTTAGTGGTGGAAACTGATGCTTGCTACAGTGGGTTGGGAGTTGTGTTGATGCAAGACCACCACCCACTGGCATTTTTTAGCAAACCATTGGGGTCTTGGGCTCTCTATTTATGAAAAGGAGTTCTTAGCTATCATACTAGATGTTGATAAATGGAGAAAATACCTATTGCATGCTCCATTTATCATTAAGATAGACCAAAAGAGCCTCAAATATTTGTTGAGCAGAAGATCTCAACTCCCTTGCAGCATAAACATCTCACCAAGCTGCTGGGTTTTGACTAGAGAATCGTGTATAGAAAGGGGGCTGAAAATTAAGTTGTTGATGCTCTCTCTAGAGTGGAGCTTGAGGGTGATGAATGCCAAGCTCTAGCTGTTCTCAAACCTATGTGGGTGGAAGAAATCCAATCAAGTTATGAAGGGGATGTAGAGGTACAGAATGTCATTGCTGAGTGCATTGTTGCCCCATTCAATGTCTCTTATTATACCTTCACTGATGGCATACTGATATACAAAGGGAAATGTTTGTGGGTTCTGTGGGAGAACTCAGAGAAAAAAATCTTGGAGTACATGCATGCCTCAATTGTGGGAGGGCATTCTGGAGAAGTTGTAACTTATAATAGGTTGACTAGTTTATTTTGGTAGCCTGGTGCTAGGCAACACATTCATCAACTCATCTCTGCATGCCATCAGTGTAAAATTTGCAAGCATGAAAACATCAGTATCCCAGGCATGATGTAACCCTTACATGTTCCAAACCAAGCTTGGTCTCAGATCTCCATAGACTTCATCGAGCAACTACCTCCGTTAGCTGGCAAGGACACTATCTGGGTGATTGTTGATAAGCTCACTAAATATAGTCATTTTATTGCTCTATGTCACCTTTTCACAGCTCTAAAATCGGCTTCCGTATTCCTGGACACTATCTATAAGTTACATGGCCAACCCCAAGGGGTAATTTTAGATAGAGAAAAAATCTTTACAATCCATTTTTGGAAAGGATTAGTCAAGTTAGCAGAAGTGCAGCAGCAGATGAGCACTACTATCATCCCCAATCTGATGGCCAAACTGAGAGAGTAAACCAGTGTTTGGAAACTTATTTGAGGTGCATGTGCAGTTCTAATCCCAAGACTTGGTCCCCGTGGTTGCCCTTGGCTAAATTCTGGTATAATACCAATTTTCATTCTTTAATTGGCTTGACTACTTTTGAGGCACTTTATGGTTTTAAACCAATACCATTAACTTTTGGTCCATATGTTCAAAATCATGTGGAAGGGTGATAGTTAGTACAACATCAACTCAAGGAAATGTTGAGGAAAGCTCAAGAGAGAATGATACTATATACTGACAAGAAGCGAACTGCCAAGCAGTTTGAGGTAGGGGACTGGGTCTATTTGAAGCCGAAATAATACAAGTAGACCTCTTTGCATAAGAGCATGGCTTGGAAACTGAGCCCCAAGTACGCTGGACCATTCCAAGTACTTGCTAAGGTTGGGGCCGTTACCTATATATTGCAGCCTCCCCCTGATGCAAAAGTTCACGAAGGAAAGTTAGGCCATTGGCTGTTGTTACTGATGTGCTCCCAGAGTTTTATGATAAGGGAAATGTGATGTTGAAACCTTGGGCAATGTTGGCTCGTAGGTTGGTTAAGAGGGGTACTTCCCCTACTACTCAACTACTGGTCCGTTGGGCACATCTCCCTGACACGGAAGCTACATGGGAATATTATGAGGATGTGCTAGAAAAATACCCTGAGCTGTTGTCTTGAGGTCAAGACTTGAGGGGGGGGAGGTAATGTCAAGAAAGCTGCTGTTTTTACTATTATATTTACATTTATGTTTTGCTCGTTATTTTCATTCCATAGGAGAAGTCATTTTTTACTTAGAGTCTCGCGTTCTCAGTTTCTTAGCGTCCCAAATGGTATCGTTCGAGTTAGTCGGTACGACATCGTCGTAGCTGGTGGAAACATCGCCATTTTGTGTCGCATTGTATGAGTCATGCCAACTGTTATAATAGCTCGAGCATGCACGTTGATTCATTATTTAGAAAGTAAAACAAATTCTTAATTTTCTCTCTCTTCTCTGTTAAGTTCCCTACATTTCTGCAGGAGCCCAAGCTCGTCTCACGTCACACATTCACGTTTGTGACATTCTCTTGTGTCGATTAACAATTCAAATCCATGGAAGTGTTGGATGTTGCTGAGGGCTCACCTTGCAGCTATTACGCTAAAAGCAAGATAATCTTAGGCAGAGAGGTTCAAAGATATCTACAAAGAGGCAATCGTCTAACGCCCTCGAGAACATGAGAAATAAAGGGGCCCCAAATTTTTATATAATAGTTATATATAAACTTGTTAAACAAAATTTAGAAATCTTTGTTGGCTTGTTGGTTCGACCTTTCGTTGTGAAACAAAATTTAGAAATATGGGCTAAAATTATTTTTGGTCCCATAACTTTTCGCTTGTATACTTTTTGTCCCAAAAATAATTACATTTACAATTTAGTCCTAGAATTTAAGAAATTGCTCGCACTTGGTCCTATACCAAATCGGCAGGAAATTCCACGTGTCCGTCACGTGACACACAATTTTGGCCAATTTTCCTGCCTGTCACGTGCGCTTTCTGGCCGATTTGGTCACCGATTTGGTCACCAATTGCGAGAAATTTCTTAAATTATGGGAATAAATTAAACACGCAACTATTTTTTGGATCAAAAGTGTACGAGCGAAAAGTTATGGGACCCAAAATAATTTTAGTCCAATCTGTTGGCCCCCAGAGACATTTATTGGACATGAGAAATCTTTAGTTTTTTTGCTTCCTCATAGTCATAGTTGCTTGTTTTTCCGAATTCCTCAACATTAATTGTTCCGTGCCCCAACAGCTATTGATATTTTTTTCAATATTCCCCACTTTCTTAAAGATTTTTCTATTATTATTATTATTATTATTATTATTATTATTATTATTATTATTATTATTATTATTATTATTATTATT
>JAUEKW010047622.1:0-13425 GCA_032274785.1 Ajuga reptans
GTAAATGACTTACATAAATGTTACCAAATATAGTAACTGGACTATATATTTGGGACATCCCAAAAAGAAATACAAGCATATATAATTGGGACGGAGGGAGTATTGGATTAGGGGGTAAAATTGTCAAAAAAAATAAAAAAAATTGAGAGGTATATATAATCAAATACACACAATTTTCCCATATATCAAGTCAAGCTAAGTCAATAAGGACACGTACAAGTAAAAAAATTAAAAAAATATAAAGTCAAGTTTTAGAAAGAAAAAAAAATCAAAAGTTATATATGAATAGAATTATAAATATTGACCAACTGCACTGAAGAGAACCAGTTTGACTTGTTAAATTAAAATTCAGCTTTCTTTAACCAAACGGCAAAGACAAATCACCTACTATTTTAGGGTAACTATTTGTTTGTTAATTTAATTTGAATAGTTTTATATTTAAATAGAACATATTGATCTTATACAAATTATTTTTATTTATAACTTAGAAGATACAATTTATAACCATAAATTATAAGAAAATATACCATTTATGACAACAAATTACAAGAAAACAAAAAAAAAGATAGAGAGAGATATAGTCGGTACGAATTCAGAATAGTTGGTTCCACAACTGTGAGGGTTGGAACTGCAACCAAACCATGAATGTAACAGTTATGGTTCTGATTTGGTATCGGAACCGAATCAACTATTAAATTGAACCGTTCACCACAATTCTGAACCAAAATCATGTTCATGTCTCTCTCTCTATATATACATACTTAGCCAATTTTTTAAGGAAAGGTCCATTTTTTTTTCCTTATAGCTATAATAATTAAACAAAGAGAGATGAGCACACTAGAAAAAATAGGTAATTAAGAAAGCAAGGTGTCAAAATTAAAACTAGAGATAAGTTTTGAAAATCTAAAATAGTTTAATAAAATAGACTTTGTGTGCAGGTGCGGTTTTTTTTTTTTTTTTTTTTTGTCCCTTAGACAAATACAAATACGATGTCCAAGTATTACAGTTACAGATGAATTTATACTTATCTTTCCTACACGATTATCTAAAACCTCTTATATATCTCTTATTTGCCAATAAGGTTAATCTAAATAATGGGTAAAATAGTGTATTAGTCTAACGCAAGTAAAATCTAACTAAATTGAACCATTTTCTCATTAATACCACTTAAACAATTTAAATCGAGAGGGTAATTTTATAGTAATTAGTTGTAATTAGTTGTATAACCACTATCCACTCAATTGTACATTACCATATATTTTTGTTGATTTTCCTATAAAAAGGTTGTTTAATTTATACGTATGTTCTCATAATTAATGGCAAGATACATACATATTAAACTCGATTAACCTAAAATTTTACAGTAAAATCATTGGAACACGTAATTATCCATGTAATTTTTCATGTTTTATTTTTCTTACTTTTTTCTTAATTTCACGTTTCTTCCTTCTTATATTCTGATTAAAATCCCATTACCTTATCTAGTAATTATTTAATTTAGTGTTAGTTTTTTTTTATCTTTTCTTCATTATAGGATAGGCGATTCAATATTTATCCACCGCCACCGCCACATTCAAACTCGCCACGTGTAATTTTACATTATCTATACTTTCTCTTTATCTCTCTCCCTCAATACTTTTAAGTTAAGGATTTTTGCCGATTAGTATGAACACTTCTAAAATTTAACCGTAAAGTACACTATATATGAAGTACATTATAACCATTGTTCTAAAATTTCCGTTTATCATCTTCAAAAAAAAGTCCCCGTTTATCTCTTACTAAGTCCTGTTTAAGTATTTCACTGTCATCAGTCGGGATGCAAATGAGCCAAGCCGAGTCGAGCTTATAGGTGTTAGTATATATATGGTTCATTTATTTTTAATCGAACTCGAGTTGAGCCGAGCCGAGCTGTATTTGAGAGTGATTGATTATGTCCACGAACGTGTTCGTGTACGTGTTTGACAATGTTCATAAACATTTGTACTCATGAATAACTAATTATTTTGTTCATAAATATTAAATAAATTAATACACATTCTCCTGAATCTCGATACAAATGAACGAATTTATCCAAATGTTCATTATACTGAGAGGTAATATAAGAATATTATTTTATATGTAGTATGAATATTGGCATTTTTGTTATTACTTTTATTATTATTATTGTTATTATTAATTGGGTCTCGAACAAACTTGATCGCAAGCTTTTAATGAACGAATCAATTATGTTCAGGCTCTGTTTGTTTATAAAACGATCTCCAAAATTTGTTCGCTCATTCAAATAAACGAGCTCGTTAACGAGATGTTCAACGAAAGTTCTGTTCGTTTGCAGCCCTGGTCATCGGTTGTCTACATTTTTTTTACTGTTCCCCGTTTAATTTTACATGAATCCTGTTTAACCCTGTCTAAACCTCACTTAGACACTAGATCCTAATATGCAGCTCGACCAGCTAGCGTCCTTTAGAATATTTTTAGAATGAATAATATTAAGATCATAATTAAATAGATCTGATCCAGCAAAATATTATGAAAGTGGGATTATGTCTTCCACACGCATTATGTGTAGACCAAGCAACACAAGCTTTTTCTATTGCCACTTGTTAACCAAATGACAGAGTTCCAATTTTTAATTAATAATCTCATGTATCGTACGTGTTATATTATTATATAATCAATAATACGTCATTAAATAATTGCTTAGTTTGATTCAATTCTCCATCAATCGTGGTATATTACATAATCAGTAATTAATAAACTAATTAATACGTCACAAGAATAATTGCATAGTTTGACTATATAATCAATAATTCGCAACAAATAATTGCTTGGTTTGATTCAGTTGAGTCGGCATTCTTTTTTAATATACGGTTTATTTATTGCATCTGTATTTATCTAGGTTTTAAGCATAAGTGTTCTGTCAGTGATAAAAATAATGGAAGTTCCAGATTGAAATATTAAAGGAAGTGATACCGTCTTATATGTTTAGCGGGTTATTCCTCCTATCATCGATTAATTTTATGATGGAATCTCACTATGTGATAAAGTATCTTTTCCACATATAAGACACATTTTAATGTGTAGAACACCGATATAACACATGCTCAAGCCGGATGGGCTATTAATATGATGCGAGATCAAAGGTCATGTTTAGATTTACGAAAAGAACGAAAGTGGGCATGCTCGATCGCACTGGCGGATGTAGTAGTGGGACAAGGGGGTACGATTGTACCCCCAATTAATTTTTTTTTTTAACTAAATATATATTAAAAAAAAAATTATATTCTACACTAGATAATTACTAAACTAACCTTAGAGGCTTAGACATCTTCTGAACCACTTACTCGCAAACTCGATGACGACACCTGACCTGATTCCCTTCGGCCTTCGTCTGATTTTTCATCTCCCCGGGCGACGCTCGGCCACCACCTGGCGCTTCGGCTCGTTAGATCGTCTGAGAAGTAAGGTATTTTCAGATTTCAGAATCCTTTTCTTGGGTTGATGCTTGGAAAATTAGGGAACTAAAAAATACAATATATGCCCCAAAAACGCTATATATGCGAATTATGGAGAAAAACGAAAGAGAAATACAGTATATGTCCTAAAAATAATTTCTCGTGGGCGCTGCCCCCGAACCCCCGTCCCTAAGTTCGCCCCCCAAAATACCAAATCCTGGATCTGCCACTGATTAAAGTAGTATTGAAAATTGTGATTGATTGATGATGGGTTTTTTAGGATTGATTGGTGATGTGTTGTTGTTTGTTATAATGATTTATTTTCCATAAATTTAAATATTACCCTAAAATATTTAAAATACATATTTAATATATATTAATTAATTTTTGATAATTATTAATATTAGTTAAATTAGAAGAATAATAACTAAAAAAAATAATTAATAAAAAAAATTTGTGGCAAAATTAATATTAACAAAATGTTTTTGTTAAAATATTGAATTAACAATAGAAAAACTATTTTTGTTGCAAAACATATATGGTATTTGATTGTTACTTGTTAACAAAACAATTTAGGCAACATACCCATTGAATATTTTAGTAGGGTTTTTATTTTTTGTATATTATAGTAGAGTGGGAAAACATTAAATTCCAAAACAAACAAGTAAATGGTTAAAATGTAATTTAAAGAACCAAAATGGAGATTATTATTATTTTTGTATGTGTTTAATATATTAATTCAAGCAAGAAAAGACTTGACTTCACATTATAAAAATTAATACCAATTAATTAGTGCATTGCAAGTTGGGGCATCATTGACCACATCTTACACAAATAGTACACTATAAGAAACGTAATAAATACGAATAACTCACATAAATCTTAAAATACGAATTTCAAGGTAGTTCACATCACCATCGGCGGAAGAACAATATAGTCTCAAGAACAAATTCAAATACGAAAGTCAAGTTACGCAAATTTTAGAATTAAAATACATAAACTACGAATGATCCTTTGAAAACAACTCCCTGAATCAACACTGCGCCACGTCATCCCCAAAGTTCACCGGAGCTCCCCACATATCACGACACAGATCAAAATGGGGGCAGCCTTGCGCAATGAACCGAGCGTTATCAATCCTAATCTTAAATATATACATGTGAGTATTAGTTTTATTGGTAAGAGATGTTAGGTATAACGAAATAGTATGTTATTGCAGAAGTTATAGATAACACTTAACGACGCTAACGTATTCAATGACATCAAGGTCGGCAATAACGGTCTCTGTCTCATCATTCCATCCAACTCCCGACAGCCCCCTCAGCTGAGCCATACGTGAGTAGGCGCGGCGTACGCTCTTAACCTTGCCGCTCACATGCAGGTGTGTACTATTCGGGTTCTACAATAACAGCATTGAGGCTTTCGGTAATCCTAGCAAGAATGTCCGCATGTACAATACGTCCATTATAGTTCCCTTGCACGTACTCTGTGTGGAGCAGTGTGATGAGCTCTTTCCCGTAGACCCGAGTCTAAACAGGGCGATTACCACCCCGTATACACGACGTCCAGCCCTTGGCATCTACATTACATTAAGCAATATAGTAAAAAAATGCAAAAAACTTAACTTCCGTAGCAAAACACAGTTGACATTACTAATAAATATAAAATGCCTAATTAAATCTTCAGACATACAAACTAAATTGTGAGTATTTGCAAAGTTAGTTATAACAAGATTAGGTTTCCTACAAATAACAATTACATCTAAACACACAAGGAAATTATAATTTACTCATTGGTGAGTGCTACTACTACGCTAGTAGTACTTTGAACAATACCGCATGGATAAGGATATACAAGGGAATGCATAAGAACACAATAGTGGCTCTAGATATAGACATATCTTGATCTGGTGGAAGAGGGATGCCATGTGCAGTAACTGATGTACCAATTGAGGTTTTGGGTGCATAAGGGGTATAGTGTAGTGCATCGGATTTTGGTGTCGCTGGGAAGGCCGTGTTCGTGTGGTTCCTATAATGGGTCCTGCATCGTCGTTCATTGTTAGCTCTGTATCTAGCCCACGCGTCTACCTATATAAACCCTCCCCCATGGTCAATTCCGAGAGGACAGCTATAGAATCGTCTCCCCATGTTCGTAGGTGTACGTGCCTCTAGTACATGCATCGGCCCAGCACCGCATGAACACAGCGGGTGATCGTGCTCCATTAGCTTGAACTGTAGAATGGTTTAACTGTCACAATAAATTATCAAACGTTGAATCACTTTAATCCATCTAATGTAATATCTATCATTCGAATCATGTCAGTTCAAATGAAACCAGTGACGCAGCCTAATTACTCTTAAATCATAAGGAACATTGTATATTATCTGATTAATACACACCAACCAAACCAAATATTCAAATTTACAAAAAAAAGTACAAGTACCAACAAGTTATAAATCATCAATGACCCTCAAAATTTTCCCATAAAGCATTTGCAATATCATCCCTCACTTGCCCCTGCTCAATAATCCGCGGTTGGGTTGGAAACTCTTTGCCGAGAAAATTAGAGTGTCGTCAGCATAATGTTGAGCCCCACCTTCAAAAAGATCATCGTTGAATCCGGACAACCTAATTCAATTATGCAAGGCACAACATGCAATGACAATTGGGGGCTGGTTATCGATCTTAAAACAAGGCATGCCATGTGCAAGAAGAGGAAATTGGCTCTTTAGAACACCGAACGTACGCTCGACGATGTTGCGCAGTTGTGAATGTCGATAGTTAAATAATTCCTTGGGATTTGCAGGCGCAATGTTGGCATTGTTGGACTCGGGCAGATTATAACGGACTGCTCTATAGGGGGCTAGAAAAGCTACATAATTTGTGTAACCGGCGTCACACAAATAGTAGCGACCTACAATTAATTAAGAGTCCCATGATTTTATCGTACCTCCGTGCTAAAATTAAATATCATAATTATGATTTATGCATGCCTTCAGGTGGCCAAGAAAAGCTATCTGGGTCCTTTTCAATTGCATCCATGAGAACCTTAGCGTCGTGTGTGCTTTCCTCCCACCCCGCATACACATACGTGAACAACATGTTGAAATCAACGATGCCGAGCACATTTTGTGCTAATTGCCTCTTGCGTGATCGGTACGCGGCTGCGTCGGGAGCAGGGAAAAAAGTAGGAATGAGGGTGCCATCTAGCGCACCAATAGCCCCCTAAACGCATTAGAATAAATTTATAAGGCATTCCATGTACAGTAATAAAACAACCTAACCATGGCGCAATATCCGGTGATTTACAGCGAAAGACGTTGATGAAATACCTCGAAATAGGGGTATATTCGATAGTCGTCCAGTATCAGTTTGGGGATACGTGTGTAGTATGGTTTGCAAATAACAGTGGGGGCTAATTTAACTAGACCATCACGAATCCAGTGGAAATGACGATACACAATTTCAGTGGAATGCTGAAACCTCTCCTCCTCATCGCGCATTCGATGGTGCATGCAAATTGTCCTTATAAAAATTAGGACAGACTCTACGACCCCAACCTTAGTACGACAATCTTCCCAAATATGGCCTTTGCTCTCAAGCAGTTCGACAAGGTCATAAAAATAATCTCGAGACATCCAGACGTTATTGTAGAAATGATCCTCGTTTGTCGTCCGAAGGATTTCAGCACACCAGGTGAACCCTTGCATCATCGAATTATTTTTTATGCAAATATCGGGACATGGAGGAGGGGGGTCCATCAAAACATTGTGGTTTGCAACTGCATCCTCATACGATTTTGCGTCGTAATCGGGTTCTACATCAAATGGTTCTTCGTCTGAGTTGATCGACATTTCCCTATAATTTGGAAAAATATTGAATAATTTATTTTTTTCTTACAAGTTTGTACAAGCGAAGAGTAGATATGGACAACCGATTTTTAAGGAACACTTATTGTAAAGGTAAAGGTAAAGATAACAAAATAAAATAAAATTGCAAATTTTCTTACGAACTAAACATCAAGTGACATAACAAACTGAAAAATAAAAAAAAATTGTTTTTTAAGATTTTCATACAATCCGGACAAGTTACTGGTTTCCCAGATACATCAACCATGCTAGTTTACATTCAGCATTAAATGACTGGAACATGGTGCGGGTCACCGGATTCTGCAGAGCCTTGCTGGCAGCAATCTTTACCGAAACCGGCAAATCCATGGTTTTTACCTCATAAAAAATGGCCCGTATCTCGAGCATCCTCGAGCCGGTAGGACTATGATCATCAACATATTACTCCCAGCTAGCGTGAGCTCGTAGCCCGGCCTCGGTCTCTGCAGCGGCCGACCCTCCACGGCCGCGCCGACGACTAGTCCCTTCACCCGGGCCTAACCCAGTGCCCTCCAAAAAGGCAAAAGGTCAGGAACGCATCCTCCACGATCCGCCAGTAGACCCACCGCTCGCTTCAGATGCACCGGCTCCAGAAGACATAGCAGAATCGTCGGATGCCATGGTTTTATGTCACATTTCGTGACATAGATCGTAGTTGAGGCATCCCTTGGCTAGAAACCCAGGGTAGTCGGCGCTTCGCTACAAGATTGAATTTTTTTTATTATGATTAGTTATTAATCTAAAATTAGATGGAGAAAATTCTATTCATAATAGTTAAAGGAATATTACAACAACTATGGCTATAATGTAGTCTGGCTCAGCGACTATAGGTTCCAGGTCCTGGTTCCATGCCACTCCAGATTTTTCTTTATGGTCTGCCATAAGTCTGTAGCACCACCGATAGTTCTTCAGCTTACTTTGCAAGTTCACGCAAGTGTAGTGAGTACCCGTACCGATGGTAGAGTTTAATCGATCGGTGATCCTCGTAAGGGTGTCCTTCAAGAACTATTGGCCCAGGTAATTCCCGTTGACATACTCGGCGTGGCATAGAGCAATAAGCTTTTTGTTCTCTTTCCCACCCCCAAACAACCCTATCTACCGGGGCTGCCCTTAATCTCTCCCCGTTACCCCTGCCCCCACCTCTCCTCATCTAGATAAGAAAATATTGTATGTTAGTTAGGCTACTGCAATTAAAATTATCAAGGTGTAATTACAGTTCATTAACATAAATAACCAACGGTCTTGAAACGTATTTAGCACATTTACTTAAAAAAGTCGATATTTTACCAATTCTTTATTTGCATTTGTAATGTCATCCTAAATAATATTGATCTGGGATGGCCATTTGTTCAATGTGTTTTTCATTATATAATTTAAATTTCAATCTCTCATCACCTCTAATTGAATAAATTAAAAAAAAATATATACATAAATATTATTATGAATTTCATATTTAATTTGTTTTTCTCATCACCTCTTACACCAATCTCACATTTAATTTGTTATTTTATAGTAATTAGAAGTAATTTATTTTAATTAGGATTTTTTTATTAGGTAGTAATACCTTCTTAACATAAAATATTATTTGCACATAAATTTATTTAACATACATTACGTCTGTAACATTTTATTATAGCGATCGTTAGAAATAATTATTTTGAATTTGATTACTCGTTTATGAAGAAAAAAAATATTAAAATGGTCATTGCAAATAGTATTTTCTGGTTATTTGATTTTTTTTTGTGAATTATTAAATGTTGTTTATTTTCTGGTTATTTTATTTGATTTTTATTTCAAATAGTATTTTCTGGTTACTCGTTTATTTTCTGGTTATTCTGATTACTCGTTTTTTGTGAATTATTAAATATTGGTCATTGCAAATGATTTTATGTGAAATGAATCACTGTTGACCGATCGTCTGTAATTTGTTTTTCATTTTATTTAGGTATACATCAACATAAATGGGCTAAAATATTTATAATCTAAAAAATAATCTTTATAAATAAAATCACGAGTTTACATCTACATAAATCAAACATTCATACAAATGGGGTATATAAAAATATTGTTATTACATAGTCGAAGTTACAATGGTGTTGTACAATCTTCCTGGTAGGACTAATCTAAACAAAATAGAGACATATGATACTTTTTTTTTACCTGAAAGAAATATTGGACTGCCCAGGGATTATTTTAGCTATTAATTTGCTAAATAACATATAATGGGCAATCCTATTTGATTTAAGACATCACACTAATCAATCCTTTAATCAAAGCCTAATACACTAGACAAACATTTTGCTAACTCCGAACATTCACAATACAAGGTTGTTGGTACAATTAATTGGAACTTAATAACATAATTGTACAAAGCATAAACATACGGGTTTACCTACACATACTACACAACTCCATTTAAGTCATTTAACACTATAAATGATTGAATTCCATGTGATGTAGTTCTAGACTCACTGTCCACTTACAAAGTTAAACCGAGGATAAGTTTTACTCTTCCACTCAATAGGTGGAAGAAACCCGATATGATTAACTTGTAATAGATAACTAAGGAGCAAAATTGGCACTAAACAGAGGGCAGTATATTTTGGACAAAAACCAAAATACAAGATGGCCTCCTACCCACAAAATCACCATACACAGAACCCTCACTGAACAACTATTTATCACCGAAGCAAGCCAAGTCACAGAAGCCATTGTTAACTACATAAATGAATCCACAGCCCAAGACATAAAATACAGATCTTCAATAATCCAGCACACAACAGAGTACAAAACAAGAACGACATAACATCAAACCATTTTTAACTACATAAACGAATCCGCAGCAAAAGTCATCAAATACAGAAATTCAATCATACATCAAACAGAATCAGGCCATTAACACTGAATATTAACTAAGCAGCATAAAATCACCATTAACACCCAAAAATAACATGCATATGATTTAGAGCAACAATAAGGTAACCAAATCAGGCCAGGACCATATTTAAAATACCATCACAATAAAAAATCTGGACCACAAAATTGCAGAAACACACATAAATAAACCATTTTTGCAGAAACACACATAAATACACTTATTACATAATCAAGCAGGTAGAATTTTATGCACCTTTTTCTTTCCGAAAAATGGATTAGTGAATCAACAGACTCAGCTGGTTCACAGACACGACCACCACTCCTCTTCCCCTTAGACCACCAAAGACGATATGGACAAAAAGCTAAACACGTGCAAAGTGGGTTTGTATAACAGGGGTTTCAGGAACCCTCCTCGCTGACCGAAGAGAGTAAGGGCAGGGGGTGTTTGTGGAAAAAGTTGGGTCGGTTTTTGGCCTCTCGACACCCATCTTATATTAGGGTAAAAATAACAGGTAAAGCATGAAAAACACAGCAATCACACAATAAAAGCTCCGAATTAAACACATCAATTACGGACAACAACCAAACATGTAAAATCAGAAAATCCTAGTCAAAATTTTCTTCACTTTGCAGACGAATCTCTGCAAAAGCAAAGATATGGAGGTTGGGGGCAGATCTTGCTTTAAAGCCCCCTAAGACATCAGATCTGTAAAGAACGACAAGAAATCCAACAAAACGAAAGATACAGCTCATAGATTCGCCTCCCTCATAAATTTATGGCCGTTAAGGCCATAAATTTAACGTGTTGCAGCCGGTTTAGATGGCTTTAAGAGGGAGAAAGAATAATTTCTCTTCGCAGATTGAAGGAATTCAGAGCAACAAAGCTGTTGTTTCGAGGAGAGATGGAGAGAGAAAGTACTGTGTTTCCAGAGAGAGGAGAGAGAGAGAAAAGTAATGAGGGGGGTAGGGGGGATGTTACAGGGGTTTAGAGAGAGGAGAGAGAGAAAAGTAATGAGGGGGGATGTTACAGGGATTTGAGAGGATGGGTTAATGGGACCACGTGTCTCTTCACATACTAGAAGAGAGATAAAAAATAGGATCAGCAACTGGTTTGTGAAGAGTTTGGGTGCAAACTCGGTATTAAATAAATGGATGGGTTTGTGGATGTCTGAAACTAGTTGTGCAGAAACCCATCCAAACACAACCTTAATGTTTAAACAAGAATATAGTTAGGGACCAACAGTCAATAGAGCTTATTTAATTTTATACTCCTTCTATACTCTTAGGGTGTGTTTGGTTGGAGTTGTGGTGGTTGATGTACTGTAGGTTGAAGAAATTAGGTGGTTGGAAAAATAAAAAGATGTGTTTGTTTTAGGGGTTGGAGAAGTTGTTGAATGGTTGATTAATAATATTTAATTAGAATATGTGATGTGATATTTGTAAGAGGATGTTGATTGATGAGAGAAAGAGAGTAAACGTGATTGGGGGTGATGTCATTGTGTAAGAGGATGTTGATCGATGAGAGAGAAAGAGTGATTGTGGTGGTTGGGACGACTCAAAATGGATTGCCCCAACCCTAAACAAACACACTCTTATTTATTTTAAAGTATTTAAAATTATAATAATTAGTCCCAATAAATTTTTAAGTAAGCCTATTTTAGAGCTTTTAGTGTCCTTAAATTAGAAAAGATAAAGTACATATAATTTAAAATAGATAAAAAAAAATATTGAACTATGTTTGTGGAACAGGCCGAGTATAAATTCGATAGCATATCATGAATTACTATTATGAGTACATATATATGTTTTGAAATTATAGTTTCTTATGATTAGTAGTACAAGGTGGAAAAATTAGGTGATCTACCATGTTTTCCCAGCTTTTTATAAGGTGGATTTAGCTGAAGCCAACCTGGCAGGTGTAGATTTGGTCACCGAAAAAAAATGGATTAACGCTTTTAATAAGTACCAATTATATGCTGGTAAATCTAATTTCCCTATAAAATATGCAATAATCAGCAAAGTTTCCAAAAATCAAGTGGGCAGCGTGTGGAATCAATTCAGCTGAAAGTCAACAATCCGTTCATGTTTTCCAAATGAGAACATGTTATGTTTGTTTGGTTTTTGGTAGGGTTCTATTTGAATATTAGAGAATTTAGTGATCAATTTTACTTTAGGATGTGTTTGTTTAAAGGGTTGACTTAATTAACCGTGTATTTGTTTAGGAAGAGTTGTCAGTTGTGCTCAACCTTTTTTTTTTAATTTAAGTTGAAAGAAGACTTATGTAAAATCTGATATCCAAGTACGTCTTGCTCGATGTTCGTACAGGATGTTCGAACATAAACAACACGGTGATACCAGATATCAGAGTGCACTGTATGAGATGTTCTAGACCAGATGTAAGAACATTAAAAGTAAACCAATACGAATGTATTGAAATAAATAGAATAAATAGCGTAAATAGCGTAAATAGCGGAAGCAAACTTGTTTAAAAGTATATGGAGAAGAATTCCTTCTTCTCCTCAGATTAATCAATTAGATCGCTAGGAGTCGGAAATTGGTGAGTAGGCAATTTTCGGGCTGCTTAGCTTATCATTTTTTTCCTTTTCTTTTTTTGCGAATCTAAGATTGACATATGAAATATGAATAACCCCCTCCACCTCATAAAAAGAAAGTCAATTTTTGCACCACTTATATGTATACATGATTTCGTAAGTAGAATTTCAGTGAAAATGAAATTATCATTCATAAGAAAGGATTTATTGCTTCTTTATGACGCTTTGAAATTAATTTCTCTTCTAGGTAGTTTATTATTAAAATCTGTCTCCATTCATGATTCACTATATCAAGGGAAATTTAACTGCAATTAAAACCTATCTCCGTTCATTCACTTAAAAATATAGCATTTCACATTCATGATAAGATAACTGATAAAATAAATTAGTATACATTTAATGCAAATTCAATTTTAAATGAAAAGGTATATTTAGTTCATTACATTGCAGAATATTACTCCGATGACCTTACTCTAATCTACTTTTATGAATTAAACTCAAATCTAATCTAGACAGCAAATAATCTTCAATTGCCGTTAATTTTTTGTTCTCTCTATAAATTAATATTCATGGGACCACCAAAAGAGTTATTAATTAATCGATAAATTAATAATTATTAATTTATATATTAATTAATATTTTATTAATTTATAATGA
>JAUEKW010047733.1:2792-13422 GCA_032274785.1 Ajuga reptans
CACATTACACACATTTCACATATTTCATACACTACACATTTTACACACATTACACACACTACACACACTTCACACACATTGCGCACACTACACGCATTACACACAATTTACACATTTCACACACATTACACACACTACACAGACTACACACTTCACACAACTACACACTTTTCACACACTTCACACATTTCACACTCTTCATTCAATCACAATCTTATAAGCTCTTTTATACGAACACTTTATTAACTTATAAACTCCTGAAAAACTATATACTATATAAGCTCTTAAAACAACTTATAAGATATTAGAATTTAGAAGATGTTTGGAATAAGTTTAGCCAAACACCCTTTGACTACCGTGCGGCAGAGTAGAAATTTCCTTTTTGAATACCATCACATTTTTCACACAGAAGTACTGGCAGACACACCAGTAGGCAATATATTACACCTAAGGTTGCAGAAGTCGCTAGGTGCTAGATAAGCGGTGGACTGAGGACCTAACAATTCGTCGGGGTCTGGACGGGGTTGATCAGAGCATAGGCGGAGAGAAATCGAAAAATAAACAAAGCTGACTAATGAGAACCTAACGCCTAGGCTGGAATTGATTGGAGTTAATCGGGTACTTTTACAACAGACTAGACCCCACCAATCAAATTCTGGACAATTCAAACATCACACTCATTATCCGCTTCTCTACTCTCTTCTATTTTTCTCATGAATTCCAATTGTTGTCACTCCCTCCCTTGACTTCCACTACACCGCCAAAATTACAGTTATGGCTTTGAAGGCTGCGCCACTCTCGGTTTACGATGCTAACAACCACACAATTTCTTCAAATTCACAATTCGCCATTTCGGATATCGTCGGCTGCCGACCTAATTTCAGGAATTTGAGGATCGAATGCGAATGTCTGTCTCAGAGGGGAATCACAGCTACTGTCACCCAGGAGTCCACTGTGATTAGTCCCGTTGGAGCATTTCACATGGATTTAAATTCTCTTCCGAGTGAGTGATTCAAAGCTATTCGGAATTACTTGCTTGATGGACTTCTTCTGAAACGTTGAATTATAAATTAAGAGTAATGAAACTTTCAGAATTTCTAATGGTTAGCTTTCTGGAATAGAAGCGTATGGAATCTCAGTAAATGTTAAATTTTTGTTTATGTCTAATTTCATTCTTCCGATATCTTAATAGATCTTTTCCAGTTCTAATATTTGTTGTTTTTTTGTTTTTCAGTTGTACTATATTAGTTGTAGAGTTGTAATTTTATGAACCTTATCATCTTCAGCAATAAGCTACCTTTGAAATTTTACCTAACGACATTAAAAAAAAAGAAAAATGAAAAAAGTGTTTTGTACTTGCAAAAGAAGAAAATGCTCTTTTTGCAGAACTAGAATTGCTTACAGGTAATGGCATGCCTATAGTTAATATGATCAATATGCAGGCTTCCCTCTAAGGTCATTTATGGCCTTTTTTTTTCTGAATATTCATTACAGATAAATCTATGCTACATAGTAGCAAGCTAATTCAGAAATGAGTATGTTGACATGGATGTGCAATCACACTGGATTAGATTGGGTAAATAATGGATGGGTTGGAAAATGGGTAGCCCAAATGCCCAATGGGCGAGAAAATGAGAGAAATGTGTTTTAAGATGGTGTTTTCATGTGATTAGGAGACTTAAGATGCCCAATATAGTGTGTGAAAAATAACATTTTATTGAAATAAGAAAAAATCATTTTGTTGGAATTAAGAGGGAATTGGAAAACCTTAATAGAATTGAAAAAAAAAAAACTACTAAAATAAGCATGCCTACTTAAATATAAGTGACAACATACATTGGTGGCAAAAAACTGATCCATATAGTTGAGTGTTAACAGTTGGATAAAGCTTAATTTGTTGTTCTTTTGTGTGTATTTGCTGTACACGCAGAATAAAGACAGCAGGAAGAAAACGTAATAGAAAAATTGTAGCGCTTTTATTAGTTGTAAATGAGAGTCAAACGTCGTCGTTTAATCAGTTAGAGTAAGTGGTAGGCACGCTGATAGCACGTGCGGGTTGTTGAGAATGTAACGGTTTTCTAATTGAGAATGTAACAGTTTTCTGATCAATTGAAAAGCTGGAGGGATGAGGAGTGAACTCACCTTGGCCCAGAATTTGATTTCCAATTTTCTCTCTCTTCACCTCTTTCTTTCCCTCTCTCTCTTTCTCTCTTTCCTTCTCTCTCTCTTCACTCTCACACGTGATTCATCAGCCATTGTTGCAAGTGAAAGGGGGAAAAGTAGCTTGGGTTGTGTGTAAACCGTCTGGCCACAACAGTATTCTCATAATTATGTGATTTTAAATGCAGAACCGTTGTCCGCAACAGATTTTTCATCTTCTTCTGGTGACAGTACAAAGGTTCGTGTTGCATATCAGGTATGTGATTTTGACCCTCCCATACAAGATTGCAATATTTTAAGCTCAGTTTTCTTAGACTGATCGTATTGCCTCCTATAGGGGATACCAGGAGCATATAGTGAGGCTGCTGCTCTAAAGGCATACCCAAAGTGTGAGACCGTCCCATGCGACCAATTTGAGGCCACATTCAAGGTTTTGATCTTTCTTGAAGTATGTTTTTTTCTCATTAATTATATTTGAACCTTTACATAGCTGGCTTTCGTTTCTTAGGCAGTTGAATTGTGGTTGGCGGATAAAGCAGTATTGCCTATCGAGAATTCTGTAGGTGGGAGCATCCATCGGAACTATGACTTGCTTCTTCGTCATAGACTTCACATAGTTGGGGAAGTTCAGTTGATTGTCAATCACTGCCTTCTAGGATTGCCTGGGGTTAGAAAGGAAGAGCTAAAATGTGTATTGAGCCATCCACAGGTGATCATTTACTTCCGCATGTTCAGATCCCGGAGTACTTTATTTTCTTTGTTAGTTTGCTATGAAGTGATTGTGCATTTGAACTGCTTATGTTCATGATATAAAAATACAATGAAGTCTTGGAATAGTGCCAACAAGGCAATGAAAAGACAAAAATTGAAACAGCGGGTACAATTTCAAGGCTTTGTTTTATATGGAAGGTGAAATGCATGAAAAGGCTGTGTAATAGAAATCACAGTTGAAAGCAGGGTACTTTAAGGGGGTATTTTGTTAGTTTGCAAAATATACTTCTAAGAATGGCTTATGTTGGTCCGACATAGTTTCTGGAACTGAGTTGTCTGGTGGTTCCAATGATTATGCGCAACATGCTAAAGCGTAGTTTGCTGCTGAACAAGAACGAAAAAATCAGATGTTATAATTTTTTTCCTCTTGAGGACTTTTGAACTTTCCCTAGGTACTTCTGGAACATCCTAATCATTACTATATGCATGTACGACCTTTGTTTTTTCTACCTGTAGTTTTAGCTTTTGTGAAATGTTTATAAATATTTGTCGTTTTTAGCTTTTTTCCACTTTTCTTCCAAGATTATCCCTATCACTATCTGAAAGAAATTTCCAATTTTCCTACCTACCATATCTAATTGATAAAATTATTGGAAAGAGAATATAAGGGGATGTTTGTTCTAGGATGTGAGAGGATGTACCCCATCTGGATGTGGCACATCCCCCATCTAAAATCCTATTCTCCTTTATAAATTCCAACTACTTTTTCAATCATTATCTAATCAATCAATCACTATCAATACCACTATTTACAATATAATAACATAAACGCACCAATCCTAACAATCTTTTAATCATTACCTATCACTTCTCACAATATAATAATATAAATAATCATCCACCAACCTATTGATTTGACATCTACGGTGCACATCCTACCTTACTCCTTGTGGTGACCAATGAGGTGGATCTAAGACTGAGATCAGTGCTTGGGGCTATGATGAGGCTCAATGAGAATGGTGGTTAGAGCATAATAACAGTGTGAATGGAGGAGGGTTGGAAGAAAATGATGATGATGGTCTAAAAAGGTCAGGAGGGAAAGAAAAAAGATGCAGAAAAATGGATGGATTTCAGGAGTCGGGGTTCTCAAATTGAAAATCTACAGAATTTCCAGAAAAGGAAAAGAAAGGCCCACATGGGCACAGGAACTTGGCTGGAAAAATAAATAAACAAAAAAATAGAGCCTACCAAATTTCTCTTAAGCTCCTTATGTTGTAAATAAAGCAATTTGGTGCCTGTTCGTGCAATGAACTTTCCATTTCTGCATTTCCTAATTTACACTGCACAACATGTGTCATTATTCAACATATGAAAGAAATTAACTGATGGAGGTTTTAGGCACTTGACCAGTGTGAAAAGACACTAAATGAGTTGGGTTTGACCAGAGTCACTGCTGATGATACTGCTCATGCGGCCCAGGTATTGTTTTGAACTTGTATGCCCTTTTGCATTTCTCTTTGTTTCACATTAACACCAAGACAGATTGTTGCTAGTGAAGGTGTGAGGGAGACTGGAGCAGTTGCAAGTGTCCGAGCTGCAGATATCTACGGACTTGATGTCCTTTCTGAAAGAATACAGGTGACATCTTGGCTCATCATTTTACTAGACATATCTTTCTTTTAATCTTTAGTTACGTAGCTTATGCTTTTCTTGGCTTGACAAATTTTGGGCTTCTTATTGCAGTTTCTCTACATGGTATTACTTGCTCTTGTACTTGAGCGTACTTAAATTTGAGCTTAGCATCAACCTCCCTGTTCTGTTTCTTCTAGAGATAAGAATCAGTAGTCATGTTGGTTGCTTTCAGATTGGCAGTCGGCAGTCCACATTTGCTTTTCCATCTTGTTAGAGTGCCTTTCATAGACTGCAGAGGAAATTTGAAACATAATCTGTTCATCTCGTCATTTATTTAAACCTTCGAAAATCATGGCCGAATAATTTTTTGACATTTCTAGGAGGCAGGTTATGCAAGAACTAAATAACTAAATACAAGAAGAGGGAAGAGCTTATGACTGTTTACTGCCTTTCTATTGCACTATATTCATAATATACCTTATGAATGAAGTGTTACTCTGTACCTAATAATACGGAGCACAGATGTAACAGTTCATCAGAATCTCCGCTTGCTTTTTCTTAATAAAAGGTGCCTGCTACACACATTGGTAGAACGGTATGAATAGCTGTCATGTAGAAGATGTCTTTAAGAAAATCCAAAGTATTGTCGTGAACAGTGCCCTTGGCTGTACCTAGAAATTGGTAAATGAGAAGAGAGGTCTTATGGAGGTCTTAGTAATTTTCTAGAGGAAGATATAAATATGATTCGAGCGCATGATCCCTTATAGAAGAAAAAGATTTAAGAATTATGTTGCGTAATTGGGGTGGTAAACTGCACATTGAATTTCGAAGGCTAGGTCGATAAACTGACTGAGAATACACTCCATGCGCACATTAAAGGTCCAGATCTTAAGCTTGATCGACTGGCTTTATTGATGAAGGCAGAGATAAAGATTGAAGGAGCAGGATGCCAACATCACCAGCTCTACGTGTAATTTTAGGGTCATCATTGTGTTATAGTAGTGGTAGAACCTGGTGACTGGGCATGTAAGGGGCTTTGCGTCGAAGAGATGTATATATTTGATCATGAGGCAGATTTTTTGTAGGTGGTTGTATAAGAAGAATAAAAATGTATGTTAGTAGTTCATGAGGTTGTGGTAAATTGATAAAAATGAAGTATTTATTTGATCAGAAGAGAATAAAAATTTGTATATATATATATATATATTTATTTTATCATTAATATTATTTTTTCTTTTAATTTTTTTATTGTAGATTTTGGAAATGGTTCGTGCGTGTAATTTACCATTATAAGGTGCTAAACATACTTTTGCTTCTCTCTTGTTTTAAAATAATCAATTTCCAGCTTACATCCATATATTTGCATAATATGTACTCTTTCTTCCTACCTTCTTTGACATATTCCCATATATCCTTGATGAATTATGATTACAACTCGGGCTGTGAAATAAAAACGGTCTCAATTATAGCCATAAAGCTTCTTACATAAACTTATCACATGCATTCTTTCTCCACCTGCTCTTGTTGCTCTTATATAGAAATGTAAATGATGGTTTTACGGCACATTTTCTCTATCTAATATAGTTCAATGATCGACCACACAGGATGATTCCGACAACATTACCCGTTTTCTGATACTTGCAAGGGAACCTATAATCCCAGGAACAGATAGACCTTATAAGGTATTTCTCTCTTATGAGGCTCATGCATATGATCTGTGTGTTCATTCTTACAACAAATACATTCTTTCTTTCAAGACTAGCGTTGTCTTCAGTCTGGAAGAGGGACCTGGCATTCTATTCAAGGCCTTAGCAGTTTTTGCTCTTAGAGGCATTAATTTGTCGAAGGTAGTTGCAAGTTGACTCTGTCAGCAGTTGATTTTTTCTTGTCCTGGATACTTTTTTAATTTTATAACCGCTCGTTTCCTGTAATTCTAAACTATAGATTGAGAGCCGACCACAAAGAAGGAGGCCTTTGAGGGTAGTCGACGACTCTAACAGGGGAAGCGCCAAGTGAGTATCTTTATTTCTCAAGTAGTATATAATTCGTTGGGATGAGATTCTACACTGAAGTTAGGATTAAGTTGATACCTCTTTAACTGAGAACCCTCGTTAATTTTAGCCATTAGATAAGGATAATAGTTGAAAATTTCGGGGTATTTCCAAAATATACCCATAACATTTGGTCTATTTATGAAAAGAACCTACAAATGCTCATTCCCGTATTGGAGGGGATATCAGTAAATACAAATCTTATTTGTCAAGGAGCTGTTTGTAATACTCTGGGGTTGGGGGGGCGGGGGGTTATATTTAAGAAATCAACCTTCATTCGGATTTTCTATGATTAGGCAAAACCTCAATGGTAGTTTTTGTAATTGTCCTAATTTTCAGACTGGTGGGAGGCTTAAAGCTTACTCTTTTTTCGGAAGATCGAAAATGAGTGCCTATGTGGACAATTTAAGATGTCAATTAATGCAGTTGAGCATTCTCCTGCCTCCCTAATTTCTGGCTAGTATATCTCTAAATTTCGAAAGAAGACAATGCATTCCAGCCGAATAAAATTGTACTTCAATCAGTATAGTATTTTATACCTAGGAGGGTTTGCTATAATTTTGTTGCTACTGTAAGTATCTATATTTTAGTACATCGAAATTGACAAAATTTAACCTGCAGATACTTTGATTACCTCTTTTACATTGATTTTGAGGCGTCGATGGCAGAGCCTCGTGCCCAATACGCGTTGGGACATCTCCAAGTAAGCATCTCCTTTTCCTGGTAGCTTACGGCATTGCATTCGTCTTGCATGTTTGTGTTCGCCTGCATCTGAAGGCGGTATGGTATGGTCATTGGTTGATTTTCATCTCTCTCTCTCTCTCTCTCTCGGTTCAACAGGAGTTTGCACGGTTTCTTCGAGTCCTTGGTTGTTATGCGATGGATACAGTTCTATGAAAACATCCTTCTGGATCCAGTAAGAGCTTTGTATATCTGCGAATGTTGTATTTGACCTGCATTTTGATCCAATTTTTTCTATTCTTTTCCTCCTTGTAGCAGAGTTTCAGTGTAATCTTTAATCTCATCACATTTGGGAATATATATATTTTTAGGATATAGAACTATTTAGATTTTGTGGAAAATGGTTGATATATTTGATAGTATGAAGATACAGACTCTACAACCGTTGGTACAACATCTTCTGTAATGGTTTCTATTATCATGCCACTTAATTACTGACACGGCTAGCGCTGATGTATTGATGATATCATAATATACACATATCATGTATAAATTGAGTCGTTGTAGAAGATGTTGCACAAATATTTCATTCAGTACCAAGGACATGTCGGTCACTGTTTTTACTATAGGTAATGTTTGAAATAAGAATGGATTAAAAATGTAGAAACTTGAGGGTGTGTTTGGTTTGGACTTGGGTTGGTCCAGCCATCCTTATTTTTTGTTACAAAGTGGTTGACCCAACCTCCCAATTACTCTCCCTCTCATCAATTAACATCTTCTTACACTCATCATATTATCCCTATCACTTTCTCTCTTTTCTCAATCAACATCCTCTTACACATCACATCACCCATTCTAATTAAATATTATTAATTAATTCTTCAACCACTTCTTCAACTCCTAAAACAAACATACATTTTTACTTCATCAACCACTTCTAACCAACTAGTTCTTTTAGCCTACAGTATATCAACCACTCGCAGGCCAAACCAAATACACTCAGGTAAAGTGGTTACATACTTACATATGGTATATACATAAATAATGGATCTATATATGTATTCATGTACGTGTATATATATGTACACGCATTTTAAAGAATCATAAATAACTACTTATAAATATACTAGCAAGATGCTATTTTATTATTACTATTATTATTTTATAGGGTCATTCTACTATACAATCATTGTATTGAAACAACTTATATTAATAGTCATTAGATCATGTCTTTTTAATCTTTGACCATTAGATATAGTAACTTACTACTTGTTAAACGAGTTACCAAAACAATTTCCCCCTTTTTTTTGTCATCATTTCCTCTTGATTTGACTCTTATTTCGGTATATTGAACTGAGGCAAAAATTATTAAAATTAAAAACTTTATCGATTATTTCATTTAAGCACTTTGGGTGCTGTGAGTTTATCCACTGATTTGCAAGTGTAGGTAATTTATTTTCTTTTAGAATTGAAAAGGTAATATTTGAATGTAAGCTTATTTATAATACTGTATAAGATAATTATCAAAATTAAAGACTAAATACTCCTGCAATCAGCACAAACAAACTACTGTATTTTATTCCGGCTAGCGATTAATGACTCTTTTAAGTTAATAGTATTTTAGCCCTTCACTGGTAATCTTTTTATTACTTAAGTGAGTGGGGTATGTTGAGGAAAAAAATAGTAATAAGTTATGAATAGTCTGTGTTAAAACTTAATCACTGTAAGAATAAGTGAAGTTGGAAAAAAAATGTTTCTTGATATGATGGTAAAAAAAAAAGACTAATCCATCAATAAAAACAAGAGTTAGTCACGGAAAAATTCACTACATTTTGGTTAATTATTATTTACAACATGATCTTTCAACTGTAACATAGAAATGCACCATATTTATAATTTTTTTTTTTAATGCACATGAGCAAATTTTGGGCTCCAATTGCTACGTGGAGTCCGAAGGAATAATAACCCACCCAATTGCATACATATAATTGTACAAATTATTTCAACTCCTAATTAAATAAAATGGCATGGTCTTATCATTAAATCTAATTATTTAACATTATTATCTTTATTCAGTTAGGGGTTTAAAAAATATGGCATGCATGGTTACACGTTTACAGATGTGATAACCAAAATTCTGATTTCGGGCTCCACTTAACCAATTGTTAGATTTTTATTTAATTTTTCTTATATATGGTACTTCTCTCATGTGATGTTCGTATTAATATATATTTAATTATTTATAATAAATAAATTATTTAATAATATACTAAGATATTAATTTTAAAATTTGATTAATTATTTAAAAAAAATCAAATACATCTCGCAATTGTTATGTATCATTCTTGACCTATATGAACAACCATAACCATTCAATTAATTACAAATATTCAAAGCAACACCTTTCTCTAAATAACACAAAAACTCATTAAAAAATATTATGATAAATTCATAAACAGAATATATTGAATAACTTTATTATAAATTTATAAACAGAATATTTTTTTTTTAAAATAATTAATCAATTTTTAAAATTAATATCTTAGTATATTATTAAATAATTTATTTATAAAAAATAATTAAATATATATATATATTAATACGAACATCACATGAGATGTTAGAGATATACCCATATAATTAGGAATAAATTATTACTGTAGAATATTCTTTTGTATCTTTTCCATATTTCTCTCATATCAGTTGTATACTTGTGATGTAATCTTCTGTATATATGGGCAAAATACCAAACTACACAATTGTGTGGTGATTACGTAAATCTCTCATGGTATCACACCAGAAACATTAGAAACCCTAATCTCTTCTTCTCTTTTCTCCTTCCGGCCTCACGCCACCGTCAGCCTCCTCCTCGTTTCTTCCTCTCTGTTGCTTCACTCCCATGGCTTCCTCATCCGACACTCTTCCGATTGCGACCATGATACACATGGTTCCCATAAAACTGTCCTCTGCTAACTATCTCCTCTGGAAAAGGCAGGTCACACCCATGTTGACCTGTTTCGATCTTCTCGGTTATGTTGACGGCACCGTCTCTCCTCCGCCTGCCACTGTTCCTGCCTCCGTCAGTGACAAAAATCCGACTGCAGCCTTGATTCCCAATCCCGACTTCCTGGCGTGGAGGATGACAGACCAAAAATTGCTTGGTGTCCTCTTTTCTACACTTTCCGAGGAAGCTATGTCCAAAGTTGTTGATTGCGCTACGTCTCGATCGGCTTGGCTCGTATTAGAGGCTGTTTTTTCACATGCCTCCACCTCTCGTGCGTTACAGTTGCGTGAAGAGCTTTTTTTTCTTCGCCGCGGGAATTCTACCGTCGATGAGTTTGGCCCTAAGTTTAAGCATTTATGCGATCAGTTGTCTTCCATTGGCCGTCCCGTTG
>JAUEKW010048166.1:0-13415 GCA_032274785.1 Ajuga reptans
ATTCCTTAAGCTGTCAGGATTCTCTTCGCGGGCATTGTCAACATGAACCTATAACAGGAATAACAATTTGTTAAGCTATACAATAAAACTATATTGAGAAGGGAAGAATTTCTATAGTTGTTGGCAACCTCTATAACAGATTTTAGCTCTGGATAACGAGAATGCACAACTGAAATTGAGAAAATTCCTTCTCTTAGAGGGAGAAGAATGGAACGAATGGTACAACGTCCATTACGGATGCTGTAACGCACAGAATCATCAATCTCAAATGAATCGGACTTAATTGTGAGAGTGAGATTGTCCATGTTTCTCTTCATCATGGATGCTTTCATCGACGTTTCCTTGAGAATCAGTAATCTCAAACATAACATCCTCCAACACAGAACCTGCTTCACAGTTTCTGAAGACCTGCATACAAGAAAGAGCCTCAGAAAAGAGGGAAAAAAAGGACAGTCTTAGGATTTGCACAGAGGCAGCATGGCGGAAAAGAAAACGATACAAACCTTTTGCACCGATCTTAGCTCTCTTATCTTAGTCCGAAACTGTGCCTTGAAAATGACTTTCTCCTTGGATATTACACAAAGGAGAACTGTATACAAATAAATCAGGATCAATGCTGGGAAAGAAGCGATGTCTCTGGAAGTTCATGACAGTCTTAAGTGATCGATTTTCACAACATTTTCCAGCTATACACAACAACAGTATATGAAAGGTGACTACCATCTTTGCCATATCCCTTCGAAACCTTCAGAATATTGCTCAGATCCACAAACCCATTAGCATCGACCTGCAAGTTAAAGAAATCATAGTAAGGAAACCAAATGGTTAGACAGATCAGAAGGAGCAAAACGGTGGAATTTAACTATTGTAATAGGTTAGCAAGAAGATTAGATAATAATCATCCTAATTCATTGTCAGATCCTGTTGCTAACCTCATTTAAGAGTTGAATCTTAGTTTGAAACTCAGGATTCAATAATGCGCGTCAGAATTGAACTTTAGTCGAGCCTAAGGAGACTAAATATTTTTCGGCGCAAAACAAAACTCTAGCGTCGTGTTCATCTAAAATTCAATTTTTTCTTATGAAAGAATAATTCTCCGACAAGTTTATAGCAATCAATGTCAAAACAAACTAACTAGACTAATTTTTTTAGGTGGTATTAATATGCAAGCGTTCCAAACCAGTGAACAAACCTTTTTAATACAATCAAAACCCTCGCCATGTTCAACACGGGTTCCATCTTGAAATGATAACCCATCTACTCTCAACAAAATACGTTCATCTTCTCTCACATGGTTACGATATTCATCAAACACCTGCATTATGAACAGAATCATTAGCAGTGCATTTAATTTGCTAACCAATTCCCACCACTGTTACACACACAACTCAACTAAAATGAAGTTGACAAGTATTAATTGGACAATAACGATAAAAAGGACAGGAATGACAAGCATGCCTCTAAAGAGAGCTCCTCAATTATCTGCCCTGGCACCAATTCGGTTCCTAGGGTTGGTGGATGTACCCTGACCCTTTTCGGTGTTCCTGGTATAACTGTAAACAAGAAGGTCCTCCAGTAAGAAATCAGTAATGCCAAAGCAAGGACATAGACATCGTACTTATGTTAAATTCTATAGAAACAATGAAATTGCACACAAAAACATTGATCAGTAAGAATACCTTGACAGGGTAAAGCAACAGAGAATGCTTCATCCACTGTGCTTATATCTAACAGAGCATCATAATTTGGTCGAATAGCATCTAATCCTCTGCTTTTGATGAAAACCCCCTACACAATATAGAACATACGACTATGAGTGGAGGCACCAGAGGACAGAGACATGATCGAAGCACTGTAACTACCTTAATTTTCATTATTGAATTGTCACTGGTTATATCCACTTTCATATTGTATAACTGAGCAAGAAGTACTCCTTTTGATCTGAGCTTGATGATCAGTTTTGGAACAGTTGCAAATGGGCCGCGGTTGTTGTATCTATCATAGCATGCTATAGAGAGAGGCTTGAAAAAAGAACCAACCCTGCCCAAGAACCATGATAGGCTAGAATCAAATCACATATGATAGTTGATGGAAGGTTTTAGCCTCCCCAGTACAGAAATATAAAACTGCTGTTTAGTAGCAAACATTGAAGCAAGACAACGGTGCATAATATTTCAAAACATTGGCTTTCTTTGCACCTAATCTATTAATAAATAAATACACATAGCACATTTTACATAAGATCTATAAAAGAAACTTGGACCATGCACATTGCAATTTGTGGAAATAGTTGGTTAAAAGTTATCAAGTGGAACCAAAATAATACTGCATGAAGTAAAATAAAAATTAAAACGATAAGAAACCCAGCTTTCCAGGTATGAAGAAACAAGCAAGTGGCTATTTTTGCACATCCAAATGGTAATTCTTCTTTACAGTGCTGACATGAATCTTAAACAATAGCGTTTACGGTTGCTTCAATTTAACAATAATTACAAAAGTTATTTCCATAAGCAGTCATTTAAAATAGAAGCACAGAAGGATGATGGCACTTAAAGCAATATTCATTTTGTCTAAGTGATCAAGTCACAACCATACAATTTACAGCTGCAAGTTTGACTTAATATTTAGCTGCACACATGAAAGGTAAAAGGTTCCGAAATCTCAAACATAGTGAATTAGGAAATTCATTAAGAGTATATTCCTGAGGAACACGAAATGAATGATACACTTAATATAGGTCCCTAACCTGACTGTATACAATTCATCTTTATTAAGGTTTGTGACTTTCCATCTGCCAATTTCAGCTGATGCCCGTACCTGCACTACTCGTTCAAGTCGAATCTCCCTCGATTTTTTCTAAAAAATAAAGTAACGTACCAGATCAGAAATACATAACTCTAGCATTATTTTGTTTTCGTCATAGGAGAAGTTAACTTTTGGCAGTTACCAGGAAGGGAGATAACAGTGAGAATGAAAACGTAATGAAGCCAGCTTTCTGGAATAGCAGGGGCTTCTTCTCTCTCAATGGAAGCAAGTATAAGCCATGAAGCCCCTTATAAGGTGAACATGACAGCCTTGTAGAATAAATATGGGCAAATTCTCCACTTTCCTCACCAGCTCGATATTTGATTTCTAGGCTCAGATCGAGGTCATCTCTAATAATAAACTTCTGGTCCAATCTGCTAGAACTGTTTTCAACATTGAAAGACTTTGGGCGAATGACAGCAATAATGTTCTCAGGAGGAGGATCTCCAGCTTGTACTGAAGTAGGCAATGCCTGCAAAAGCAGTTCTCGGAAGATGGTCAGATTATGTCCCTTATCAATTTCAGGGATTAAAGAGTTGAAATTATGTTTAGTTACAAGTGACATATACCATATAGATGACTATCAAATCATGGTAATTTCGATATCCTGCTGGAAAGTAATCATGAGTTTCATTTGTAGCATGTTATCATCGCATTAGTACTCAATCTAACAATCACACTTGAAAGTTAAAACCATATGCATGTAAAAGGAGATTGCATGTATGCAGACCTTTTAAAATGGGGAAGTTAAAATACCAGATAGTAAGTTTTATATGACTGCATTAGCAGAAGACCTATTCCCATGCCCTTCAAAGGTGGGTGCCTCATACAGTAGTTAAGGCCCTCCCAAATTCAACCTAATGCCAAACATAAAGACATCCTTGTCTAATGGTCTTATCTATGAATTCAACCAGATAAGACAACTATATGCAAGTATGTCAAGATTGCATTAATTTATTTTATCCTAAAGGGTGACTGAAGCCAAAGGTTATACATTATGAAACTAAAAAAGAAGGTTTCTAAAGAGATATTAAGCAGGTCTTGCCTTTGCTAAACATACACAAATGAAAGGAAAAGACATAACCAAAATCTGCAAATATACAAAATAATTTCATTGCTAACCCACCCCTTCAATCTCCAACTCCTGGCAATCGATGTCACTCAATAGATCAATGGAAGATGGCAATTTCAGATTGTGCACCTCAAGCTTCTTTCCCCACTCATTTTCATCAACAGGTATGCACTGCATCACAGATTCAAAAACTCAGCACGCTACAAACAGGAATAAAAACACAGTGCAATGTCAAAATAAATGGCTAACCTTCTCAGAATCAACAACTCTAATTGGTAATACCATAGAGTCACAAACGTCAATAGTGCTATTACCATTTTCATCCAAAAGGCGGCAACCTCTGTCTTCTGGTAGACCAAGCGGCCTGTCAGAGGGAGAGGCACAAAATAAGGACTAGGAGAAAATCATACTTAGACAAAAAACTACTGAAGGATGACTAGCTGTTTCCTTTCGTGAGATATTTGAAATCACATACCTGCATACTAGTCGACACTCACCTGATTTTTTGAAGAAAATCATTAGATGATGCCAAGTAAAATTAGAGAACAAAATTATAAATAGAAAAAAAAAAAAAAAAAACCATATCTTCAAGACATTCTGCTTACTCAAGATAAATAATTTATGATATAGATATAAAACTCAAAATCCATGATTTATGAAGACTGCATCTTGGTCATTGGTTCACCTTGATATCTGTATAATTGATTAAGTTTACCCCAAGAAATGTTCACCCAAAACAAGACGTAGACTTACCACTAGCATCCCCAGGTAGACCTTCAATGATTATAAATTCCAGTGTAGCATAGACATTGGATTTATGGCATCCCGAACACGCTCCCTTTAAAATTTTGATATTCTGACCAGCAGTCCAATGTTTTCCTTTCCTTTCAATCTTTCGATGAACTCTCAGGACTAACATATTGCAATTAGTTATCAAATTAGTAAGGAAAATAATCAAAACAAAATTTATGAAACACTCAGTTCTAAAAATAAAATACTGGATGGTTTATAGATGATATAGTAATAGGAAAAAAAAAATGCTTCTTGTGAAGCTTACCATCAGCAGTTAAGTCAAGCTTTTTATTCTTTGGGGAACCAACAATAATAGTTGGCTGGTCCAGCCCACCATCAATTTCCTCATCATAACCATGCATTAATGCGATCCAAGCATTGTACTGCTTCTCCAGCTCAGTGAGAGTCAATTTCTTTCCATCTCTAAGGACTTCAACTTCCACGTCTACATTGCAATATAATATTTATTTCTCAATACACACATACATATTAAAGCCTATACTATACAAATGTATACGAAAAAATATCTCAACATGCATAGAGAACCTTCAAAAAATAAATAATTTCCCTTACAACAATTAACAAAGAAGTTTACCTTTCTCATTTTCAGGTGGTCTGTTGCCAAAGTTCTTTAATGCCTTGGTATATGGGTGATGTTGGGCTAAATCTGTCTGAATACACAAAACAGACAAGCCAAGATTCAAGATTCTTCTTTTATGGGCAGAACAATAACATTTAAGTTGCAGTTAATTAAGTTAGACATTCAATTGAAGTGGAGTGGAAAAATTATCACATCATGCATGGTAAGTCCCCATGCACCGGACTGAAAGAAATAGAACCGGGCGCATTAGTCATGGAATCTAGATGTATTTCATTTGATAGACCAGAGTGCAGATCCTGCTTATGCTCATGCAAAAAAACCAACAACCACCTTATTCTCGCACAATGATCTTTAAATAACAAAATAATGAGGCTTAAAATCTTTGACAATTTACAACTTTTTCTAAGTACTCCAAAAGATAAATTATAAATTCTCAAATTGAGCTTTCAGAGTAAGTTTAAAAAAAAAAAAAGGGTAGGATGATCTTAACTAATTTAAATATGAATCTGTTCGCTTGTACGTTGTATGCTTGTAATTAAATACTTGACTTATGGTAACAAGATTTCATACCTTATGGGGTGTTGGATTGAAACCAGAATCAGTGTCTGCAGCCACAACCATTGCTTGCTTAAGATGTTTGAACATTTATACATACTTAATAACATAAAAAAAATGTTTATATATGTGAGCAAGTACATTGAATGTAAAATACAGCATTTCCAGGATCATATATGCTGTAGTAGGTTACCTATAAAACATTTCACTCTGGAGCAATTTCTCTTCAAAATTTGGCCCTTTTCACCTTTTTTTAATTTTGGCTCCATGAAAGGAAGAAGGCCCTATGGACAAGGAAACTTCAGGTCAAATGATTCTAAGAAAGTTGAAGTTACACATTAAAATCCTAAGATACAATTTGAATGTGATCTGAAGTCACATATTTGGTTTCTGAAAAAAAGGAAAAGGAAACATATTCCGAATGGAGTCACAACAGCATATTATGAACCCAAAATACAATTCTTACGTATTTGTAAATGAAACAGAAATGGAGGGCTCGTGTTTTTATCTGAATCTAGAATTCCAAACAAAATGAGAAATGAGAATTTCAGACTAACCCAGCGAGTATCTGGCAGGAGACGACCCAACCTTCTAACAGACACACGACTGAAGCTTTCAAAGCTCTCTTTGATTCCACAACCATCTGCTTCTAACTTTTCCAGTATTCTTTCTATGTTTTCTTTCCCCTAAAATCAACCAACGCTAGATGTTTTATATACATAGCATCTGTTTATGATTTTCCATATTGATTGTCAAGAATATTGGATATTATGGGAATACCTCAACTATGGGAAAGTAAACACACTTCAGCCTCGCATTTGCTTCTGAAAATACTCTCTTGTCTGGGGATTTGAGTATTATAAGAAGAAATTATCATATTACATTACATGAATCGAGTATTTTCACATTTTAGTTTTATAGTTACTAGATGCACTGTGCTTACTTTGAGCAGCCATTGAAGACGAATCATGACTGATTCTAAAATGAAGTTGCAAAATAAAGTCGGGACCATTGCAAGAGTGCAAATTTGTCGTTGCTACTTCCCCATCCTGTATTTCTGCTAAATCTGTCCCATTGACCTGCAAATATCCCAGGTTTGGACTAACAACCATGAGCAGAATCCATATCCTGGATTAAATTAAGTAATCTCAATCTGCCTCTAATGTGAACATGCTAACATGCACTTACAAAGTCTGACTATTGTTACGTTCCAATTGATTCAGAATTGTATGAAGAATGATATGTTATATGTACCAAACTGGTGATCAACAACCAAGCAAGACAATTATTAACTCTCTTGAAATAGTATAACGTACTTTAGCTATCTTGACTTCATGAGTGCATGTGCTAACATCGATAATATAGATAATAAAACACAAAAAAGTAATCTGATTATGGGGGTGTTTGCAAACATAAGAAACCAACTTAAAATCACTTTTAGATTACCAAAAGTGATTTTGGAGTGTTTGGAAACTCTTAAAACTGATTATCAGAATCACTTAAAATCTGATTCTGAGAAGCTGTTATCACTCAGCTTCTACCAGCTTTTGGCTTCAAAATCACTTTATTTCCAAACACTACCAAATTCTGATTTTTCTACAAAAATCAATTCAAATCACTTCTCTAAAATCATAATCATTTGCAAACACCCCCTATGTCGTAAAAGATCAGCAGCCACATAACGAAGTCTTACTTGGCTAAAATGAGGTAACATTTGACATGAAACACCATTCATGAAAAAAATTAGAATAAAAGGAAAAATAAAGTGGTTACTAAAGAGCCAAACATGAATGGAACTGCACTGATAACAAACAAATACAATAAACAGCTGTTACCAAAAATCGTATTTTGTATGTGCAAGGCGCATCATAGTTTCACCTTCAGTTGCTTTACATATTTTAATATGAAAAGTTTTTCTAATTCTTTCCTTCCAACAAGAACCATAGACAAGACACTGTAAAGAGATTCAACATATTAATAAACTAGGATCAGCCACTAGGATCAGCAGACTAATAAAGGTATTACTAGACCCATAAGGCAACAACTGGAGTATGGACTGGAAGATATATTCATTGAGGTATGTTCAATGCAACAGAACCATAAGAAAAAGTAACTCATAATTTAGACAGAGAGAGAGAGAGAGAGTCCTAAATCACCTGGAATTCAATGGGTGTGCTTGTTTTTCCAGACATTTCATCACACTGTGTAATGGGACAAAGGTATTAGTACATAAACTTATAGGGAACAGCATAGATCATTTACTTTGCAAAAATAATCTGTTAGTGCAGGAAAATCTCAACCATATGCATTAGTTGAAGGATCCATAACATGGTATAACTTAAACCATAAGTACATGGACACCAAACACTTTATTAACTTAAGGGAAATTCTCTAATGAAATCGCAACAGAACAATCTCAGAAGATGACAGATTAGTTTAAGAAATTAACCAACAAGCATAGGAGAAGCAGGCAAATTAACCTGGATATAGGGAAAGTAAATGTCCTTTAGTTTGCACTCGAAATGTTTTATGTCCAGAGCTTTCACTTTAGGCTCAAAAATTTCAACCTGACAAGCAGAGAACAGTAGCTGTCGTCAATTGATTCATTGGGTAGCATAATTAATGCATATCAAATGTTGCTATAACAAATGTAGTTGGAAGTGTAAGTAATCGTGCGCTAAACATAAACAGTAAAAGCTAACATTTCCGAGCACGATAAATATTTCATGTTTACTTCACAGAATATGAGAATAAAGGATATGCATATGGTACTTGCTTGACATTAATGGATATGCTCATAATCTTGATCATGTTAGTGATCACATAAATAAAGCTTAAGCATACTAGTTAACGTAATTCAGCTTAAACATGCAAACATGCAGATTGGTAGCAATTCATGAAATTAATGCACTAATGAGCACAATGCAAAACAAATGATGTGGAAGAATAGTTACAAAGAACTCTTACTTTTGTAAAGCTCCCATGCGGTGCATTCTCTTTTTCAGCTTCAGAAGGATCCCTCATTCCCCCTTTTGTCTGTGGAAGGTAAAAATGAAAGGAAAAAAAAGACAGAAAGCCTGAAATGAGAAACTATGATTGAATAAAAGAAAACAAACCATAAAAAGAAAAAGAGCAATAGTCAATTACCCCCCAGCTATTTTCCGGACGAGAAGCACTCACTAATGCCTCTCTCTCCAGATGTAATGTAAACACTTTATTACAACTCTTGGTCTTTGATGAAACGACAGCACGCCTGCAGTACGAAGAAGAAAAAATCAATAAAAGACGTGATTACAGAAGCGCCAATTTTTTATGGTTATAAATAGAGAGACAAATGCTGCAGCTCATACTTCCCCAAACACATTGTAGCAACTGGACCTCCATAGCCGAACATGCCAAAGAAAGGCTGTGATGCCAAAAAAAAAAAAAAACAATGCAAATCAATACAAAACTTCCAGAAATTTGTTAAAAACAAGGTCACCAAGAGTCACACTGGTACCGTTAAATATGGGGGTTTGCCCCCTATTGCTTTCCCTCTCATTGACCGGTGCAACGATGCTCCCAATTTTCCCCTTGAAAAAAATAAATAAATAAATAATAAATAAATAAAAAAAAGTAAAAAAACACGTAAAGAAGAAGCCAAAATGTAGAAGTTGTGAAACTAAGCATATAAAAGATTAAATTTGGACCTTTCAACAATGACATCTTTCAGTGATTGTTACATTCACAGTGCATGTTTATCAAGCTATCCACATTCACAGTTTGATTATATGATAAACGAATCTCCCACTATTCAACAAGGTTTCATACATGTCTATAGGAATATTATACATGTTGAAGAATAGTGAGAATGAAATTCTTTTAAATAGTATTACTTAAAGGATATAGTACAAAATCTTTCATTGCTAGTTATGTATCAACAGATATAGAAACACAAGTATCGTCATAAAAGTAAAAAAATCTAGGATACAGAACAAGAAACAAATCTAGAGTTTAACCAGAAACAAAGATTCAGTCAGATGCTCGTAACTTGCAATATTCAAATTTAGGCAATCACCCCAAGTTCATTATGCTCTTTCATCATACACTAAAAGAAAGAGTGCTTATAAAGAAAAAACTGCAGCATTAGAACCTCTCATTTACAAAAGAAAAATGAAAGGGCTACTGAGACACTCAATCTTCTCCATTTGAAATAAATTAAATAATATGGTCAAATTATTATATAAGCAAAGGTCACAAACTCACATTTGAACAAAAAATATTAATAAGTCCAAGAATGTAACATCCTACCACTTCCCTAAGTTTCCATCTGCGCCATCCATGCCCGGCCCGGAATCAAAAATTATGATTCTGTTTGGGAGCAACTCCACACTGTAATTAAGGAAATTATCAATCAACTTTAGAGGATTGCATGAAAAGGAAGTCTGGAAAATGGAAATTGATTTAGAATCAGTTAATTTGGCACAAAAAAAGAAAAAGAAACACAGACAGCAATTGAAGGTTGTACTAGAGCTATAATCTTATGCATGCATATGCAACAAAAGAACATGATACCTACAGAGTGGGAAATAATTACGTCAAGAAGAGGTCGTACATTCAGTTAATATTGTAAACGTATTGCAAAAATAGAAGAGGATACTTTATCCATTTATCACAATCCAAACTTAAATTGAAAATGGTTGGAGATATCTGAAATTACACCAAATATCTTCATACGCTCGAAAAATAATAATCATTCTTCATTAGTGTCTGCATAGGGCCTGACCAAGAGGAAGTAATAAGAAATGAAAGGACAACTTGACCATCTTACGACTTACAATATCAGATCCTGCCACACAAGCCACCAATACCTCTTGAAATTTAACAGTATCCACACTCACAGCATCTCATTCACTGACATAATGCATGATGAGCAAGGGAATTGGAATATGCCGAGCTATACCTTAACAACCTTCTCTCTCCTTTGCCATTGGACCACAAAGCTTGCAAAGAGTTATCCTGATAAACAAACTAATGGTTTTAGTACCCATTCCTTAATGTCAAACACAGAGGGTAATCATATCACAAGCTCACTATAAGATCCGCAAGCGCAGTTTCGAAAGTATAGTCATCTGGTAGCTCCCTTAATAAATCTGTGTCCGGGGTGAGATCCCACATGCCCTACAAATCAAATGGTAACATCTAAATGAGAGAAATTGAAAGTGAAACACAAATAAGCAGCAACAGCGCTCTGCATCCCCAAGTCAGAGCACCCGAACATCATCAGATTGATTTAAAATGGAAAACTAGAACACACCTCATATGCATCAGGGTCAGCTGATCCATCCTATATCACAATGAATACACAAGTTATAAAATGATTTCTGAAACAAAATAGAACCAGAATTAATTGTGTAAAAAGGAATCTTACATGCAGCCGGAGGAAGTGCCACTTGTTAGGCTTAAAATCGAAAAGATTGACATTGATTTTTATCTTATTTGACCTTGCATCAGTAAAATGCAGGTCCGGATAATCCCAATTGATTCTTCTCTTCGGTCCCACAGTCCTCCTTTGCTTTACTACTATATAATATTCTTGTCTTACGACATCTATGAATTTCTCAATAGGTATATAATTTTCCTGCTCAGTCATTTTTAGCTCAATGGTTGTTGCATTTGGGAGCAGTATGCGGAATTGGAAAAGCTTCTCTTCAAGTGCATCATCGTCTTCAAGCCTCTCAGCTTTTGATGGAGTCTTTCTTGGCCTCTCACTGCTGGAATCTTCACGAGGTCTCTTTTTTATCCTGCTGGGGGGCGTCTTTGAATACATCTGCAGTCACCAACAACGCGTTTAACAAAATGATGGCATTTCATAAATCTTCACTTAACTGAACTCCTATCAACTTTTAATATGTAAACTCCCCTAAAGGAGAGAAAAACAGCATATATCTAAAAGCAAAGACAGCAACTGCACCAAAATTCCATTTTCCGGAGATAAAGAAACAACTGAAACTACCTGAAAATAAAAATCACCTATTACTTTGATTTTTGACCTACTCGAAATGTTTTTCTGCAAATGCTGTTAAGTGATTTCAAAGCACCATATGCATAGAAAGGAAGTAGAAACCCTTTTAACAAACAAAATCTTTTGCCCCCAATAATTTATTGGTTCTCACACCTTCTACACCGATCCTTAAGAAAAAAACTTACCAAAATAAACATAAAAAAGCTCGAAATATAGAACTGTTGGGAGCAACATAGAGTACGAAATCATGATCAGAAAACAAATGCAGATACACCGACATAAAACTCCGCCAAAACAAAGGAGAAGACTTGAAATCATTGCGGAAAAAAATGCAAAAAAGAAAAAAAAAACATTTCATAGAAAAAGGGAAAACCCCTGTTCCGATCAACGTATGCATGGAGCACAAATATCTCAAAAGATTATCAAATACAACACAGAAACATGTTAGGAATTCTAGCTTTAGAGAGAAATTAGCTTATACTTGCGGCGGAGAAAGGGGTTTTTCCTTTATTTTTCGCCTTCTCTGGGAGGGTTTACAGAGAAACAGAGCCGCCAGAGAGACTGCTTTTTACTGCGGGAATGTGGAGAGAGAGAAGGGTGACAGGACGGAATTTGAAGGGGTGGTGCAAGAAATGGAAAAAGACAACAGTATAGAAAGGGTGCGCAGTTTAGTAATATTTCCATTATAGATAGGGCGCATGTTAGTAATAATTATACAGAGAGGGAGCTCAGCTAGGACTGTTTCTGAATGGAGCCGAACTGAGTTTTTGGCTATTCGAATAATTTGCTAAATTTTAAGTAAACCGAACCTGTTAATTTAAGTCATGTTTGATACTTGCTGAGCTCTGCTGAGCTAATTCTGATGATGTCAGCAGCTGAGCTAATTAAAGGTATGTCTGTTTAATTTGCTGAGCTAATTCAAAAAGGTTATATTTAAATGTAAATTTGAAATAGGGTGATGTGATAGATGTATTAGATTGTTTGTAGTTGATGGATAAATGATTAAAGTTCTTATTGAGAATTGTGATTGAATGGTAATTTGATTTATTATTTGTGTTTAATTAGTTGGTTTATTTTTAAAATAAAAAATTGAATTACAAAATTCAACATGACAAAATCATAAATATTTCGAAATCTCTTTTTCCAAATAAATATTTCGGATTTTTTTTTTCGAAACTTTATTTCCGTTTGCTTCCAATTATTTTTAATAATAATAATAATAATGATAATTAAAATAATAATAATATTAATAAAAGCAAAATAATAATAATAATAATTAAATAATAATAATATTAATAATAACAACAATAATAATGATAATAATAATGATAATACTAATAATAAGGATAATAATAAAAATAATAATAATAATAATAATAATAATGATGCTAATAATAATAATAATAATGATAATAATTATGATAATAATAATAATAACAATAATAATAATAATAATAAAAGAAAAATAATAATAATAATAATAATAATGATGATAATAATGATAATAATAATAATAATAATGAAATAATAATAATAATAATGAAATTATGCATGATAATAATAATAATAATAATAATAATAATAAT